>VZTG01006781.1:1263711-1664550 GCA_013397845.1 Melanocharis versteri
TTTTTTAAGTCATATGCTGCTTTCCTACTCGTGCTCTTGGCTCCGGAGGTCTCTCTTGCAGCAATGTAAACATGGCTACTGTGTGTCCCCACGATTGCAGCCTGTAGCTCACAATGAGACAGCCAATGCCAACAGATGTATAATGAGCATTTAAAAAGCACTTATTTTGTCATCCAATCATCCATCTTCCTCATTGTGTAAATATTTTTTTGTTTCCACAACAAAATGACTTTAAAAGAAATGTTCATCAGGAAGAAAGAAAATTTTGATTCTGGTGATAAAATCAGGACGGTCAAAATGATTAATATGACATTGGGGAGAGCTTGAAAATGAGGCTTAATTTCTGTGGCAAAAAGACCTCGTGGATACATCAGTGCTATGTTGTGCCTGGAAATTTAGTGGCAGCTGGAAATTTGATGGTGACCTCTGATAAGTAAGAAAATGGTGAGGGTTTTAATGAATGACTTGAATAAGAAAATAAGCCAGTCTTGTGTGGTATTCTTCCTGATATTTGTTTTGCTATTAAGTTCAGTTAATACGGTTCTCATTGTGTCAGGATGATTGTGTTGACAGCACATCACGACATATGAGCATCGGGGCAGTTTGGCTGTCAGGGAAGAGGACACATTGCTTCACACTCACGAGGTAGAACACGGAGGTGACTGTAATAAGATGGCATTTGGAAGCCTTTGGCAGGAGACGTCAGAGATTGTAAAGATAGAAAAAGTCCTGGTGAGCTTCTTTGCTCTCCTATGTCAAACTGGCTACAGTACCTAAATGAATTCCCTTCTGTAAATTCTTTTTTTTTTTGGTGAAAATGGGGATGGCAGGAGGTGGCTTTAACCACGAAGTTTGGGAAAGTCATACTCATAGTTGATTACATTAATTGCAGTCTGTTCTTAGCCTCGCTTTATTAACTTGTAGTGTTTCTTCTGTGGCCCTTGTACCTCTGTTGTGAGGTTTAGGAGCATTTTTTATGAAATGTGGATTTTCCATGTGAGTATTTATAACTGTGTTTGAGTCACCTGTTAATCTTCCTCTTGTAAAATCAAAATAAGCCCCGTGTTTCTGTCAGTATAATGCACACTTTCAAGACCTTGTTCATTCTCAGTTTTTCCAGTTCCGTGTCCTCCTTCTTGGCTGTGACACCAAGACTACATTCATACTCCTGGTGGTAGCCACTGCCCAGAGCTTCTGTTCAGTAGAGGGCAATGGGAACCCATCTAGGCTGGTTTCCATCTGAAAAGTGGACCAGCAGGGAATAGATGAGACCTTGAAGGTTAGTGGGCTACCTGTGAGAGCCTGTACTTGCCACTGGAAGCAGTCCCAAACCCTGTCAAAAGCAAAGCAATGTTTTTTTTTATTTAGAGCAGTAAGGGCCATATAAAAGCTGTTCCTTTCTTCATTCATAATATTGCAGTTGATTAAAACCTCAGGTTTCCAGTCCTTTCTAGTTTCTGGTGCCTTCACTGCCTTCCAGAGAAAGTTGAGCAAATTAGCCAGTCACAGCCCAGTCGCTTTTCTTGGTTATCTTGCAGAGCTTCCTTCAACATAACTCCTCCAAGGATCCCCAAGTCAAAGGCTGGAAAGCTATGAGCTAAAATACACAGAAAGGCAACACAAAAGGCACGTGCTGACTATTTTTCCTAAGAGCATATTCAGTGCTTGGGTGACCATCTCAGTAAGTCTCTGCAGCTCATTTCAGATCCCTACAGTTCATCCAGACTCTATGGTTGGTGCATCAGGAGGGACGTGGAGTAATCCCTGAATAACCTTGACTAATGCCATAATGAACTAATAGCAGCTTTTGGAAGCTCTTCAATACCGTATAATGTTCACCCTTGATCCTTTAAATTTATCTGGGGCTTTGTGAACACAAAATTGCTTACCTGATATAGAACATCCCAGAAGCAACTCAGATGTTTGTGATGGAAGTCGTAAAGGTATAGAGATGCTTTGGTTTTTTTTCCGTTTCATGCGAGTTAAGTGTTTCATTTCTTTTACAGATCTGTAGCCATCACTACAGTGTTATAACACTCACATCCCTTTAGCTCCTTGGCTAATGGGAACACTGTTCTTCCAGAGCAGAAAGGGAACTGAATATGTGACTGTATCTCAGTCACTTCACTGCAAATTCCACTAGTTTGGTTCCAGGTGCCGAAAAATTGATCAAAACCTCTCGACTCTCCAGTGAAGCAGATGAAAGATGTTTCACACTCAGTGCTTAGCTAAAGGGATTGCAACAGTGAAGCAGCAGAATGAACTTTTGGACTGAACTCACTGGCACACTACTTGGGTTTCCAGCTACAAACATCCACAGGAAAAGATACTTGTCTTTTAACTACCTTTTTTCAACACAAAAAGTATCCCAAGGTAGCATTACCTCAAGTAGAAAAATCCATCAAACAAAATATTCAATCAATCCCTTTTAATCATTTGATCAAAGTATTTTACCATGGCAAATTGAACAAGCATCTAAAATGAGAGATGAAAAGCAATCAGCACAGCACAGAAGTTACTTTGATCTGGGAGGGAGTAGGAGAGTAAAGGGAGGTTTGGGTGAGAAAGCTGTGGTGGAGAAGACTTCTCCACTGAGGGCTTGTGTCATGAGCAGAGGAAGAGCAGAGGCTGGGAACCCCAGAGGGGAGCAGAGGATGATTTGGCCTATGTGATGTGGTGGGTTCTGAAGATCAGGAGAAGGTATTTGATGCTGTGGTACAAACTTCCGCACTGGGGGAAGAGCAGCAGTTAGACCAGAAGATGACTGAGATTTCTTTCAGGAGAGGTAGACAAGGAACAAAGAAGTCCTTTTCTTCATCAGATTTGGCCTAAAAAGGAATGGGAAGGACAGGAACGTTTAGAAGACAGAGCTGCTGCCAGAGTCTCTGTAAAATTAATTAGTAGATTTCACCTTATTTTCTACATTCATCAACAGGCCAGAGAGGAAATGAGTGGGATTATTTTAAAGTAATTTTCACTCCAACATACGTACTTTCTAGGAAGATAGTAAAGAAAATATATCATGCCAGACTTGATGGGATCCTTTGTTTTATACAGTATGGCAATTTACTTTTACATTGGACTTCATATTTCCCCAGCAGGTGAAGCAAACTACTTAAACTGTAGAAGGATATTTACTGTTTAGAGAAGTCCTTGGACAGCTCAACAAACTTTGCCTTGTTTCTCTGTCCAAGAGCTATATATAGTCTTTGCTTAATCAAGGTCTCAGATGTTGTGTGAGCAGAGCTAAATATTTTCAAGAGTATAAAAAAGATAACTCCAGCCATTTTTCTTTGCTAGAACCAGTGTTTGTCTAACTATGTAGGAACTGAGGATACCGTAAAGGCACGTTGATTTGTGGTATTTCTTAGTCTGAAATTAATAGAGACAGGCAGATATAAACAATGCAGCTTAAAAACTTTTAGACTCATAACATATCTGTAAAGCTTCTTAGTTACTTTTCAGGCTACCTTGTTCTTTACCTCGAGATACGAAAAACCAATGCCTATAGTTACATTGCATCTGACTCTATTGGGCTTGACCTAACTCTGATCTATAAATCCTATGACAATAGCAATATTCTATAATCATGGCAAGAGAATAGAAAATTCATCTGTCTGAAAAAACTCATCTGACGGTGAAATCTGACAGTGAATGCCGACAACTACCCTGAGTAAAGTGCCTTTTTCTCAGTTGAAATTGGGCCAGGAATCTCAGGGATAGGAAGCTCTCTCCTAAAAAACTGATTGAAAGGTGTTTAATGAGTCAGAGTAATTAAGGGTCTGTTTCCATTTCTGCTGGTGGATAGACAATACGAAATGACCAAACGGGGAGCCCCTCTACCCTTTTGCTCCCCCTCTCCAAACTATCAGACCAGAGAAGGACTGGTGGGACAGGAAGGTGCCCTGAGAGCAGCGGGTTAGGAAAATGACAGCTATGGGCAGCTTTGTGGATGAGGATCAGGATCTGCAATTTGAAATGGAAAAGGAACAGATCTCTCCGTACTATGTGGGGGAGTTGAAACAGAAAAGACAGGAAGGTTTTGAATGGGTTAGGGGTGAGTTTAGCCTCTGACGCTGCTCTCTTGTTCGTGCATCTCCTCTGGCAAACTTTGCCTCTTGCTCTCTCACTTGGAAAATACCCCCTGACACAAAGGTCGCATTAACATGAGGCACAGGGCAGCGTGAGAGACAGCGCTGAGCTAAAGCCATCAGCTGTCGCTCATTTAAAGAAAACAGGGACCTCGGAGGAACCTGAGCAGGGCTTTCACACTGGTGTCGGATGGAGCGGCTCGGTTTAAAACACAGACAGCAAGGAGGCCGGGCGACACCTCTAGCACAGCCAGGGATGGCCCCGTGCCCCCCCGGGGTTACCGTGCCCCTCACGGCCCCTCACCGCCCNAAGCGCCGGGAGCCGGCGGGACCCCGGCTCCAGTTGGCGGCAGCCGTGCCGGGCACCCGTGGGGTGGGCAGCGCGGCCGCCGCTCCGCAGCGCAAGGACCGCCGCCGGCCGCCCCCAAGATGCTGTTTTGGCACACGCAGCCGGAGCATTACAACCAGCACTCGACCGGCAGCTACCTGCGGTGAGTCCCGGGCGGCGGGGCGGCAGCCCTGGCACCGGGTGGGTGTTCGGTCGGTGCCCCTGTCCCGCGGCCGCCCGGGGTTAGCGCCGCTCCCTCTGTCCGGGAAACCGCTTTCCTTTTTCGCTTTCTCTTTTCCCTTCTTTATTTTTTTAGCGCCTCGTTAGACAGCTCCCCGCGGCGTTGCTTTATTGCCGGTGCCGGGCTCGCTCTTCTTCGGGCTGGGGTAGCGCAGCTCCCCGGGAGGAGGTGCGGCCGCGGCGGAGCGCTGTCAGAAGTCTGCGGAAAACGCCTGTTGGCACATTGAGAAGGCACCCAGTTTTCTGGGGATGGGATTTCTTTCTCTGCTTTTTGGGGACGATGTGTGAAAAGCGCAGAATTTCGCTTTCTGAACTTGCCTAAACCAGCTTTTTCCTGCCTCCGCACAGTTGCGTTTAATTAAATGTGCCTAATTTAAGTACAAGGGCTGCTAAACAATAGTCTGTGACATGTGAAGCACAAACCCGTGTTTCCTCCCTCCAAACGATGTCAAAGCAGGCAACTTTGGGAGTTCCCTTTTTGCTGGGTGCTTGTGAATTATTTGCTTTTTGAAGATGTAAAGCTCAGCCGTCAGCTGGCGTCGATTGCTGGAGTGGGATTTTGCTGAATTGTGGCGGTGGCGAACCTGGCTGTGGCCCGAGAGCCCTGACTCTCAGATGTACCCCCAAATAACCACTCTTGAGAGAACATGGAGTTTGTCTGGGGAAGCACTTCGAACACAGATAATGCTTCCCTTTCAAGGAGACGCGCTATCTTGAGTATTCCTACTGCCTATCAGTGTACTTGCAAAGGAATTTTATTTTGGACTAAATAATAATCTCCCATTATCAAACGATACAGTATTGGGAGATTCTTGCCTTCTGGCAGCTTTTCCACTTCTTCGTACAAGATTCTTCATCTCCTCCCTCTATGTCAATAACTCCGTTTCACAACATGTATGTGGCAAAAGTCTTGTTCTCTCTTGCTTTGCGCTTGCAGATCTGAGTAGTTTAGGACAGTGAGAATGGTGGTAGCAGAGGAGCATCAGCATTGGTGCTTGTGCATATTCTCCATTAGAGAGTGTTTATGGTGCTCAGGCTGCTTCATTAACTCCATGGATTTGTAGCAGGAGTGCTACAAGATCGTCAGGTCTGGGTCAGGCTTCACTCCGCAATTTAAATTCCGTTTAATGGGCCAGAAAACACATTAGCTTATTTTTGCTGGCCTGATGCTAGCTGGGGTATAAAGGATACCTGTTCTGTTAGGAACAGTGCTGGTGTGGAGGTGACCTGTTGGTGTTTTAGGAACAAACTTCAGCCTTAGTGATTATCTACCTCTGTGACCATGGTGAGTTTGATCTGGGGTTAAAATCCCTACAGCCACTTTCATGGCAACAATGTCCTCAGGTGTTTCAGGGAAGGTTGGTTGAACAAAACCGTTGTGGTTTTTTATGTAGAAATGGGTAATTCTGGCCAATTCACTTTCCATGAGAATGTGTCAAGACATGCATTTCTAACAGGGGCATTTTTCTGCTGAGCAGTGCCTTTCTGAAGGCTTTCCATGCCCCCTTGTAGTGACTGCACAAGAAATTGAAGTAGTACAATACTTGAAGTTGCTGTAAGAAAAGTTTGTATAAATTATACTTTGCAGAGATCGAGAGCTTTCTGTGTTTCTGAGACATCTGTGTAAGTTTTGCTGTACCGCAGGGGTATTTGTAGCTAGAGCAAGATGATACTACAGAAAAATTCTTGTAAATTTTCATTCATTTTTTTATGAAAACCCAGTACATGTTTTACTCTCTGTTCTGCCAGCTGACTGAACTCTCAAATAACTTTCTCTCCTCCCAGGTATGCAAACTAACTGTTTTTTAAGACCAGAACTGTAAATCTTTAGCATAGGGGTGAAACTTGCGAGAGTTTTAAGGAGTTCATTTTTTTTTTTTTTTAAGGATAGGAACTGTTGTAAAAGCCTGATTTTCCCTAAACTTGGTTTGCAACTCTTGAGTGAAGAGTTGAATAAATGTTGTGATGGCTTATATACTTACACCTCAGAAATTCTTTTGACCTCATTCTAAGTTCCAAACACTTGCAATAACGTCGAATGTTTAAGAAGGTCTTGGCCCAAAGCAATTATACCACAGGCTATTAGTTAAATGCTGTAGGAATAAAAATGTGATTAACTTGTGTGGCTTCATTGGAGCTATAATATGGTGAAGCTTTCCAGAAACGAAGTCATGGATTCCTCCATGCTTGCAGTCTTCAGTGATCAGACAGCTGTGCTGGCAGGTGTAGGGGTGCAAAAAGCCTGCTGTGAAATATGGTATTTAAATTTTGACTTCCCCTTGCCTAAATTTCTCGACTGTTTCAGGTGAGTATGTGTACAGATTCCTCACCCCTAACTGTTAAACCCAGGCTGGATTTTGTGCACCGTTTCTGCAGAAGTTTTCGGGGCGCTGGGGTTTTTGACCTGTTCTCATCTGCAAAGCCCCAGGCATTCCGAGAGCATTGTGCAGATGAGCGGGTTAGGAGCAAATGTTGGCATCCGGGCTGAGTGAGATGACTCCGGAGCAGTATCAGATCCTGCATGCGTGTGGAGCAATGCTATCTATTTCAGAAATCTACTGCAGGCATTTCTGTCACTTCATTACTGTAGTAAATCATCGCTAAGGGAAAAAAAAAACGCTCTCTGTGGCAGCAGTTAGGCAAGAGCTGTGATTATGTCGGTAATGCCAGGAAGCAAATGGGGCTGGATGCCTTCGAGTGGGTGATAATATGGAGGGCGTGGGATTGGAAGAGAGAATGGAAACAGAGATGGGTGTTTTCTTTTCTCCTGTCTGCATCTGAAATGGCACAGTTTGCTCTCTGGCATTGTTTTCCCGTAAATAGGAGTACCTGCGTTTGAACCAGGCACTTGAGCAGTTTCCTCTAAACTGCTGCACTGTTTCACTGATGACCTGGGTAGCCTTCAAGGTTGTGGGTGCTATGAGTGGATCATTAACTGAACAGGCAAGGAAAAAGTTCTTAATGCCCTTTCAGGGTGCATGCCTGTACATGCTGGATGGTTTTTCTTAAAGCATTTTGTGTAATGGGATTGTCAAAAGGAGCAGAATTGCAGCCTCTGTAAAGGGAATCTCGAGTCTTCACACATCTGGAAGAAACGGAGGAGAAAAAGAATCACTTATTCTGAATTGTCACCGTGTTCAACATAATCCTCCTAATTTGAAAAGGTATTAATGTTTTAAATAGGTGGACACAATGATCAGCAGTGTTAGTGGCATAGGAGAGGCTAATGTGGTTCTTCAGTATCAGACAGGCTGAGATAAGGGTGCTTATTTCTGACATCTCATTTTGCACTAATCAACTGATCATTTGTTGAGCTCTCAGCCTTGCTAATACCAGTTCTGCTTGGGGATTAGTGTGGGTTGGGATCAGCCTGGGACTAAATCAGCAGGCAGGTCAGTATCAACATTTTGTAAAGAAGTGGGAACTGGGGCTCTGTGCAGCTCCTAGTGAAGCTGCTCCCACACACCTGTGTGTGCAGGTACGAAGGTAGCCCTGTGCTGACAGGAGCTATGTGATGCCTCAGGACCAGGTTTATTAGAATGCAGGAGCTCTTACGAGTTGATTAATCCAGCAGTTCGTGCCATCATTTACCTGAACATCTCCTTTTTGCACCAGAGCTGTGTCTGTTTCTCACCTGTGGCTGCTACTTGAAGATATTTTACTAATCTGACATTCAGCTGTCAAAGTGCCCTTTCTTGCTTTTTTTTTCTGGAACGCTTTCGTCTGAAAACTCTTAATCAAATGTACATCCCCAAGGATGAAGAATCTGTTTTTGATATTTTTTTTCCTCATCAAGAAGACTGCTTAACTGAAAAGTAAATCTGATTTATTTCTTAAAAACTTACATTAATTCTCAGTCATACTCTGTTTTGTCAGTGCTATGTTCTTTTGTGTGCAAGTGCTGATATCCTAGAGGCAGAAGTCGCCTGGTTACATTAAACAGGCCAAATTCTTCCTCTTTTAGCCATTTTAACCCAGTATTTCCCCAGAGACCACCCCTGTTAGATCATGAGAACTAAATGCAGATTGAGGCTTGGATAGTCCATAAACTCTTTGCAGCTAACTGTGTATAAATTGTACGTTGCAGAGATGTCCTTGCGCTGCCGATCTTCAAGCAGGAAGAGCCGCAGCTGTCTCCTGAGAACGATGCCAAACTGCCACCCTTTCAGTACGTCCTCTGCACAGCCACCTCACCCGCCGTGAAACTGCACGAAGAAACCCTGACCTACCTCAACCAAGGTAGGGTTTGCAGTACACCGAAGGAGAGGATGTTTCCTGGGAACAATACATGAGATCTAATCCCCTGCTTTGCCTTACCGGGAGGGCAGCGGGATGGGAAAAGAGGGATAGAGTTGGGGAAGGGGGGTGGAGGAAGGGAGGAATATTTAATTTTCTGTGTTTAGATACCAGATTATAAACTATTTTTAAATAATGAAGTACGACTGATTTAACTGTTGACTTAAAGCAGTGTTATAGCATGCACAGTTCCCTGTGGCAAAGTACTGGCTTGATCTCAGCTTAAGCTGCAGCCTCCTGCCTTCATCTCACAAGGCCAGATTGATGAAGCAGATGGGCCAGCTTGGACTGGGGAGGGCTCTTAACACCGCAAGTCCCCTGGCACTGCTAGAGGGTGTAGCCAGAGGATGAATTAGCAGGTATCCAAGGGCTGCTCTGAGGTCTGGGCAGAGTGACATCTCTCCCACAGGCTGGCTGGTGTGGCTCTGCTCAGTGCCTAACTTGAAAAGTTGCCAGGGTTCAGTGCAGCAAGGTCCTCTATAGCTGACCTCACAGACTAATTCATACTCCTGGATAAACAAACACTGTGTTTCTCTGTGTTCTTTTCTTTTCCCCTCTTTGGCAGCATTTGTGCAGGCACGTCTGTGGTTGGTGTTTGGCTGTCACTTTGCAGCACCTCCTGTGCGTGGGTCTTGAGGGGATCAGACCTTTCCATGCACAGATTATGCTAAAACATGCTTACACTCAGTTTCTGCCAGGCTGTAAAAAAGGGCCTAACAACAAACTGAAGGCTTGTCTGCCCTCTTACTGAGATCCTCTCCTGTCTCAGGGTACTGCCCCAGCTCTTTAGTTTCATGCAGTAAGTAGGATGCTCACTTGGATGCCTCCCTGGATAGGTTTCTCTCAGTGCTGGTAGAAATTGGAGCCCTGACCTCCCCTGGACTCTGACCTCAGGCTGCTGGGTATGTGCTAGTAACTGGTAGACCCATAGAACCCCTACAGAAAGGTCAGTGAAGTACTGCAGGCTCTACCCAGGGGGCCAGGTGTTTCCTGTCACATAAGCTGGCACTGTTCTGTCTCTCAGGATCAAAAGATGCTGGAGATATGTGACTGTGTCATCTTAGTTTATTCATCTAAACAGAGCAGATCCCAGGAGGTTATGATGGGGCATATAAATTGTGAGATTGAGATGAATCTTCCTATGAAATACAATTCTTTCCTGTATTGGAATAAAATATTTTTTTTTAATGAAAATCTGTTGACAGCCAAATATTTTAGCATACATGAGGCAGTGCCTACTTTTTTACCTTGGCAGGGAAAAAGTTAGACAACTTTTTTACACAATACCTTGAGTTTTTTTAAAAACCGTGTGACTGGAGCAGTCCACATTTTCCTTTGCACAGTAAGGCTGTTACTGCCTTTTCGACAGACCATGTTGTGTTAGGCTTCGTCCTGCTTACTATTGGAAGGAGTTGTCTACTGCTACATCTTGACACTGCTTCCTGCTTCCTTGGCATTTCTTGGATATGGTCTGTCTTTTATCCCTCAAGGTGGGATGTGTCTGTGCAGAATACACCCTGAAGAGCATGAATCTGGGCAGGCCTGGAGGAGCAAAGCAGGGATGAGGCTGGCAGGAGCTGTGCAGAGGGGCAGAGCTGGGAAGCCAGGGTGTCTAGTTTCTGTTAGTGGGCTATTGGTGAGAACATTGCCATGGGTTGGGATGAGGATTTGAAGGCTCTGTCAGAAAATTAATCCTAGTAGTAGAGTTATGTTCTGTGAGCTTGAGGAGGTGTGTGAAGGGGACCTCGAGGCAGCTGAGGTTTCTGGAACCAATACTTGTGGCACAGCAGAGGAGCTGGCTGGCTCCAAAGCACTGTGACCCAGCTGCAATGCCACAGCCATCTCATGAAGCAATTTAAGACCATTCCCTCCACCTTATCACCTTGTGCTGTCTGTAAGCAAAGGGACACCTCTTGCCCCTTAACCTCTCTCTGTGTTTATCATGGATTGGCCAAGCACTGTTACATAAAACTTCCCTTCTTGAGTGCTGTGATGGATTACTTTAGCAAATGGGTAACTTCATTAATGAATATCTCTCAGCCCTGCCTGGGTGTCAGTCATGGCTTGTACTAAGGGAGATACAAAGACAAAGTGGCTGTCCCAGCACCAGCAAAGCAATTCACATCCAGTGTGGTTACTTCCCCAAATTGTACGTAAAGGGTTTGGGGTTTTATGCTTGCTGGGTGATTCTTGCCACTTGCTATTCAGGTGTTCCTGCTCAACTTTAGCTCTTCACCCCTCAGTAACTGACCTTTTGTCACTGCAAAGCAGCTCTGTCTCCTGTCCTGAAACACATTCTCCACACATGACTGTTTCAGTGGTGGTGAGTGGAGCAGCTCAGGAATGTCCATATGCAGAACTGCATGGAAGGAAGCTCTATCAGACCTGACCTATGGGCTGTGAAAAGCTGGAAGTACTGGGTAGCAAATCGAAGGCCAAGTTGCATAGCAGAGATAGAAGAGGAGTGGAGAGCTTTGTGTGAGATCTGAAAAGATTTCATATGGGCTAGGAAGGAGGACTGTCCAATGGCTGTGTTTGTGTTCAGGTGGGAGAGGGCTCCAGGCTTGTGGAACATAATGGCTTCTCTCGAGCCTTGCTTCTTGCAGAATAGATCCAGAGGGATGGTCAGTGGTGTTGAGGCAGAAGAGGTCTTTGGCCTGGTCTCTCCCCAAGAATGGAGGCTGAGAGGACTCTGGAGCTGGAAACCAGAGACCAGTATTTTCACCACGGGGTAGGGGAACTATTTGCGAGGGAGCATAATGAAGTGAGCTTAGCTGTTAAGTTGACTTGGGGACGTTCAGCAGTGGCAGAGTCCCAGGCTTGTCTGCTCCAGTTTGAAACCATGAGTGCTCTCTGGCCACAACTCTAGAACCAGCCTGTAAATGAGGTAACTAGAGTCAAATCTGTAGCTTGGTGTCCAAAGACTGACTCATTACACTTGTCTTTCCTGATCTCTTCCCCCCCTGCCTTCCCTCTTTCATTGGGAAACTGGAGCCAAATTGAACACAGTATTAGTTTGCTGATCCTTCAGGCAGTTCCCTCGTTAAGAGGTCTTTACTGGGTCTCGGGAGGATTACTCATCTGATGGGACAAAGTACAGGCTTATAAGTATGGTGTCTCAATAGCACTCCACCTTCAGTCCATGAGACTGGTAAAGGTGCTGTCCTTGTGCTGGAAGCTGCTGCTGGCATTGCTCCTTTGGTCAGGGATCGCATCTGTCTACAGAACTACACTGTCCAGAAGTCTGCAGCACAAACATCCTAATGTTTCTGGAACTAGCCTGCCTTTTAGCACTATTTCAGTGTCTCTTGTGGATAGGGATTTTCAGACAAACAATCAACCAGCAACCATATTACAAACCACTGCTTCGGCAAGATGGCTTGATGGAGTGCATATTCCATGGTCTGCAGTCATATGGGGTGTGGTTTGACCATGGCTGGTTGAAACCAGTTTCAAACACAGACAGAAATGGAAGCAACAAAAGGTGGTTCCAGAAATTGCAGCAGGAGGAATGTGGAGGAAACAAGCACTGTGTACAGTAGATCTGAATGCTAATAAATGTGAGGAAATAAAGTCATTCTTTTAAAAAACAAAATGCCAAAAATCACAAAAACCTGAAAGTCATTGCCCAAGGGAATTGGCTGCTTGTGCCAGAACCACATGTGGGCTGTGAGCTGTTCAAGTCATGATTTTGTTTCATGACCAGCATTGGGCTGGCTCAGAACCTCAGATGTTAATTAGTTGAAGTAGGGGGAGGTTAAGTTTGGTGGCAGAGGGTCACTGAGAGCAGGCTGTGTGAGAAATCCAGCCCAGTGTCCCAGTGGTACTTCAGAGTAACTTGCCGTCATCTGCCTGTAAAGTTTTCCTGGGCTCCATTCAGCTCTCCCGATCTGCAGTGTGTGACTTGTGGTTCTTGGCCGTGCAGAGATTTTAGTGTACAGCTGGTTAGGATTTGGAAGGCTGGACACCTCTGCTTTATGGTGTCTTCCAGGAGTCAGCCTTAGTGCCAGTCCTAGACGGTTCAGAAAACAAACAAGCCAAAAACCCAAACCATGAGGGAAAACCACATACATCTGAGAGAACTTGTGATATTGGGAGTCTTGCTGTAGAGCTGCATTAGAAAATGATGCCTCATAAACCTAATGGTGGACTTAGTGTGAGTCTGGGTCACACCTAAACAAAAGCCCCAAATTTCAACCCCAGGGTGCCAAGGCATATATCCAGGTTTAAGATACATGTGCATAAACTGGTACATTTTAAGTGGTGCTGCATTTAAAATCTGTTGGGTGTTCTGCCTCAGTTCTATTGTAGATGTGCTCTGGTTGCTTTTCCAAAGAAAGGTGCAGGAAACACTGGGCAAGAAACAGATGAAGAGGATGCTTTGGAGTAGATTCCTAATTGTTTGGGTAGGAGATGAAATTGCTTACAGCAGGAGGCAAGAGAGAACCTTTGCCTCCCTTAAAAAGTCTAAAGTTCAAATTTGGTTGTCTAATCTCCTACAGCCAGAGAACCCAGTTTTAAACACTGAGATTTACAGTAAATGAAAAAAGCTGTTTTATATTGACGTTAACTCCTACGTAATTGAGTTTTTATGGGGTCACAACTGCCTGGATGTTTGTACTTCTCCTGGAACAATTCTTTGTTTGCCTAAATGAAGTGTAAAGAAGGCTGAGTGACCAGCTCTGGCTGGGTGTGCTTCTGGTTTAATTATAGCTCCGTTTATGGAGATATTTTTGCTTTGTCCCGTGCTAGGAACTACCTCTTTTCCTAACAGTCACTGCCATCACTGGCCAGGCCCTGGACATGTGTAGGATCTCTGCTGCTGGTGGCTTCTCCCATGTGGACAAACGTTCCACCCTTGCCTGAGATCACAGACACAGCAGTGGCTTTGTGTCATTGAGACTGTGAGTACCGGGTGCTCCCTGGTGCCTGCCCACCCACCCATGCATCCTTGTTCTCTAATCGTTGGGGGGTGCCATACTGCTCCTTGAGCCCTTTCCACTCTGTTCTTGGGTTTGGATAGCTTAAAAAATGGAATGGCTAACAAAGCTAATTTGTCTTTCCCATTTCTGAAAGTGGCTTTTGGTGTTTTTGGTTCTTGTGGTGTACTTCATCTTTGGAGAAGGAATTTGTCTCCTGCCTGACTTTGAAGACAGCTCTGAGTAGGTTCTGGTGTCTCAGCTGAAGCCATTAATTGTGCTAGAAGCAATTTCCCCATATGTTTGGCAGCTCTGTCTTCACTTGGCAGCCCAGGATAAACAACCCTGTCTCCAAACCACACCATCCCAAAGCTCACTATGAATCTTGCTTCAGATGACAGGGCACCTCTGCGTAAGTAGAGCATCTGACTTCTGTTGTCCCTAGGAAGCTAGAATCTCAGTTGTCTTTTAACCAAGAGGCTGTTTTCTATTCTTTTTGTAATCCTTTCTTCTGTTGCTAACATCTGGATGAAATTCAAATGGGATTGTGAACTTGCTGGATTGTAGCCTGTGCACAACTCCTACTGGAAGCCCCTAGACTGCATTTTGTTCCCCCATAAATCTTCAATATCTGTGAAAAAAGGGAGTGCTCAGAAGTTTCTCAGAGTGTAGTAAGAAGTATGAAAATACGGGGAAGATTTTTTCCTTATATTCCGCATAATTTTTTTACTTTATCCCATTATCCCTGTCTATTTGAGATTCCTTTAATTATGACAGTGAATTTTTTGCCTGTGATTTTACAAGATTTGATGTTTGCGTGAATGTTACTGTCAGTGTGAGATGATGTAGAAATTTTCCAATTAGCTTCCTCTAATTTGTGTCCTAAAAGATCACATTTTAGGTAGCAGTAAGAAGCTTGAGAAATACTGCAGGTTTGACCTGATTAGCTGTTTTTGTAGGAGTAATATACATTTTTATGAGAAAATATACTTTTTTTTTTTTTACCTAGAGAGGTAGGGAAAAAAAGGCACCTTCTTTTCTCCCACTTGCTTCCTACCCAAGTATTTATGATGTGTTGCTGAAATTAGACAGCAAGCACTGGAGCAGTGAGATTCCTCCTGCCCCAGCTGGGTGCCACGTTTGTGAGCAGTGTGGAAGGTACAGCTTTGATCCCATCTCCTTCCCTGCCCTGTGGTAGGCACTGATTGAGCAGCCACGGGTGGGAGTGGGACTTGCTTCTCCCAGTTTCCTGTTGTGGAAATATGGTGAAGGAAGGGACTTCACCTGAGGGCATCTAAGGGAGCTGTTAGGTGGGGTCAGGAGTCATCCTCAGCTCTCCTGCATCCCTTGTCAGCACCCTCACCCAGAACCATTCTTTTTAGTTATCTGAAACTCAAGTAAATATTACACACCAAGCTACTCTTACAGAGCAATAAAACCTGTTGTCCAAATTGACTTAAAACAGGTTGAAACCAGAAAAAGCCTGTATTTTTTACTTACACAGAGAGGGCTGAGGTTTTCTGAGCTGGACAGATGTAAGATAATCCTGAGTGTTTCAAGTACATGCTAGAGAAGTGGAAATACAGGAAGAAATAATTTGAACAGGGTAGGTATTTTTTCAGCTTTCCATTGGAGGTCCATAATTTCTTCACTGATTAATTTGTATTAAAAATCAAAGTTTATAACATGGTTTTGAATAGGTGAGATCAAGTGGATGAAGTCTATGCAAAAGAAACCCAAGCGCACACAGTGAAGTTAGTAACTAGAAGTGTTTTTGTGTCTGCTGGCTTGTTTTGTGTCCTTGATTCAAAGTGAGACTGTATTCTTTGGGGATTTAAATGCACCTCCCTCTCTTTGAGTGGAAACCATTGTAAATGAGGAGTATTTCTGTTAGTGCCTGTTAGCTATGAAGTGTCACCACTGTAGAATAGAACATCTTCAAAAGTCTGTGGAGAGTAGGACTCAGACAAATGTTCATATAGTAAATGAGCAGTGAAATTTTCCTGCAGCGAACTTGGCTCCAAGGCAGCTCTTTGGCTTTCCCACAAGAAAGAGGTAGGGGAGGAGAAAAAGGGGGCAAGAAAAACCCCCTTGAGTTGGGGGCACATTGTAAAAGGAGGAAAAACATAAAAGCAACATGATGACAGTGAAGCCCTGTGGTGTGGTGGTGGAATTAGGAGTTTGGTTGGTGTGCTGTGTTCCTGTGTTGCTGCCCTGTTGGTAGGGGCAAGCAGAGCAGGAAGCCTCGGTGTTGAACTCCTGGGTACCAAAACACTGCAGAGCTGAGGGGGCTTTGTGCAGGGGGAGAGGCAGGAGGCAGGTGAAGGGCCAGGCTGTCAATGCTAAAGCAAGGCATGTGTGAATTGCGGTTCTGATTGCCACAGTGCAAGCAAATTCAGAAGGAGACCACGTGAAATAGTTAATGAGCACTGGTCGTGACTCGGCAGCTCAGTGTAGATGCAGTCTGGACACTGAATACCAGGAACAGGAAGATCTGACAAGGAAGAAAAGGCTGGCTGTATTGACTCTGCTCAATCTCTGGCTGCTGTGTTGAAGATGGGATGTGGGGCAAGATGGCCCTGCAGTGTTAGAATGACTCTAGTGTTCCTTTTGCATTTCCTGGCCCACAGCTTGTCCTCCTTTGCAGGATTTCCATGTTCCTAGCATAGTGGGAACTTCCAGGGTGGCCTATTGTGTAGCTGGTGAATTCATAATATCCACTGGATAAACATCTACAGCATCTTGTCAAATGAGGCTGCAGTAAGCAACTGCAGAATATCCACTGTCATTTGTGGTTCAGGGATTGAGGGTTCTGCTTTTGCTTCTTGTCCTTCAGAGTGTCCACACATGGGACACTTGAGCAAGTCTTATACTAACTTTTACTTTTGCTTGTGACTGGCTAGAAAGGTGTGTGTCATCCAGCATGCAAGTTCACATGCCAGCTCTGCCACTCTTGTCTGTTTACCCTGAGGGTTCATTAATCTTTCTTGTCAGAAGAATCTTTGTGTATGCCTGATGCCCTGAATAGCTGTGTTTGGCTGTTTCAAAGGTGATCCTGCCTGCTGGCTGTGCTTTGGTTTGGTATGATAAATGCTTGCCTTTTTTTTCCCCTCCCCCTCCTTCTGCATGGTGCTTTTGACTGTCAGCATTCCTTTGCCTTTATCTGTGCACTCTTTAGGATGTCCATATAAAGTTGCTAAATGGAATTTTTACTGGCCAGCTTGGCTTAATAATCAAACAGTTTCCAGGCTGGTTCTGTCTAGTGCTGTGTGGATCCATTCTGAGAAAGAGGACTTTCTGCTGTTTGTTTTCTTTTTTCTATTCCACAGACTTTTGGTGGGGATATTGCTTATTCAAAGGTTAGGGTTTAATTAATTTCTGGAAAGGCTACTTGGTTAGATTAAATAAGGCCTGAGTCATATCAGCCCGGAAGATCAGCATCCTAATTGGAAATTAGTGTATCGTATCGGTGTATTGTGCAGAAAACCACAAAATGCATAGTGCAAGTGGCCCTTGAAATGTAACACCAAAACAAAGAACAGCAAGCAGGATATTGTGGTTGTGTAGTAAATAATATTTGAACAAAATGTAACTTTGAGCTTGAAATGGTGATAATCTTTTGTAATCAGAAATTACGTAGAATTTCTGATGGCTGTCTAAATTCCATGGAAATCAGTAAGCTGTTAAATGTGTACCTTTTGAGCCGGTGAAATCATTCCTGTGTTGAACTAAATAGTTTTTCATCTGTAGTAAGTTGTTGACTTTCAGTTCTACTGTCCCCATGTTAAGTGGTCATGCCCACATTTAATGTGTGTTAATTATCAAAAACAATGCAAGTTAAAAATGTAAGCAGCCTATAAATCATTCTTCAGATAGGTGGAATTGGTTCATGAATTATGAACCAGGAACTCTCTGGACCTGGGTGCTTACTACTTTACTGGGTACTACTTTGTTTGTAAAGCAGGTTGCTCAGACTCTGGCCTAGGAGGGGATTACATAAAATTGCTGTTGCCCAGAGAATGTCTGTTTAAAATACAAATTACAGTGTATCATCACCCACCTGGGTTTTTATTGGTGCCCGTGAAGCTTTCAATGAAGTTGGGAGACAAACTGCATCTCAGGAATGCACTGTGGTTTTCTGAATATTTGTTACTGTCCTGTTCTCTGCCTGAGGTAGGGAAGAAGGGTTGCGGTGAGTGAGGGGAGCACTGGGTCACACAGATGTGCAGGAGGCTGCTGCAGCATCAGCTATGCTGGGGAATGCTTGCAAAGTGTCCCCTTCATTTCAGGTGGTGACAGAAGTGCTTTAGGTGCCCCTGTGCGTGTGTCCAGTATTGCACCTGGCCTGGGCTATTTGGTCAGATCCCTGCAGAGTCTCAGCATTGGTATCCTCTGCGTCTGTCTCCAGCTTTACCACCACGTATTGGCTTGGAAAGTTGTAGTCTAACCTCTATTAATCTGTATTTCCATCTGAGACAGATGGAAAAACTCAGTATGGGGGAACTCTGTATTTCAGCTTTGTTTTGGAGTTAGCTAGTTGTAGTCTGACTTGGGAACTGGAAATGCAGATTGTTTAGTCACTCTTACAGACGTGTTTCTTTACAGATTTGGATACCTGATTAAGAATGATCTGTTACTGATTTAGTTTTAGCAGAAAACTGTCAGTGTGTGCCTGCTTGTGCTGGTGAGTCGATGCAGGATTCATAAATGATCTGTATATCAGAGCCTTGTGTGACTTCTTTGCCCTCTTAGACGCCAGGGGGAGTTCAGCTTTCTTCAAGTTAGATTGCTGTTATTCCCTTTATTTTACAAAGGGATTTTGTTTTCCAACATCCAAGTGGTCATTCTTTAGAGCCTTTTTTCTTTGCAGTAATAATTGCAGGGCTGGGATTGTAATTCACCATTCCAGGAATTTTGCTGGTAGCAATGGTGGAAAATATAGGATGAACAAGGTTTGGAAGGTATTTTTCAAGGAAAAAGTATAATCCAAGCAGTTTGGTGCTATAAAAGTACAAGTATCTGAATGCTGTCCATGCTAATAAATTCTGGGTACCGTAAGCCACAAAGCAATGAATTTGCTGGAAAGCATTAAGGAGAATAAATTAAAAACTGCTACCAGAAGATGGATATATAAGGGAACTTTGAGGAATTGGGACCAAATTCTCACTGACAGAGTTTCACAGAGAGGGGAAAAACCCCTCGTGTTTTCTGAAGCTTGGCTGGGAGCAGTCTTGTTTGATAATCATGTAGCAACTCAAGTTAAACATTCAGAGTTCAAGGGGAAAGCAGTTAGCATAAAATACCATTTTGATTGAGGTTTTTTGTGGCATAAACTGCATTCCAGGGCTTCCATCAGATGACCCATATATCTTTCATCAAAGCATTTTATTTCCTCTTTGGCTTTCTGTTTAATATTAACTTTGACTACACTGCAGTTTCTTTTTCACTGCTCTGTAGGATCTGTTTCTGACTGCCTCCAAGGTGAGTCGCTCCTGTCAGGTGGAGATGTGTGGTGCCCGCTGCCTGCCAGGCTGCAGTTCTGTCCCTATCCCATGCAAGGGGTCGGAGATGTGTGCCGCAGAGTTTTTGAGTGCTTGATGCTAGTTTGAAGGGAACATGGATGATGTTTTTATGCCCATTATTTTCTTTTGTCTCATTGTAACTGCAGATAAGCAGATTAGGCTGGCCAAAGAGCGAGAGTGTATCAGTGCACGAGGGTGTCCCAAAAACCTGCTCATTCCTGAGATACTTGCTGAATGGCTGACAATGCTTCTGGTTTGACCGTTGCCTTCCTCCATAGCACAGCTCATACCACTACGTTTTGCTGTCCCTGTTACCCCATCTGAGTACAGTCACAGAGGTATTTTACTGTCTCTTGCTCTCAAAACCTGAATTAAATTTTCTGTAATGATTGATTAGCCTCATACTTGCATGGGAATGAACTGCAAGTGCAAGAGATGCTTGGCTGTGTAAATGGGTTCAAGATGATGAACTGTATCACTCTGTAGCTGGTGAAGTGTATCTCCACCCTGAACCATTGAGCAGCCAATTTGTACAACATAGATTAACATGCACAGCACATACAAGTACGTAGTACAGCACATGTGGCTCCTGAGGTCATGTTTTAGTGGTGGACTTGGCATTCCTAGGTTAATGGTTGGACTTGATGGTCTTAAGGGTCTTTTCAATGATTCTGAGAGAAACCCCATTTTTTTAACCCGACCTTGATCTTTTTTATGCTAATGTAACAGTATTGATTGTGTACATATCTCTAAAATTTGACAGGTGAACAATATTAACATGTATCAGTGGGAACATTAGAAAGTCTTGTGACTTGAAGTGTGGAAGACCTCAATTTCAGGACTATGGTTTACAAAATCTGCTTTTGTTGTCCAGCAGCCTTCAAAGGCAGGTCACAGTTATAATTTTGTTTTACTTATGTGCCAAGAGATGGGTTAAGATCTAGGCATATTTCCATGCTTTTTTTGGTACTTTGTATGGTTTATTCTCTGCTCTCCCCATGCCCTAAGTCACTTGCTGGATTCAAGGGTCATTTCCTGTTTGCAGAACTCCTACTAACTGTTGTGCAAACATTTGGGGCTTCAGTATGGCCTCTCTTGTCCTTCCTTTATTTTCCTTGTCCTGTCTGCCAGCCAGCTGAATAAGCACAATTATGTCTGTGCTCTGTGGATATGGTCTGTACTCAGGCAGGTGGGATTCTCCAAAGGCGGTCTGCCTTTCTAACACATCTGTTGTCATAAGTCTTCCATTTCTAAATCCAGATCCAAAAGTTTAGCATTTTTGTCTGCTGGTAGAAGCTGCTTAGAGGGAGATAGATCTGCTTTGTAGTTTTCTGCAGGGCCAGTTCTGCGGAGATACTGGTTGAGCCAGAAAATCCAAACTGATCTCCTCCTTGGTGCCTGCCCTGTGCATTTTTCAGGAAAAGGGAGGATAGCAAGATGAACAAGAAAAGCTAGCTGTAAGGTACACATATGCTCCATTAATCCTAAGGATCGTATCCTGCCTTGGTACTGGTTGCAGGTTCATTGTAAGACTCGGTGTAATACAATGAGTACAATGCTTTTGTACTGTCTTGGTCATTTCTGTGTGTAAGGTATTGAGGCATCAGACTCCTTTGTCTGCTGTCAGCCTCAGAGAGATGGTATTTCATAAACCAGTTAGCTGAATTCTGTTGAATTGACTAAATTCCTTATGTGAGGGTGGTGGGAGGGTGGTGGAGTGTGAGTTCTCTTCCTGGAGCTGGTACTCGCACATGCTGTAATACCCATTGCTGCCTCCACACACATATGAAGGAATATTTATGCCCTTGGCAGCAACTTTCCAGGCCTTATGAAACAAATTTTGTTTCTGTGGTTCACCAAAACACCTTACAGGCCTGTCTGCTCTCTGAAGAAGGCAAGATTTTCCCAGTTGCCATCCTCTGCAGAATCGTTCCTGGACCTGTTGTGGCAGCACTCCTCGCACCACCATTGCTTTGGCAGAATTGCTTTAGCAGACGGGACAGACAAAGGCAGTGCTGTTACAGCCATGTGACATGGGGGGACAACTGCCTCAAACACCCTGGTGGCTTTCTGGAGGGTGACCAGAACACCATAGCAGCCCCGGGAGACAAGTATAATTGATGCCCTAATGGAGAGCTTTTAGCTGCCAAAAGGCAAACCTTCCCCTCAGATTTCTGCTGTGCTTTAGTGCCTATCGATTACTGGGGCAAATGCATTATGTTAGCAAAAATAAGCTTTCCCTGATCAAACGTATGCTTTATCAGCCACATAAATGCCAGCATGACTCTCTCATTGCTACAACATATTAAACACCTTGGAAATGTTTCCTTAAACTCTAGGTCAGTCTTATGAAATCCGTCTACTTGAGAATAGGAAATTGGGAGAGTTTCAAGATTTAAACACAAAATATGTAAAGGTAAGGAGAAATATAGATTTCTTTTCTTCCTGCTACTACATACAGCCTTTAATGAAGGGCCTGACCTTGCTCTCACTGAGACAATGGAAAACACTTAGCCATTGTTTTTAATGGGAGCAGGGGTGACGGAGTTGTTGAGTGCTAGTTTCATGGGACTGTGCAGCTTGGCTTTGCAGGGCTTCAGGGGAACCTTTATTCTGTTTGTGATCATGACCCCAGAGTTTCACTATGAATATTGGGTTCAGGGGAACCCCAGAGTTCAGTGGTGAACATGGTCAGAGCTGTGGAGAGGCAGACTTGTCTCCCTACTGAATCCCAGCAACATGCCTGGGTTGTTACGTGACAAATGGAGGGCCCAGGTGTTTACACTGTTCTGCCAGGCAGATTCTGCATACCTCCAGTTTACTTTGGTAATGGGCATAATGATGAACATAAAGAATTTGATCATTTGGTTTGGGGGACTTTTTCCTGTTGTTTCCTCCACTGCCAAAACAGTTCAGATTCAAAAACTTTGGTCTGGACCCTGGTTCTGGATCCAACCTTCAGATCTTGGCTGTTCTGCCTCAGGATATCCTTTGAGAAGTGGGAACTAGTTGCAAAATTTGGATTCCAATTTGGATTTCAAATGTTTTCCAAGTTTAGGCCGTTCCCTATTTGTCTTTTGGCCCCTTTCAGGTAGTATGTGGATTGGGATTCCAATTTTGCAGGTGTTCCCACTGTGGCTTGTTTGCATCTTGAAGCTAGGGTTTGATTTGGGCGTTTCTCAGGTTCACTGGCAAAAATTGCTCACTCATTTGATACAGAAGTCCCCAGCAAGAGTGTGGGCTTGAGAAACTGGGATGTTAGGGATCATTAACTCATGTAAGTGTAGCACTCTGAATATACAACAGGATATATTAGTTAGGAGTACTTAGGACTTGTGTGCCCTGGGGATTGCCCTTATTCCAGCCTTTTTTCTCCAGTTATTGGCATGGCTGCACCATTGCAGACCAGCCTGCTGTTATGGACGCTTTCCTGCTGTACCTACTCTGGGGCAAATCCAGTGACTGGCTCTTAATGGCTGGAATTAAGTTTAATTCCCACTGACAAGGTGTCTGGACATGTCAGCTCCACCAGTGCAGGGACAGGTGAGCTGGCTTCCACATTTGCAAATCGGAACGGGATATACTGGGGTTGGGACATGGTACAGACACATTAAATATTACCCCCACATGAGCCTTTTTGGGTGTTGAGGTAGTGTAGTGATGTTTACATGCCATGACACCTAAGATTAGGTGGATATTGCTATAGTGCTTCCTTTCAAAGTGAATCCCAGAAAGCTGTACAGGGCTGTGTTACTCCTGTAAGATGTGCCCTGTGAAGGGGGAGCTGTTTTTTTCTCTCTTGGGGTCCCTTAGGAATTTGATACACATGGTGATGGGTCTCTTAGGTGGACCCTTCTACTCCTCTCATGAATAGGGGTGAGAAACATAACAGATCAGCTTTTGCTTCTACTCTGGAAAACCAAAGTCATCTTGCAAGAGGATTCTGGATCACATTGTTCATATTGCTGTCTTTTTTTAACAGAGCATAATTCGTGTAGTTTTCCACGACCGCCGTCTGCAGTACACAGAGCATCAGCAGCTCGAGGGCTGGAGGTGGAGTCGGCCTGGGGACCGCATCCTTGATATAGGTGAGACTATTTCATTGTGGCACCTCTGCAGTGCTGGGAGATGAGTGGTGTATGGACTGTTCGCGTGTTTGTTTCGGTTTTTTATCAGTCCTGTATATCTTTGGGAGGGAAGGAGATCTAGCACTACAGGTCCCAAGTAGAGCTGTCTTTGGTGGCTTCACTTTCACATGCATCTTGTGATTGTATGGAAATGCTTTCTCTTCTTCAATTTAATATTTTTAAAATTTTAGGGGTTTTCTTCTACAGATATCCCGCTGTCAGTTGGTATCTTGGATCCCAGGGCTAGCCCAACCCAGTTGAACACGGTTGAATTTCTCTGGGATCCGTCAAAGAGAGCTTCAGCATTCATTCAGGTAAGAGATAAGTCATATTTCTGGGGTAAATACAGTGGTTAGATATCTTTTAAAGACTTGGGGAGTCAAAATAGCCAGTACATGAAGAAGAGAGAAGGATGCTAATGATAGTAACTAACTCATGTAACAATCATGTGTAATTAATTTGTAGGATACTCACTAAATCAATTTGCTGGCTACTTGTCAATTTTGGAGTACTACCTGCTACTGCCAGGATTTTCTTTAAAAAAATACTCAGGCACTGGTGTTGCTTTCTAAGCATAGGTTTTTGTCTTGAGGAAACTGTTCATACCTGTTAGTTTTGCTTGCTTTCCTCTTTCGTGACTATTTCTCATTCTGAGCATGAGCTGTTTTTAATCTAAATGAAGGATTTACTTAAATCAAAGGATGCTTTTCTTGATGCCCTGTTTCTTTCTAAGCTGCTTCTTCTCGTGATTATTTTGTCCAAAGGAACAGAAATGAAAACATATGAACTCTTCTGCCTCTCCTAGTTTTTTGTGAGGAGCCAAAACCTCATGTTCAGGCAGTATCTGAAATTCAGATTTGCACAGGTTCCAACTGTGTCCAGAGATGAGCACAGCTTCTGTTTTGCCAGGTACATTGCATCAGCACAGAATTTACTCCACGGAAGCATGGAGGAGAGAAAGGGGTGCCCTTCCGGGTGCAAATCGACACCTTTAAGCAGAATGAAAATGGTGAATACACAGAACACTTGCATTCTGCAAGCTGCCAGATCAAAGTGTTCAAGGTATGAGGTAGTTTTGGCTTTGTCATCAACTACGTTAAGGCACAGTAACATGCAAAGATTTCAGGTTGTGTAGGAGCGATGCAAATAGTGGACTGAAAGAACAGACTTTCAACTGGGTATGCTTAAGATCTTAAACAGGACTCTTGTGCACAAGGTGGCATAAACACCGACCTATACAGCAATTCTGGTTGAAGTGCTGCACCAATATTTGTGCCAGTCCATTGTGCCTCAAACACTACAAAAATTCTGAGATATTTAGGGTATCCACTGTGTTTTGATGCTCCTAGTCAATCAAGACATTACGGCATCTCCCTCTTCTTTGACTGAATCCTCCACGAACAATAAAATTTTATCGTGGAGATCTTAAGTACCTTTTTGTTGTTTGCCTCTGTGATACCTGGAGGAGAAAAAGATTCAGGCAGAAAGCATCTCTGAAGCTCCTAATCTGGGCATGGCAGACCCATAGCTACTTAACAGCAAACTCTCCATAGGCCTGTTTTCTCAAAGGATCTGCTGCTCCAGTTTTGTTCCTGTGGGCATTGTCTTTCCTATTCCTGGAAAGATGGTGCAAATGCCAGTTGAGGTGCATAACTTATGGTCTGAAATAGTTGGAATCACATCTCAGGACTATGGTCGACCTATTTTAGAATTGCAGTAAGCATTAGTGGTGGATGTACGGAAACAGTAGGGATGCTTGATTAATTCTTTTGTCTAGAAAATGCAGATCTGATCTTGGTTCATATGTAGAATTCCCATAAATCTTAAGGAGGCTTTTGTGAACAGATTAGATAAGTCTTTTGGCTTCTGTCTCCAAACTTGTAATACTTGGCATAAGGGAGAGCCTGTGTTTGTACTTATAGCCTAAAGGAGCAGACAGAAAACAGAAGACTGACAGGGAAAAAATGGAAAAGAAGACCACCCAAGAGAAGGAGAAGTATCAGCCTTCCTATGAGACAACTATTCTCACAGAGGTAAAGTGTTTTAGACACATCCTACTACATCATGTTGGGAGATAAATTTAAGAGAAAGCAGCATCTGAGCCCTGGAGATTGTCTTGTGGAGACATGTATGCTCAGATCTGAGTGAAACTGAGAGTGGAATGAAATTATAAAATGACTCTCACTGTTGAAATCTATGAAAGATGCCAAAGTTTCTTATGTTTTGGGGTATAAACCAACCCTTAGCAGCCTGGCTTTAAAGAAAAAGTATTTTTTCTATTTCCACTGTGCTCCTGGGTACTTTTCATGGCCCTCAGGTGCCAGTTGTATGAGGGAGGCATTGTTTTCAGAACTGCTTGGCAAAAGCTCATTTTGGAGATGGGGCATTTGAGCAGATGAATAGACTATCTGATTAAATTATTAATCTGTTTTTCTGTGAATGTGCCTATGAAGCTGCTGTTGCATGCAAAATCTGAGAAGATTCTGGGTTGTACTCTAGGAATATCTTGTGTCTTCTGATGCATCTGGTGTAGAGTTGTGTGTGTTTCTGCCCCTCCCTGTCGTTACTAAGATATTTGTATAAACTTACCATAGGCTGCAGAATTAGTCAGCAATGGGACTCAAGAAAGGGATTTAAGAGTGTTGTTCAGTCTCCCTATGGGAATGTCTTGTTTGATTTAGTTCTTCTTTTTTTTTTTTTTTGGAGCAGCTTGCTGGACTTCCAAAAATGATGTTAATTATTCTTAATTTAATTCAACTTCCTGTTTGTGAGATCCAATCTCTCTCACTCAGTTTTCCTCATGTTGCCAGGAGCAACCAGCATGTTTTCTGATTGACAGACCTAATTCTACTGAGTTGGCAGATCCCAGACTCTCCCTATGAGCTCTGATGCACTTTGACATATTGCATGGGGAAATGTGGGTTGCCAAAGAGTTAAATATTTGCCAGTGCTTGTGGAGGTGATAAAATATTTGCTAGTGTTTGTGGAGATGATAAAGCTCCAAAGCTACACTTGCTGTCTTTTTATCATTGCAAACAAGGCCACAACAGAGCATTTTCTTGAGCTCTTGGTGGTGGGGGGTTCAACAGGGCTAGATTTCTCCTGCTGATTACTGTGGCTTAAATTCAGAACAGAGTCACCAATTGTAGCTGGGTTACTCTGGTTTTACACTACTGTCATGGAATGTGGAGTCTGACCTATATTTGTGAAGGCTTTTAGTAGCTTTGTGTCTGTCTGTCTATCTTAAGTTTTCTCCATTTAATACCCATTTATGACTCGAGCTGTTTGACTTATGGCCAGAGGTTTCAGCAGGCTGGTTCAAATTCTACTCTTTTGCTGGTATAAACCTGAAGCAATGCCACTGGAGCATTTTTGTCACTCTTGCCTGGGTTTAATTAGGGATTTATAATTGAGACCAGGGGTATTTCTGTATCATTGCTGCCTTCAGTCTGAGTTGACTTACTGGTGTTGCTCTGACTTACAGCTGTGCACACTTTGGCCCAGTGTTATTTGGGGACAGGCTTTGTGAAATGGGAGAAAGAAATGTGGAATGCACAACTGGAATCAATCTGGCTCCCTGACAGCCCACTTGGAGAGCAGTGTAGAAAATCCATGGCCCATCTCCTCCTCCCAGCAGGAGTGATGAGCTGAAGTTAGTGGCGTGGCAACAGCATGAATGTGGTATTAGAGGAGAATCAAATCCTTTATTTCCATCCTTATGAAAGTTTCCCTGCTGCCTTTCTTCCAACAGTGCTCTCCCTGGCCAGATGTGCCTTATCAAATGAACAATGCTCCATCTCCAAGCTACAACAGTTCTCCCAACAGCTTCAACCTCGGAGATGGGTATGTAACAAATACATGCTTTATCTTTCCTGTTGATATGGTAGCCTTTGTGTGTCCATGCATTTCATACCCTGGAAGAAGAGGTTAAGGACCACTACTATTTCTGGGAAGAAGAAAGTACTTCCCAAAAGCCTTTAAGACCTTCCATCCAGGAATTCCCTGTAATGCAGACTGCTGTTTGTGTGTGCACTGTTTATGTGGTGGCTGGAAGGTGAGCATCAGAGGGCCTCCAGGGCAGTTCCTGGTGAGAACACACCATGCCCTGTACCAGCAATCCCCTGTATATTCTCACAAATGTTAGAGGCTTTCAGCACCTCTTCAGAGTTTGTATTTTTTCTGTCTTGAGGTAGTTTGGGGTGCTGAATTCCCAGGTGAATGAGATGTAAAGAAATCCTGTTTGGGGCAAAACAGCCTGGGTTTTGAGAAGCCATTTCAGAGCAAAGGACTAATGAAGGCATGTTTAATTCATTAAATAGCCATCATAAAGAGACAGCTCTAGTGATTCTGAAATGCTCAAGATGATAACTGGTGTCAGAAAGGTACAGCAGTGTCCCTCAGTACTTACGAGTCCTCCCTGCTGCATACTTTCCCTTAGGAATTTGGCATAGGCCTTTTTCTTTTGGTAAGACTCTGCCATCTTATTGCCTTCCCACACAGCTTAATTACCAATCCATGTTGTATCACTAATTTTCAATGAATTCTCTCAATCTATGAAAAAGGACAAACACTGAAATTACAAAATTTTGTTTTAGTAGAGAGATCTGCTGAGCATTTTCTTCCTTTGGTAAAATCCCTGACATATTTAGGAGTCCTGTCTGTGTTTAGGAGAATTCGGTAGAAATGTGGTTTTGCATAATTTATGGCACTTGACTATGTTAAAGGTAACACCAGGGTTGAATTTTAAGGTCCTTTATTCAATTTTTGTGAAGAATTATTATTGACTCAGGTAGAGAGTTAGGGTACTTCTGGCTCAGAAATTTTGAGTTCAGCCACCTTGTAGGTTACAATTTTCTTGCTTAGATGATGTCACATTAGTGAGTCACCCATATGGAAAAGCTTGATTGAGGTCAGTAAACCTGAGTTTTTCTCTCAGTGTTGAGGAGGACCTCAACTGACCAAAAAAAGACTCAGGTAGAGAGGGGTTTTTTTATTCTTGTTCCAGATTTTGGACACGTTTTTAAAAATCTGGTAGAGAAAAAAAGCCAAGTTGGATGTAACTTGCAAAAGTTGAGTCAAATAGAGGAGGGGGAAGAGGATGGACACTGCAATGTGAAATTTAAAATAATATGTTTTTTTTCTCTTCCAACTTTATATAATTTCTTTTAGCAACAGTTCTCCAACCCACCAAATGGAGCTCCTGCCTCCCAGCAATGATGTAAGTACTTGAGATCATGTTAATGTGGTGCTTTTCTCTTTTAGGACACTGGTGAACAGTTCATTTCAAGACCTTCTTATTCTTTTTGCAATGTAGCATCTCCTTCCTTCTGCTTCTATTCAAGATGCCCAGCAGTGGCTTCATCGTAATAGGTTCTCTCCATTCTGTAGACTCTTCTCAAGTTTTTCGGGTGAGTTTAAACAGTCCAATTACTTTGGTTTTTTTCTCTTCTGTAAGTGCAGCTCATGTAGCATCTGCTGCTAGCCACTTTTGATGGGACCCCTGGTCTGATCCAGTGTGATTGTTCTCTTGTTCTTGGATTAGTTACCATTTGTCGAAACACTTTGTAGACATAAAGAGTAAGTAAAAATGGGAGAAAATAAATTAAGATGGAAGAGACTTCCTAAGTTCATTAAGTGCAACCTTGAATCAAGTCCAGGGCCTTGTGCAGTTGCCTTTGAATATCTCCGAGGTTGGAAATTCCACAGTCTGTCTAAACAACCTCTTCGAATACTTAACTATTCTCAGAGTGAAAATGTTTTTTCTTATATCTAATCAGCATTTCACCTTCTGTCTGCTGCCTCTCATCCTGTCCCTGTGCACGTTTAAGAAGCATCTGGCACCTTCACTGTACCCTCCCATTAAGTAGTTGTGCACACCAGTAAGATGGTGGAAGGGGCAGTTGTTAGAGGTGTTGAAACCATGAGGAGACTCTCTCTGGCTTGCAACATGATGAAATAACCCGGTGAACGTGACAGTTACAGAAAACTGGGTGTTTAATGGCCAGTGTGAAATATCTAGCTTGTTTCTGAGTTGGCTAGAATATTTTCCAGTGAACCACTGTTCTTTTGGCAGCTTCCAGCTTTCTGTTTCACAGTGATTGATTTGAAGTGAACACCTCTTTGAACTTGCAACTTCTCTGTGTAAATCTGTCTGGTTAAGCTTTGTGGATTTTCGACCCCCTCTACCCTTGCCCTTTTTGGCTGCCCATACATACTGTTTGGAAGCTAAGATTTGCTTAACTTCTGAAGAAAAATCAATTTGAAATATGTAGGTGCCGACTTACTGAAGATGTCCAAAGAAGATTTTGTTCAAATCTGTGGGCCTGCTGATGGAATTCGGCTCTTTAATGCAATTAAAGGAAGGTTTGTACTATTTCCTTCCAATTTTTTGTCATGGTAGCATCTCTTGATAATGTCAGTGTTAACTAGAAGTTAATCCTGGAGCTGTAGCATTTAGACTTCCTTTTAATACTTCAGAGAGGTTCTCTCAGGGACTGGAGATCACAATGATAGTCAAATCCAAGCACAGCTCAGAAATGTTGCCGAAACGAAGCAGCGTAATGTGGATCTCCAGTGGTTTATTTGCTACCAGCTGATAGCTTACATCCATTTCATGAGAGACACAGCCTACAATACTCTATGTTGCATTTCCATCAGAAGTAACAAACAATGAAAAAACAAACCCCTGCAACCTCAAATGACTCTTAAACTTACTTTCAGTGCAATAACCTCTTAAATTCTACAGCTGAGCAGGATTTAAATCAGTAGAGGCAGGTATGATGAACTGCTTAGCAAGTGCTGTAAACTGTTTATTCTTATCTGATCTTGAAAAGATGAGGGTGCTCTGCATCACCTCCCAGGGGTCTCTTGCTAGACATCCTAAGCCATCTGGTCACCAGCATCAGGACTATCCCTTGGTTTGTTATTTATGCACGGCTTGAATGATTCCATCTCTTATTGTTTGATAGCTGACGTGGAACTATTTCAGATCTACTAAATAACTTATTTCTGGTTTTGATTAATCCGTAGAAATGTAAGGCCCAAGATGACAATTTATGTCTGTCAAGAACCAGAGCAAAACAGGTCCCATCTCCACCAAAAACGAGAAAATGGAGATGGCAGTCTTTGTGGTAAGTTCTTATGTATGGTTTTTGTTAAACACTTACCTGGTGAGAATGCTGCTTTCTGCCTGAGCTCCTGTGTGGGACAGCTTGGTGTCCTTAGTGTTTGAAGGGATCCTGTTTGTCCCAGTTCTGCCACTTTGGTTATGGTTTCATGGCTACAGGTTCCAGATGGCACCATCTGCCTGGGGGACAGACCCAGCTTAGAAGTTATCTGCAGAATGCCACAGCAAAATCTCTATTCAGTCCTTAGTAGGGACAATAGCATTAAAAACCACCCTTCCATCCACAATTTTTTTTAGATTATGTCTTGTTTGAAAAACTTCCGGGAAATAGAAGGTCAGTAGTTCTTAAAGTGAGGTTCTAATTCTTGAAAGTTCAAAGCTTTTGGGAACTTCTCATCCCTCATGACACAATGTACAATCAAATGAGAATAGAGATTGTCCTTAAATCTGGCACTTAGTAATAAACAGGCACAGCTTTCCTACCTGGTAGCTGTAATTTGGATTGGATTTATAAAACAATACTGTCATCTGTGTAGTTACCTTATACATTGTATGTTTTAGTTTGTGCCTATGGGATCAGTGGATGGCATCCAATAAAATACTGCTTTTGTGTGACATACCATGTGTTTTACTATTTGATTGAATTTTTAAACTTCAAAATCAGTAAAAGAAGATGATCCAAAAATATTAGCAACTTTATGAGAAGGCTGTTTTAGTGCCCCATGATGCAAGTTGTAATTAGTCCCCATGTTTTCCTCTGGGTAAAAGTTGTGTGTGCTTTAATTGCCTGCTGCATACAAATAGTATTTTGTAAAAAATTTTTCTGCAAATCATCAAGCCAGATATTTGGGAGATGCTTTAAAATACTAAGCTTGTTTATTCCATTTGAACCTTTACCTTAAACCCATTTGGTTTGTTGATGCTGAGCATCTTGGTGCTGTCTGTGTTTGCTGTTCTGTAACTGCCTTCCACTTGTTGCAGTGTACCATGCAATCTTCTTAGAAGAGTTGACCACGCTGGAATTAATGGAGAAGATTGCAAACTTGTACAGCATTTCTCCACAGCAGATAAATCGGATCTACCGGCAGGGACCCACAGGGATCCATGTATTAGTGAGCAATGAGGTAAGGGGGCTAAAGGGGGCTACATCTTTGTCAGAGATGCAACAGTTGTCTGACTTCTTGCAGCTAGAATCAGCTTTCAAATTATGGAATACATCTTCAAGGGAGAATTGTAAAGCCATTAATCCCAACAAGTTAAAGTAAAATACTTGGATCGAATCAGCCATGCACAGCATTGATTTTGGTGTGGTTTCAAGACCTTTGCTTTGTAAAAGATGTTGGGGCTCTTGTTTGTTTTTTTTTAAGCAAAACAAAACACAACAGAATTGGTTATTTATTGCTCTCTACAACTACCTGAAAAGAGGTTGTGGCAATGTGGGGCTCGGTCTCTTCTCCCAAGTAACAAGTGTCAGGTTGAGAGGAAGTGGCCTCAAGTTGTACCAGGGAAAGTTTAGATTGGGTGTTAGGAAAAATTTGTGTATTGAAAGGGTTATCAAGCATTGGAATAGGCTGCTCAGGGAAGTGGTTGAGTCACCATCCTTGGGGGTGTTTAAAAGTCCTGTAGCTGTGGCCCTTGGGGACATGGTTTAGTGTTGGACTTGCTGGTGCCAGGTCAGTGTTTGTTCATGATGATCTTAGAGGTTTTTTCCCAGCCTAAATGATTCTATGAATTTCTTTTCATTTTGGCTACTTACTCAAATTTTGAAGTGAGGATCTAAAGTAAGAACATTTGAAATAAAATAGGTAAGTTGCCCAAAGAATGTAAGTTTTAAAATCTGTAGGGCAGTTAATTTTACATCTTGGCCCATGATTCCAGGCACTGGGTCTGTCACTATATACATTATATGCACACTGTAATTTATGGACCTCTGCTACTGTTTGTGTCCCATTATATGATGCCTTAATTTAGTCCATTCCATTAACTTGCAGGTTAATAGTGAGTTGCCCTTCTTCCTCTTTTCCCCCTACTAAATTACTTACTCATTCATGCACCAGAATCACTTAAGGAGCTTCATTTATAAGAAGCATTGTTAAAACAAATGAAGCAGAGCATAGGTCTCAACTGGAGCCTAAATTGAAGGCTGTAATGCTTATTCCTGAAGTCTCCTTGCTATTCCAGCCTGATTAAATCTGAAACTTAGATGCTTTATGGATGCAAAGTGCTTGGAGGCAACTCTTGGTAGGGGAATTGCATGAACCAGTCTAGGTATAAGGCTTTAAGTATTTGTTTAAGTCAATTATTAACAAGGTCTATTGCTTTTCCAATATTTTTTTCTTGTTCTAGTACTATAGTGGCAAGAGTGTGGCACTCTGTGAATGTACTTCATGCATCATTAGGCAAAGACATACAAACTGGCCAGAGAAGTTTGATTTGAAGGGGTAAAGGCTGGATGTAAATCTGAAAGTATAGGGAGATCATTTTAAGTTGAAAAGGGTATTTTAGTGTGAGAACTTACAGCTGAAAAATGGCCTATTGAATGATATTTAGTAGCTAGGAGAAGGCTTTTTCACAAAGCTGGATTTCATGAGCTGATCAGAGAGGTTCTGGTCACGCCTCCCTTCTCTGAAGTTGTGTCCAGCATTTGCTTCAACTGTATGAGACACCTCCTGAAGGTAACTCACTTCCTCTGTCCCACATAGCTTCTCTAAGATGGGAGGAAGCATTGACTAAGGAGGAACCTTAAACGAGCTTTTCATATTGGATCTGAAATAATCTCATTACTTAAAGGTGTCACTAGAACCTGCACCTGTTCTGAAAGTCTAGTTACTTCTCATGAATAACTCAAATAGCTTTAGGTTCTAGTCCTTCTTCCCATGATTTGCCTTGCTTCTCATAACAGTTTCAGTACGATTCCTGTTCCTTGACAAGATAAACAGGTAAATGATTCCTGCAAGCACAGCATCTGCACTAATGTCTGGTCAAAATAGCCAGATGGATGCTGCTGAGGTGGCTTTTCAGTTGCAATTCCTTTATTCAGCAGGGAGTACATTTCTTGGGGTTTACCATCTCCAGGTATACTTTAAATGCCAACGTAAGTTCAACTGAGATCCATTGTTTAACTGAATATGTAATTACCACTGCTGGATTTTTAGGAAAGGGACTACCTTCATCCTGTCTAAACTAGTACAGCTTCACTGAAAGCAGCAAAGAGCATGATCTTTGATAGAATAATTGGAGTGGTATAAGAGTGGTATCTTCAGGATCAAGAGCTGCAAACAGGATGGTAAAATGCTGAGTAAGATAGATCAGTTTCAGGCAAACACATTTAGTGTGAGCTTCCCTTAAACACAGTAGTAACTGCAAGAACCTTCATTAATCAGTCATGTATGTTAATAATCTCATGGGCACGGTTACTCAGGACTGTGCAGGACTAGACACCAAATGCTGTTTGATACTTCTCTAAGTCTGTACTGGTCCTGAAAGAAATGTGAATGTAATTGCTAAAAATATGTTGTGTTGTCTTTTTTCCTTCTGCCCTTCAGATGGTGCAAAACTTCCAAGACGAATCTTGTTTTGTTATCAGCACATTAAAAGGTGTGTATTGCTGCTGCTGTTACCTGTTACTCTAAAGATAAGTCCTCCTTCCAATTGCACTAAACGTTATCACAAACTCAATGCTGTTATCCTGAAAAGGTAAGTAATCTAATCTAGTGTAAGTCTAGGTGTTGACTACAGTATGATAGACTGATTGATCAGTGCTTTACTCTCAGTTACACTGTTACAAAAAATTCATAAATCCGTTGACACTACTGACAAAAATGATCAGAAAATCTTGTGAGTAAAATGATAAAATGTGACAGTATGTAGGGTTTTTTAATGTAAATTATTTGACTTAGACGTTCAACATTGGTTTTCATGAGTGGGTTGTGAAACAAGCGTACAAACTATTGCAAACTACCTAGAAAGAGAATTTGAAGTTCTGTATCTCTGGTGTTTCCTAAAAGCCATGAAAATATGCTTTGCATTTCTGTGTTACAGCTGAAAGCAATGATGGCTACCACATCATTTTAAAATGACCGTGCTGCACAGAGAGACTTTAACGGCCTAAAATTCAGTGCCTCACAGAATTGCTACAACCTAGACTGGAAACATGAAGAACCTTCTGGATAAATGCTCCTGTGAACTAAGAATTACCAAACAGCTTAAGAAAAAACTTGCTTTTACAGATAGAAATTTTTGGTGGTGTGTGATTTTGGTGGGTTTGGTTTTTTTGTTTGTTTTGATTTTTGTTTTGGTTCTTTTGGTTTTTTTTAAGCTGGAGCTGAGAACATCCTCAAAGCTTGTAAATGTTTCTTCCTCCCTCCCTTCCTCTTCAGTCTTAAAAATTGTAGAGGTTTCTGCTTATTACTTAGAAACATCTGCCTTGTACTAAAGGGAAATGAAAGATAAACAAATCCCAGTTCTCTTGACCCCTCATGTTCAGGTGAATTGATTTACTTATAGTTTTGAGTGCTCTCTTGCTTTTAACACACACCCTGATGCTGATGGATGTAGGCTCCCTGAGGCTTCTCTTGTACTCTTTGAGGTGGAAGGCTTGGGGCTGCATCCCAAAACAGATTGGGCAATGTAGAGAGGGGTTTGGTGCCCAGCCTTCACCTGAAGTGTCCACTCTGGAAGCCCACACTTAGCTGTTCTCCACCTGCAGATGTGCTCAAAGTCCAGAGACCTTGGTCCCTCCTGACAGACCCTCTGTAGTACCAATCCAGCTGAACAGTTCTGGGGGGGTTCAAGGGAGGACAGACAACCTGAGGCGAGCAGTTCAGTACCATGTTATTATCTTTAGCTTTAGAGTAGTCTCCTTGAATGGAGCATAGGAAGGTTTTCTGAGGAACTGTTTTGAACATTGAAAGCTATAGTACTTTCAAATTCATACTATGGATTTATTCTACTCTACAAAGTAGTGATTAACTGCTATCTTTACTGTAACTGGGAATTAGATGTTATAATCTTAATGGATTTTCATCCTGTTACTGGAGTAAAACCGTTTTGATCAAGACCAGGTAACAGATCATCTTAGTTGCTGCTTCTTAGATTCTTGCTCTTTCACTCTTGACTCTGTTTCCCATATCTGTAACTATGATCAGCTCCACCCTCCCTTGGTCTTTTTGGGACTCCATCCAGGCTCCATTAAGCTAAAAAGGTAGCTTCCTCTGAAGTCAAAGGCAGACTGGATCACACCTTTCGTGCATGGATGAAACCATTTCACTTTTGACAGCTAAATAATATGGCTGTTTCCCCAAACTGAGTGTCTATATGCCATCACCACACCATAAGTCTGGTTCTTGAACATTTCATTTCACCCTGAACTGACATGGAAAACTGAAATACCAAACATTTTCCTGGAATGGAAATTTTTCAAAAAATTAGAAATTGTCAGCTGGAAAACACTGAATAAAATGTTCCAGCCTTTTGAAATGGAAACATTTAATTAAATCCATTTGGCCCTTAAAGCAGCATCAGTTTGAGCTACTGTTGCAGCCCTCAGAAATTGTCATTCAAGTGCCTTGTGCGCCGTGTCTCCCTTGGGGCTGAGCTCCTTGGCTGAATTACAGATCCCATGATGCTCCTACCCTGGGTTAGTCAAACAGGGAATGCGTCATGAGGGCTGGAGAGGTGCCCAGGGAATGAGGGGGCCATGGAGCCCTTGAATTACAGCTCCCAACTGACACTAGAGGAATTCGGACAGACACGGACTGATATTTCTCTGACAAAAGTTATGTGTTTCAAGTTTTCCCAACAGAAATAAACAGCAAAATACTGAGAAAAGCAACCTTTTTTTCATTAAAAGCATCAAGTTTTGCGCAAAAAACCCCACCCATCCCCACTGATTTTTTTTTTTTTACACCGAAAATAATACTAGAATAGAAAACTTGTGTTACAATGGGAAAACCTTCAGCCAACTCAGCTAATTGAGCAGCAATGCCTACTTAGGCACGATTGTGCTCAACTGACTGTCCTGGATGCTCCATGAATTGTAGGCACCCAAAAAGGGATGGCTAGGCTTTGGGACATGGTGATTCCTCCCTCTGAAATGAAGGAATAGAGGCTTCTTGGTTGAGGAACAGGCTGTGTGGCTGGAGGAGGAGCTCCTGGCCATGGACACTGGGGAATCCAGGTTGTGGCCACACAGTTACAGCTGCCTTCCAAAACAGTGGATGAATTCCAGATGCCTTTGTGAGTAGGTGGGACTGGTGTGCCCCTCCTCTGTACCAGGAGCTGCTTGATTTATTTTGTAGAAGATGCTTTGGAGGATGGATGTTGGCTGTGGTTTTTCATCCTGTTCTGTAAGACTGTCCCAGTGCCTGGTATGGCTGTCGTTGGCACGCGGCTCAGGTGAATCTGACCTCATGAGAAGGGTTCTAAGTAGACCTTGAAGTTGCCAGGAGTCTAGCCTGTATCATATCATATCCACTTAGATGTGATAGCCCTGTAGCTGAGGGGACACAGCAATACTGATACACAGTAAAGTGAAGAAAGGATAGATGTGGCTTTGCTGCCAGAGTTAGGGACTCAGAACTGTTTGCTTATTTTAAAAAGTCTAGCTTCTTGATTCTTTCAAAAACAACTCTTGCCCATAATGAATTATATGCCAAAGTCCTCATGGTGTTTCAATAGCGCTTGCGTGATCAATTTTGAACAAAGTGAAGTCTTCAAAGTTAGGGCCTTGCTGTATTTAAATGTTTCCAAATAATTTTGTACTCATTTGAGGATGAATTTGACAATGTATCTTGCTTTCATACCTTTTTTTAGAAAAAGGTATACCAGAGTAAACAGTCCCACAGACTAGAAATATTTTCCTATGGGTTGGCTCTGTGTGAGCCTGTTGTAAAGCTGTACAGCCTTGGGGTGTGTGTGTAATACCTCCCCATATTTGACAGAGTAGTTCTAGTCCTTGTTGAACCTCTGTAGCCCCAGCAGGAATTTGGAGGTTTGTGGTCAGGTGACATACACACCCATGAAGACACAGTACGGCTGGTTTGGTGTCCAGGAGCCTGCTGAGTTACTTCAGCTTAGAATCATAGACTGTCTTGAGTTGGAACAGATCCTTAAGGATCACAGACTCCAGTGCCCTGGTCCTTACAGGGGTACCTAAAACTGATCCCTGTGACTAAGAGTGTCCTGAGTGTTACCCAGAGCATCCCAGGTGCTCCTTGAACTCTGGCAGGCTTGGTGCCATGACCAGGGGCAAGGGAAGTCCCTGGGGAGCCTGTCCCAGTGACCAACCACCGTCCCAGTGAAGAACCTTTCTCCAGTGTACAGTCTGAGCTTGCCCTGATTCAGCTTCATTTCGTTCCCTCACATCTTGTCACTGGTCACCAGAGAGAGGAGATCAGCACCTCCCCTCCACTGCTGCCCTTGGGGAAGGTGCAGAGAGAGAAAGAAAGACTTGTCTCACCTGTGTGTCAGGGAATCCTTGACTCTCCTTGGATCTGCCATCCCTGGAGGGACTTGTTTGACCCGTTTGCGGAAGTGACAGCCTCCAGAAGGAAGCTTTTGTTTCCTTAAGACTGGGGGAAGTGCAAATGTTTAGTCTGGGGTAGATATCTAAATTCTAGATAGACTAAAGGCAAGGGAGGTGAGCAGCTCCCACTCATCTAAATAGCATTTACTTTGTTCTTAAGTGCCTGTTACACTTATTTTTACTTTTTTAATTGTTGTTGCTCCTATTTGTTTCTTAAAAAGTAAGAAAACCTACTCAAAGTGATTTAAATGAAAATTTTTTCAGCTGTATGTGAAATTTGTACAGCAGAAGTTGGTAAGGACTGGGGCTTAGTGAGTAATGTGGTTTCCCAAACTGTCCAGTTCTTCACTTGCATGTATGATGACAGCCACTATGAGTAAAAGTGGGCTTGCTGGGGATTAAAAGGCAGAATCATTACGTGATAAATACCAATATGACTCCAGCCAGTACTGCAAAGTGTAAACTTGCATTCTTGTCAGATCTGTACTGTCTGTTTGAAATTTCATAAATTGTGGCATTTTCTCTATCAACTGAGTAAATTGATAGAGATCAATTAATATGGCTCTGGTGATGTCCTGAAAACTCTCAGTAATGCCCACTACACAAGGGCAGGGAGAGGGCAAACGATCTAGTGATAAAAATTTGGCCATCTGACTGAGTTGGCAGGACTGGTGCTATTAAAATTAAATCTCCTATTCTTTCTGCTGGCCCTGCATGGTTAATTGGCTTAAATAGAAATAATCATTCAATATGGAAAATACTGGAGTTCTCATTGTCTTAGCGTGAAATTTAATGGGCTGAAGTTTCAAGACTTGGAGGTGGTAAAAGGATTCTTGCATTTGAGGAGCCCTGAATGGCACTCTCCTTACAATGTAACATATACATATATATGCATATATATACATATATATCCACATACATACTGTACTGTATCAACACATATTTGTGCTGAGTACATGTGTTCTTTGGCTTTAACTGGTACTCTGCTTTGTTTAGTTGCAGTTCAATGTAAAAGACTCTGGTTGATCAAGCTTCAAAACCCAGCCATTCCTTGGGTAGAAACGTAAAAGTCCATAGTAGCAACTAGGTGATTTGGACACGGTGCTCTTGGAGTGATGTAAGTTTGATGAATTTTTGTGATATAAATCCCAGGCCTTGGTGAAGATGAGCATATTCTTTCACTAACACTGCAGTTCTACATTGCAGCTTCTAAAAATTAGAGTAACAGAGAAATAGATTGCCCAATGCTTTGTGAACTAGTAAGGCTACTCCATAAGCAGAACAACCATACGATGACTTTTCCTAGCTCAATGTTGTATTGCTTAAGCATTGGCTGTAATTCTAACAATCATCTGGTGGATGACTGAAACAGGTTTTTTTGTCTGTATCTGTTGGGATTTTTTTGACTTCTCAAAGAAACGCTTATATTCAGACTGTAGCTTCTCTTTCTCCTCCAGTTATGAAATGGTTTAACTTTATGCTAGTAATAGAAATATTTTCATAAGATTATAATCTGTTTGACAGCACAGGGTACTCAAGAGTGGGGAGTGTTTGGCTTTGATCATCACTACTGTGGGTGAATATGAGAAGGCAGACTGGAGGTATATCTAACATCCTTGGCTCTCTCTAACAAATGGGTTAAGCTAGTGCCTAATTTTTTGTGCATTTTTTGATTTGTACCTTTTTTTTTTTTTTGCCATTCCCTCAAAATTGTGCTCCCTGGCGGGGGATGCACTGGTGACCATATGGTGTGCCCAACTTTTTAAAGTAGCCTGCTGTTGTCCTGGTTTGCTTGGGGTGAGTGTTTATCTTTCAAAGGGGAGTTACCTCTCTTCACTGACAATGCAGCTGTTAGAGGCAGGCGGGCAGGGCTGGCCACAAAGTTGGCATGATGGGCAAGGGTGAGTGGAGGTGGGTCGATGGGAGGCTGAGGCATACCAGTTGTGAGTAAATACTGCCACACTCTTCGTCTTTTCGTTTGTTGGTTTTTGGGTTTTTTTTGTACATGAATAAATAAATAAGAAAAAAAAGCATATTTTGCACTGGCTCTTGTACTGTTGTGCAGAAGAAATCTGTATCTAGAATCTGTGCTCCAGTCAAAATGCAAATAAATCTGTTTGTAAGAAGCACGGCTTTGGTCTCGGCTTTGTTTGGCGCGGTTGGGCACAGGAGAGCCTCGGCATCGGCTGCTGCTCAGCGTGCAGCTGCCAGGGGCTGGGCACCCTCTCAGGGTGAGGGGGGAGCAGAGTTTGCCAAGTGCTGGCCAGAGAACGTCGGCTGCAGCCAAATGTCCTGCAGCGTTTTCTTCGAGTTGGGACTGGCTTCATTTCCCCGCGGCACAACGCAGTGACCAGGTCGTGTTTAATCCAGGTCAAGGCACGAGGAGAAGCGCCTCGTTCCTGCAGAAGCTGTGACAATGGGCAGATGCTTTCCTGAAGGCACCAGCTGTGTCAGATGGCAGCTGGCTCTGGTCTAGCAGTGCTCGGAAGGCACAGCCGTTCCAGAGCCTGGTCCTCGCTGACATCAGAGATGAGCGGAGTCCCTCCTCAGCAAGGCTCTGTCCCGTGGAGCAGCTGTGGGACACATGCTGGCAGTGAGGTTTGGATGTGGAGCATTCACAGTGGTTTGGCTGGAAGAACTCCACTATCCTCTAAGGTTTAAACCATAGATCTAGTAACTTACATAGTCAGGAAATTAGCAGATGTTCAGTGTCGTTTTCCAGTTGGAGAAGATGGAGCCCAGTTTGGAGATAGTATCTTCCAGCAGCCAAACTTAAGACAAAGTAGTGAGAATGGATGTACAACCAATGTAAGGGTGCTTCTTAATCTGAATTGACCTCGAGCAATTTCAGCTCCTTTCCTTTGCTGAAGTATTTGAATCTCAAAATTAGGAAATGCAGCTTGGGCCTGTGTGTATATCAGTTCATATGTAAAGTACAGGGCACAGACAATGTTCCTAGATAGAGGTTCAGGAGAATTTAATATTTTTTCCTACTAGTGACTCAGGCATCCCTGAGACAAGTAAAGGGACTGTCCGCCCCAATTTCTATTAGCTTAAAATTCCTCTGGAGGCAGAAGTCCAGTTAAATATTCAACTGCTCCGTGCAGGGTCAGGCAGCATCATCTCCCACAGGGCTGCTGCGTTCAACACAGCTTCAGTGTGCGTTCAAATCCACTTCCAGGCTGCAGCGGGGGGTCTGGGTGGGTCACGCCACGAGGGCAGGATGCTGGTAGGCACTTGGGGGTCCAAGGCTGGCATTTGGGCTCTCCAGGGCTGGCTGGAGGCTGCTGAGTGTGGGGGGGTCACTGGCAGCAAGTGCTTGGTGACTCGGTGGCTGTATGAGCCCTGCCAGCTGCAGGGGCCGTCCCTGGGGCTTTCAGGAGCTGGAGGTGAATCCCTCCCTGAGTCCTGCAAGCTGTAGGGTGCCAAGGGAGTGTCACGTGTATGGATGGTTCCCACCAAACTCCACCCAAAACTATCTCTCTTCCCTCCCTGAGTCCTGCAAGCTGTAGGGTGCCAAGGGAGTGTCACGTGTATGGATGGTTCCCACCAAACTCCACCCAAAACTATCTCTCTTCCCTCCCTGAGTCCTGCAAGCTGTAGGGTGCCAAGGGAGTGTCACGTGTATGGATGGTTCCCACCAAACTCCACCCAAAACTATCCCTCTTCGGTAAGCCTGACCCATGTGCTGGCAGGGGTTGATCAATGCTGAAAGGAACACTAGGAAGGTTTTTACCTAATAAAAAGGATTCAAGGACAGGGAAAGTGGTAATTCTGCACAATTTCATTTCTATGGGAAACACATGTAACAACCTCAGAACAGACCCAGAAGTTAGCAGCAACTGTGGGACTGGACAGGAACTGTTAAGAGCTTTTAATGAGTGAGGAGAAACAACACCTAGGACTGGAGCTGTTTAGTCAAAGCATTGGCATAGTCTCATCTCAATCCTCAACAGCAAGCAAACACTTTAAAATTAATTTTCTAATTCACAAAATAATGCAGTCTTTCAGTTAATTAGATTAGTCACAACTGTGGAGCAGGCAGAGGAAAAACACCTGTCAAACTCTATCTGTAAAGAAGCTAAATGCTTCCAGGCTTACCTGAGTAGGAAAGATCTGACACTGCAATAAATTAAATTGTTAAGGGGCTTTTTTAGTATATTACAGCAGAGCCTGGTTGTCCTGATCAAACTGGAGCTTCAGACAAGTGTTGATTCCAGTGCTCCCCAGAGATGTGTGGCCCAGGGAGGCAGGGCTGTTGCAAACAGCTATCCCATCCTAAATCTTCTATTTTTGGCTGTTGCAAACAGTGCCACTGTCCGTTTTGCTGTCTAGAAAAGCCTCAGTTCTGACTTATCTGATATTAAGTAATAAGCAAGTATGATGTAGCTGGAAAAAAGTTTGATTAGCAAGAATCCAAAATCAGCTGAGCACATTAGTGCACTGAGAAGTAACTTTTCCAGTGGTGAAAATTTAAATGCTGAAGATTCTGCTTTAAAGAGGAGACATGCTAGAAATATTGTGTTGGATAGACTTAAAAAAAAATGCAATGCTGAGAGGAATTCTTCCTTGAAAATACTTTGAAAGCCTAGTATCTCCCAAAAGAAAGAGTTCCTGGATGGGTTGGCACCACTTTGGGAGTTAAGATCTCTATGGCATCACCTAATAGTTTAACCTGTGGTAGTAAAATAAGGGGAAAGTTAAGTAAAAAGATGAACACATGACTCAGTGCAGGTAGGAAGTCCTGGCTGAGGGTGCACGGCCGGAGCATCCCAGGAAAGGAAACCCAGCGCCAGGCGGGGAGGCCACAGACATTGAGCCAAGTGCGTGCTGCTGCACAGCTGTCCTGAGGACAAAAACACTGTCCCAGACAAAATTATTCCAGAGCCGCCCACAGTTTCCCTTTTCCATCAGATTCACCTCATTTCACGGCAGTGCCTACGAGGCCACAACTCTTGTTTCTCCAGCAGCCATAGTTATTTACTGTCACATGCGTGGCTTGAAAGAAACGAAGAAGGAAATGTATCCCCAAATGAAAACATGGGGATAAATTTGGTGATTGTTGAAGTGATTACTGGGGTAAAAAAAGGAGAGACATTCTTCTTTTTTTCTAAATCTTTTGCTCCCTTTTGGTTCTTCCAGCCCCTGCCGATGGCTTTGCACTTTTCAATTCTCAAACAGTTGAATTATTGATCTAATTCTGGTGATGATTGTGGTCACCCACTGGCCAAATACACAAGCAAAGTAATTGAGAAAATGGACCTGTGGATTCTTGGAGACTCCCACTTTAAAACAATGAAACAATTTTTTCTGTCTCATTAACATCACCAAGCAGGGTTAATCTGTCACCTTTCAGGCTCCCATGCCCACAGATGATGACCCTCTCAGTCTCTCTCTGTGAAAATGTCCTTAAAATTATATTTTAGTGCAAAGCACCTGAGTCCCAGTGGTGTGAAGAGCAGTAATAGGAGACTGAACTCAGAACCTGGGCCAAAGAGATGGACATGCTTGTCAGGGCTTGGGGCTGTGGAGAAAACTAGCCTGACACTTGCTTATAAAATTAAATTCTCATGGCATTACAGCACTGTGAAACTCAGAAATCCCCAAACCACCAGACTCTTGGTACATTGCTGACAGGTGGCCACCACTCTTGGTTGAACAAATATGGGACTATGTGGGGAGGTGATTTCAGGTTTAATAAGGGAATAAATACAAGACATATACATTTAAAAAATAAATGACATATTATACGCCCACGAAGCACAGGAAGAACGGTAAGAACTTAAACACCGTGCTACGACTCTGCCAGATGTGTGTCGTCTGCAGTGTCTATTTAGGACATATCATTAAGGGTAAGAAATTTTTTAACTTGATTCTTCCTGTAGAGATTTATAGCTGAAGCATGGATAAGACATTAAGTAAAATATTGACAGGCCATTTTGATAGTCAGGAGTACAAGACACGAGCCCTGTCCCAACAGAGTGTCAAAGCCACACTACCAGGGTCCTTTTTCAGGTGTTTTGCTTGTCACCCTAGGCAGGGTGCCAGATGGGTGGAGGGCAGGGGGCCTCCTATTAGTAAGTGTAGGGGAAGAAGTTGATGGCCTTTAATTAAGAATGACACTTTTTTACCTACACTTTTGACTTTTTGGGAGGTCTTACAAGAAAGCCAGAGCTGGAAATCCCCTTTCTGCCAAAGCTGGGAGGATATTCTGGGAGGTGCAAATGAGCCAGCAGGTGTTCCTGGGAGTTTTAGTTTCCCAAATTGGCCCATGGTGGGGTCAGCCTTACTAGCTCAGAGACAAGGAACCCTCCTTGCACCTGGTCAGGAGACCTGGCTTTATAAACCAAATCATTCCCTTCCTCAGTGGCTGTAGGAGAGGTGGTGCTGGGGTGGGAGTGGTGGATTTGTCTCAGGTGAGTGGCCGAGGAGTCTGAACTTATGTGTCATTAACTGCTAGTGAGCACTGTGCTTCTTGCTGGACTTTATTATTGAATCATAGAATTGCTAGATTGGAAGGAACCTTTAAGTGTTATCTAGTCCAACCCCCTTGCAACGAGCAGGGACATCTTCACATAGATCACGTTGCTCAGAGATGTATCCACCCTGGCCTTGAGTGTTTCCAGAAATGGGCTTCCATCACCTCCCTGGGCAACCTGTTCCAGTGTCTTACCTCCCTCCTTGTAAAAAACTTCTTCCTTGTATCTAATGTAAATTGATCCTCTTTTAGTTTAAAATCATTACCTCTTGTCCTGTTGCAATGAGCCTTGCTGAAGTGTTTGTCCTTTCAGTACTGAAAGCTGCAATAAAGCTCCTTAAAGGTCTCTACCAGGTGTCACAGCATGAAAATCCCTACTGCTTTCCCCACCCTTACAGTATTTCCCCTACTTCTCTGTTTGTCTCTCTCATTTCATCAGGGGCTGGCAGTACATGGCCCATGCCAGCTGTTTTTTGCTGTTAAAATGCTGGGAATGAAGCTAATGGCATAGTTTGGAGAAGTTTTGTGATGGGAATATCTAGTGATGGTCTTTTTTTTTAGTGAGTGGTGCTCCATGTGCTCTTTCTACTGTATTCCTTAAGGGTCTGTGTGACTTGAGGTTTTGCCTATCTGGTTGTGTGAATGAGACAAATCCTGAGCAATTCAGAGCAAAAGTCATCCCATCTAAGCTGTCTAGGGGACAAAAATGGTCACACAGTAGTTTTCTGTCCCCAAATCCTAGAGCCAGCAGTATCACCTGCAGCTGTACACTGATCCCTCCCAGCAGGGCTCACCTGTGGATGTTCAAGGAATTGCCAGCCCAGTGCTGGTTGTGCCATGCTTGGCATTGGTGGGAGCTGTAGAAGGATGCAATTAAATCAATTACAGGCTGGTGATTTTGCATTCAATGAAATAATTACTCTTGAAAACTGGCAGTAAGGATGAAGCTCGCTCCCAGCCTTAATATCAGGTTTCACCATCTTGCCAGAAAGTGTGATTGACGTCAACCTGTGATTGTGACAAAGGCTATAAACTCATAAAATAATTTAGTGTGGAAGGAATCTTCTAAAGCCATCTGGCCTAGACCTTGCTCAAAGTGGGGCTAGGCCAAACGCTGCTTGGTGTTGTGTAGGGTCAGCAAGGGGAAGCCCACAGCCAGTGCTAGCCAGGAAATCCCACCCGAGGTTATAATATCCCATTCTTGCCACAGATAATTTATGAATCACTAAGGAAAGCTCTTTGTCTTTCCAGTGTTGGGTGGGAGAAAAGTAAAACAACGTAGGTGTGCCAAGCCATAATTACCTTTCGGTTCATCCCTTAAGAATGTCTATTTAAAAATTAAATTGGGATATATTTGTTAATAATTTTCCCCAGCGAATAGAAAAAAATATAGCTTGGCAACCACTTTCTACCAAATTGGGCAGTTCTTGTGATGGTGTGTTTGCCAGCCAACGTGGAGCTGGACACTAAAAACTTAAGGTTTTACTTGCTAACAGTACTGCTTCACAGTGACGGGTGGGATTGGCAGTGTGAGGGGTCTGGTGGGCTTGAAATTGGGGTGAAACTTCAGTGGATGAGCTTTTCCATACTGTGTGGATGCCATCATGCTCCACATGTGCTGTAGTGCAAGGCAGAGCAGTCTGCACTTTGGGCAGCTTGGGGAACCTGTGCTGTGAATGCATTAAATCTCCAGACTGGGTTCTTGTGCAGCTGGTTATGTGTGCTGCAAATTCCCAGCCCTGTCTGCTTGTTCTGGTGTCTCTAGATGTGAGAGGTTGCATTAACTTGGCCTCTTCTTTTGTGCGTGATGAAAGAGCACACAATCAAGAGGAGAAATGGCTCTGGAGTTGGTAGATAAGAGGTGTTTATCCTTAAGTTACAGTCATGAAGTAAATAAAGATGTAAGCTATTTTCAGTGCTTTTCAATTTGGATGGAGAGTCTGCAACTGTCAGGGCTTTCTACCCTGAAACCAAGGTAAGTCTTACAAGCTGAGCCTGGATCTTGGGCTATAAGCACAAGAAGCATTACATGGTGCCTTCATGTGTTTTCTTGGAGGAAAATCATCCTTGTGTTCCTTCAAAAAGGGGGCGATTCTAGAGGGTATTTGATGGGAAATCACCTGAGTTGTGACCATGGGCTTCACAGTTAAGAGTCCAGTTCTAAGTGCAACACTCTCAGATGAACGTGAGACATGTGCTAGAAAGGGTTTGACTTTTTTAAGATTTAAAATGTGGAAAATGGCATAATCTGATGATGATAAAACCAGTTATATATTTCAGGTTTTCTCCATTTAAAATCTTACTTGACACATTTTCTACTCTGACTAGTCCCTGCCAACATTACTGGGCATCTGTAGGTACCGTGGTCTGTTCAGTAGTAAATGCATTGTGGAATTTAATTTTGAACTTCCTTCAAACAGTCCACCTGTGACTGATACAGCTTCTGAGAAAGAGAAGACTTCTTTTGTTTTATAGCTGGTAATAATCTTTCTTGAGTAATCTATATTTAGGGTGAAAATACTACTTCAAAACTGCAGTTCAACAAATAGGAAGTTCAGGTTTTGCCATTCAAAATTACTCCTGCCTCATTTTCAAAATGGGATATTCTGACTTTTTTCCCCTTGTCAAAGTATTATTTAATCCATTGTTCACCTTAGTAAATTAAGGGCAGCAGAGCAGGGTAGAACACCATTTGCCTAAGGTACATCTTTATTTATCAAGTTATTTAGCCTGTACACTTGGTTCTCACTACTTTGAGTGCACAAACTGTTTTCTGACATGATGGCTTCGCCACAACACCCATGGAATTATGTTTGATAGATCTGGATGCCTCCTGGCTATGGTTGCAGCATCCCTGGGACCAGCTCAGCTGAGATCTATAGGGTTAATAGGAACTTTCTTAGCACTGGGTTTAAGCCCAGGCTTTGCTTACTAATCTGTAACGTTTTATTTTTTATATATTTGTAATGGTGTGCCTTTGAAAGAGCTTAGAAAGACATGGTGCTTGTCTGGGGGAATTTAATGTTGCTAAGGATGAGTTTTCTCAGTGTATGACAGGCAGCCATGCTTGGTGAATATGCCCTAGTTCTTGCAAAATTTGCTGAAAAAAGGGCAAGATTTTTTTTTTACGCAATTGTAATGTTCAGGTGGACTTTTGGGGGGTTGGTGATCTTTCTTTTCCACATGGTCTTTATGAAAAGGGAAATTCTGTAGTGTAAAAATAGTTTTGCTCTGTCAGATTCCTGTGGCAGCAACTGAACTAGGGAAGCATGGCTAAGCTCTCTTTACCAGAGGGAGAAGGTGGGATGGGTGTGACTGCTCAGTGTTTGAGGTTTGCACACACTGCAACCAAAAGCATCACTTTTGGTGGTCAGTGAAATAACACCGTGTTACAGAACTGGCCAGGCAGTGCATCCCCCCACACTGACCTACATATGCACTATATATTCTTGAGTAAGGACTTTTCTGTAGCACTCCATACCCAGTAACATTTCTCTTTGAATGGCTGCCTGAGCGTTTTGATATTCCTAAGCAGATCCAAAGAATGCATGGGTTGATAAAATATTTTCCACAACAAACTATGACTGAGCTATAGGGTTGGTTTTGCTGAACAGCACAAAAACGGATGAGCTATATGTTGTACTGCAGCTGAAACACTTGGATGTTTGTATCAGCTTCCTTGAGAGTCACTGGAACAACACTCAGAGGTGCTACTGAAGAGAAAGTCCTGCCGTAGCAAATAGTGGATGAAATTATTCAGGAGTACTCATGCTTATAGCAATTCTGTCTTTAGATCTATTGATCTTTCTTTGTGTGTGCTCCTTTTCCGCCTAATTTGGCACAGCTCTGTTGCCAGTTGGTTACTGATGTTACAATGCAGGGGTTGATAAGCACTTGCCAGCATTCAGAAACTTTCCATTCCCACACTTTACAAGCCCTGGCCATTTTTCAAACCTGTCATTTGAAGCTGTTTGAATCATGGAAGAACAATGACAAGTGAGGGAGAATGTGTTACTACTGATATTTATCTGGGAGCCTCCTTTGGTGCAATTACCAGCTGGGGAGATAAAAAGTGTGGTGCAAAGAGTGTTTGGATGATGGTCAAAAAATTGAGGTTAGTGCACTCTAAGAGAAGCTGGAGAGTGCTGGATCAGCACCAAGCAGTCACAGCATATCACTGTATGGGCTGGGTCCTCCACATGGGAAAATGTAGCCAGGGACATCCCTGGGACAAGGAGCAGAGAGCCCTGGCTTCACCTGTTCCCACTGTCACTGGAGATTTAGAGCTCAGAGGTGGGACTCCGTGCCCTGTGCTGGCAAGAACAATATTTGATCTTGCTGCACAGGTAAGGTAGGAGCCATGGGCAGTCACCAGCAAGTGCTCTGACATTTCCAGTCTGTGCCTCCCATGTCTTCAGAGACTTTGTGATCTTGTAAACTATCAAGAGGTAAAATCCCCATGTAGACGTAGAGAGCCTGTTCTTCACTGCTTTGCTGATCAGAGCAAACCTTTCCTCGTCCCTGGCCTCATACACTGCCTGGGTTGAGGTGTTGTGTGGCCAGACAGTCCCAGGAATCGATGTGTGTTAATGACCACTCACTACACACTTGTAGGTAAGACCAGAAAATATTTGCCTTGTGGCTTCCTCTTCCACAGTTTTTCCTCTCCACTCCCCCACCTTTTATTCTTCTTTCAGCTTTTCTACATGTAATTTGCCCTATTCTAACTGCTGATTCTGCACTGCTTGTCTTTGGATGAGCTGCTTTGCTTGGGGATGGGCTCCCACACCAAGAGGTGTGTGGCTGCTACACTGACCCAGAAAAGATTCCTGCCCTGCATTCCATTTCTGCCTGGGCTGTGGTGTGAGCCCTGTGCCAGTGTCTGTGCAGGGACTACTCCGGGTTAGACATAAATGACTGGTTGTGACTTGGGAGAATTTCTTAATCTGATTCATCTCATAGCTACAACAATGGGTATAGTGGTCCAAGACAGTGTGTTTGAGGTGGCTGGGGAAAGAAAATGCACGTTCAAGTATAACAGTAGCAGCCTCACATGAAAAAGGTGTGTCTTGTCCTCCTTCAGACAATACCAGAGAGGTCAGCAACAAAGTTGTGCTACACCCTGGGGCTCTGGTTTTGGTTTTCAGTGGAGTGTGAATGAGGGGCCACATCTCCAACCCCTGTGTAACCCCTGTGATGGTTTCACTTCACCATCTTCCTACCATATTGCAACCACAAAGCTGCGGTTGCCTTCTCAGTCCCCTCATCTCTTCTCATCTCCCAGGGTGTCTCTGGCACAGGTGGTGGCAAACCTGGATTATGAGAGGGGTGAACACTTAAAGAAAATTTTTTTTAGCAGTGTCAGTTGCCTGATCTGATCCTTAATACCTCTGTCCCAGGCTGCTGAAGCCCATCAGCAGGATGAGCTGGGGTGTATGGCTTTGCTGTTCCCTGCGAAGGCCAAGGCTAACCCTAACTCTTTGCTGCTCCATAGGGAAGTTGAGCATGGGCTCATCAAGTGGTTTGTGTATCTGATTGAGGCCCTCAGCTGGGGAGGAGCTGATTAACTAGTATAAACCCACAGGCCCACAGAGAGACAGAACAAAACTCTGTTGAGGGAGCAGACAGCACTGTGGGGTGCGTGCAGCTTCCTGCAGCAAATATGGTGCAGCCCCAGCTCCTTACACGTGCACTTACTCTAAAAAGCAATGTCAGTGCCATTATTACTTGATATGGCTACTATTTAATCACCCAGTGGAGCCCTCCCTGTTTTCATGCTTCCACTAAGCATAGCTCCTTAAAAGACAAACAAATTCATGCTCTTTTTTTATTTTCCCTTGAGACAAAGCTGTAAAACAGCCAAAGCCCTCAGTGTCTCTCAGTGATTTTGTTAGTGGTCTCAAAACATCACACTATGTAAAGCTTTAGGATTGCTCAAACCAGGAAACCTGACACGGAGCTCTCTTTTTTTTTTATCTGCAAAAAAAGACAGTGTCATGGATTTTTAAGAATAAAGCTGCAAAACAGCTTGATGTGGGTTTTTCTTTTAACCAAAACAATGTGTTAAAGCATTCAAGATGTGTCCGTTTACCAAAGTTCATTGAGTGTGTAGAAGTCTTGAGATCTCCTACCTGCAATGACACATAAATGCCAGCACCACTTATTTTGCTTAAATGCTTATGTGCAACTTCTTCCATGCGGTTTGAACCAGAACTGCTCTTTTGAGATGAGTTGTGGCTGCATGAATGTCTAGCAAGACAGCATGACCACAGTGGAGACTCGGTGCGTGTGCTGGTTGATCATCACAGGTAGCCCTGCTGTGGCAAAACTACTTTCACATGGGATTTAGCAGTGCACAAAACAAACTGGGAGATGCGGTGGCTTGGCAAAAGTGAAATAGTTGATGCACAGAACAAATCCTTACACTGCAGTATTTTTTTTAGGTATTAACTGGGAAAAACCCCAAATCCAGAGCACTTGTCATTCTGCAGGGCAGCATGGAATGAATGAACTAGTTTACTTTAGGCTGCTCACAGACCTTTTCAAACCCAAATGCTGATTGCAGAGGCAGAAATCCCTCCTTGTAAATTCTGAATGTGGGCAGTGGTAGAGAAATTGTAGGTTTTCAGAGGTGAAGAAGAAAGCTGCTAGTAACACCAGCCTTGGAAAATTCTCTTTCAGAACTAAAAAATTTCTTCAGATTTTTTTTTTTTTTAGTATGACTATTGCTTGCTGAATGCAATTCCTATTTTTCTGTAGGACTAATGAAAGAAAATTGATACGGGACCAGTTTTTTTCTAGAGGAACGTACTGTATCATCAAAATTTCTGGTAAAGAGAAGAGTGGTTTGAGTTATCCTATGGAGACAAGCTCAAAGTCAAGAACAAGACCAGTCAATTCAATGATTTCTTGCTGTGAAAGGGATGCAGGCACATGCTATGGTTTGTGATGTTCTTCACCATCACGTATCTAAAGGTGTTTCTAAATGCTGTGGCTACTGTTATTGTTATGACCTATTGTGAACTAAGATGCATCACTTGATTTTTCACTCATATCCCACTTGATCTAAAGCAACTGGATTCCCTTAGGGGATGCACAGGCTTGTAGGAGGAGGGTAAGGTACAGGTAATCAGGGCAAAGTTTGTGCGTAAAGACATCATCTTTTGTTATTACATTTGAAAAAAGTTGGCAGGTTTTGAGGCAGGAAAGAACATTTTCAGCAATACTGCCTTCTCCTTGCAGACAGTGCCTTGCCTCTGCCCTTACACCATCACAACCACTCCTGTTTTCTCAAAACAGTAATTTTCTTAGATGTTTTCAAGCATCACCCCAAACACTTCTTGTGTTTCCTGCAGCTCAAAATACAAACAGTATCAACTCTGGCTTGTGTTCAGCAATAATCCTGATAAGATTTCTCAGGAACCTCAACCGAACAAGTTAAAAGTAATTTCATTGACGCAGTTCTGTGGTATACCAAAATACATCAATTTGTCATTTATGGCATACTTGTTTTCTTACTTTGTCTCAATCCAAAGACATAAATAATTGTAATGGATTATTCGTGGTGTTTGAAGAAAAAGATGTTCTAATCATATGTTTTAGGTTTCTTTCACTTCTGGCTGCAAGGTCTGGAAATAATTAAACCTACTAGACTCAAAAGGAAATGCATATGGAAAGAAAATATCTGGAGGTAGAACTTTAAATATATTAAAGGGAGTGAGGAGTGAGTAAATAACATATCAAGATGAACTAGCCTGGGGCTCACTGGCTTTGGGCCCTGGTTTATAGGTCATATTTATAGGAAAAGATAGACCTGAGGTCTCCAAGTGAATGACCCCAAAGCTGGGGCATCAAAAATCTAATTTGAAACCATCTCTAATGAAGATACAGAGCAACTGCAGAGATGGTTTTAAAATATCATAGGGTTAGTAACAAAGAGGATAAGTGTGACATCAGTCTCCTTGAAATGCCATGAATTAGGAATGTGGATAATGATGGTTGGAAATGTAATTGCATATGAATTACTGATGTTGGGGGAACAGGACTATGGTGTTATACAGACTATTACCAGCTCCTGAATGGCTTCCAGATAATATTGGAAGATAATTGTTTGTACAGCTGGATCTTCTCTATCTGCTTTCAAACCACTTTGCAACCATATGGAGAAGATTTTACTATATTTTCAATCTGGGTATCTTCAGAATATTCCAATACCTCCTGAGCTTGGAGAAAAACTCTAATTATTGCATAGCTCCAAAACCTCTAGACTGGAAACATTTGTACATCTCCATGGGAGGAATATAATTCCTAAAATGAGCCAGGTCCTTTAGAAATGAGGGAGTTTCCATTCGTAAGGCCCTCTAAGAAAGCTCAAGACAAGGTGTTTTTCATTCTTTTTATTTTTTTCTAATTCCTGGGTGCACACTTAGTGTTCTGTCTGTATAATTTCAGAGCTATTGAAATGAATCTGAGAATCAGGATGTTATTTTCATGGTGGATGAAACAATAATACAACTGTCATAAGAATGCTAGGGACTTTTGGATAAATTATGAAGTAAACAAGGTAGTGGGTTACATGCTTTGAGCAGTGACTGTTTTTGTGGGTTTTTTTTTTAGTAACAGTCATTTTTAATATATTTTACCATACACAGATTCCTTCCATTAAAAGCCTTGGCCTGACAAAAATATGGCCTTAATATAAATTGATCTTTTTTATTTCACAACATCAAGCTCTTAAGAAGAGGAGGACATAGTGGTGACATGCAGAATGTAGCATTTTTTTCTTGGCAGGGGTGGGCATTTCATGTCCCAAAAATCAAACCAAGATTTATAACAAAACAAATGTATTTTATTGAAATGAATGGGAGGCAGGAGCTGGTCAGGATGAGTAACATGCTCATAAAACCTCTCAAACTTCTCTCTTTGACTGGATCCACCCAGAGAAAGTTCTTTCAACTCGGTCAACGCACACAAGAACTTCTGTAACTGCAGATGTACCACTCGTACCAACCATGAGAAAGGCAAAAGAATGAGAGTGGAAGTGACTGTTGGCAAAAACAAGGGTACCTGGAATTTTGTCTAGTATTGGAGAAGCTGTCTTGATATTTTTTGGTGGGAAAAGAAGGATATGCAGAAGATGCTGTGCTAAAGTACTATTTATAGTTGTTCTGATGGGGAGCCCTGGGGAAGCCCCCTTTCTTTCTCTGGACCCAAATCTCCTCAAGCAGAACTGGCCCCTTTCCTTTGTGCTACTGCAGAGAGAGCAGTGACAGCAAGGCTGAGCAGGAGGAAGAAGGATGGAGCAAGAGCTGGAGGCTGATAGCTGCTTTGGGACCTTCTTGCAGGCTTTGGTTACTGCATTTCTTCTTTCTTATTCATTGTTTTCTTTCTGTTTTGGGTTTGTTTATTTGTTGTTTTTTTTCATATTCCCCCCTACCTATGTCAAACTGTCTTGGATTACAAATGCTAAGGGCCAGTTTGAGATACACTTTAAACTCCTAAGCATTACTGCCCAGCAGCAATCCACTCCAGGACAAGTCTGAGGCTCAGCCTTGGCATAGTTTGGCCCCTTGTGGAAAGGGGTTTTTGTGACTGTACTGTTAGGGAGACAGGCAGCTGCATGCAGGGAACCAGCTGGGCTGTGGGATGTGAGCAGCACAAATGTGGGACAGGTGGATGGGTGGAAGATGTGGGGGTGGTAGCTGCATGCAAGCCAGGGAGGAAGCTGGGATGGGCTGTGAGCAGGGAGGGCTGCGTGAGGGGACAATACAAGACATCCCCTAAGTCCAAACTGAAAAATACTTTATTCCACCCTGCTTGGTGCAACTTGCTGCTTGGATGAGTATTCACGGTCACACTGGCTGTAGCTTGTGCTCCTGTCCCTTTGATGACTGACTGATGTCTGTCAATCTCTGTGTTCGAGTATGCCTGCGCTTTGGCTTCTCACCTGGGCTCCCACCTGCACCTACTCCACATGAAAGGGCCTCTCCACTTTGCAGCAACCCGCAGAGGTGCAAAAGGAGCCAGCCAAGCCATTGCAGAGCAGCGCTGCAGTGCTACCCTTGTTCTCTTCCCTCTTTTGAGAGCTCACTGCCTGCTGTTCAGTTTCCACCAGCAAGTTCTCGCAGGACAGACCCTTTGCATCTGACAGTGGTCTGATGTCCTTGATGCTCACGTGGTTGGCTGGTGGGATGCTCATGGAACAGCATCTTCCCCCTTGCACTTCTGCAGAAATGTTGCCTTTCTGAAATGAAGTATGTTGTTTGCATGTCAAATGGCAATGGGGCATTTTCACAGCTCTCCTGGCAGCCCCAGGCTTGGTGTATTTCAGGCTGAAGAGCTGCCAAGGGCAAGCATTTAGAAAAAAAATAAATAAAAATAAAAAATCCCTTGCAGGCAACTGCCAGAGTTTGGTGCCAGGTTAATCAGAACTCCCCATTGTCTCTCTGAGACAAATGTTCTGATTAAATCTATTGTTGTTGGGCTTGATGGGACAAAGTGTTATTGAGTTACATCATAGCTATAATGTGGAAACTGGAACACAGCACAATTTATGGTGGAATGTTCCCTGGTATTGTTCAGAAATATCACCACAGAAGAAGTTTGTGGGAATGATTATTTGGAAGCTGCTGGTCTAACAGTGGCTTGAGCCCAGCTCCAGGGTGTCTAACTAGGCTCCGCTCCATAGCTTAAGTAAACTACTTAACCTCCCTGTTTCTGCTTTGCCCTTTATGAGCAGTGGTGTTAAAGTGTTTGTCTGCCTTCCTGCAAGGATCTGCTCATGTTTCCAACTGGCTCTAGTTCATGCACACGTGCTGATGTTGCAGACTTCTGCTCTGTGTGTTGGACTGGAGGTTTTCTCTTCTTTCCATCCAACCTGGTAATTGTGCTCTCAGCGCTGCAGCATCTCAGAGATGACTTGGAGTGACTCTGGGTCCTGCCTGCTGGGGATAGCGTGGCAGAGAGAGCCTGGCACCCACCACTTCCACAGTTTCCTCCTGCAGGTCTGCAGTCCAGGGCCATGGGAAGAGCACTGAGACTCCCTGGTCCTTAAACTGTGCTGGCTTGAGGACTGCGTGGTACTCAGACATGGAAAAGAAGCAAGTAAAGTGTTGGTTGTGCAAGAGGCAACACTGATGAGACCTCAAAAAAGCTACTGCAGGTCATGAAAGAGGTGGGAATCGGACTGTCTTGTCTAGCCACCTTATGTCACTTAATTAGAGACATATATATCCATGAGACATGTACTGCATGAGATTGCATCCAGATTTCATGGCTCACATCCATCCTCACGCAGCCTGAGTGCTGCCTGGTTCCTGGCTGTCCTTAGCTAACGAGGCTTACTGCAGTGACAAAGCACACCAGATAACTTGAGCTACGTTAGGGTCATCAGTATTGAGCTGGACACTGGAATTTGGAGAGGAGGACAGCTGTCTCTTTCTCATTGACCCGTTTGTGTAGCAAACAACAAGGTTTGCATGAGCCCCTTCTGACATTTGACCATGTCATCTCTGCTAAGTGTCATTGTGTTGGAGAACAGGAGACTTAGGAAAGCAAGTAACAGAGCATACAGGGGTCTTAAATTAAGTCTGGGTGGGATCTAGCTGGTCAGGTTTTACCATGATAATGGATCATAATACCTCATCTTATGTCTGTAATTCTTTGAAGATGCTCTAGGCTCCCAAACTCTGAGGAAAATGTTTTCATGATGATAAAAGTTCTCAGCCTTTGGTGGCTCTCCCTGACCTGGCTGAATCACCTGCTCAGATGCCTTTCTCCCTCTTGTGCAGTTTGGGGTGGAGGAGGAACAACACTTCCCTTTCCTTCATCTCATCTTTGCCTTTATCTTTTTTCTCTCTGTTTTTTGTTTTGTTTTGCCTGGGTTTGGGGAGGGGGTGAGTTACAAGCTGCAATAATGCAGCCTGTGGCATCAGCAGGCAGCTTTCATGTTGTAATCACCTGGTTGTGTTGTCATCACTTTGTTGGTATTTTGGCCATAAACACACCACTCTCACTTAAGACACAAAGACCATGCTGTAAGTTAATTTTGCTTGGCAGTATGTGCTTAGAAAAGAAAAGGATTCTTTTTGTCACATGTGTTTAGCGTAGAAGCTAGTTAGAAAGGAATGCTGACATATGGCATAAACCACCAGTTGCAACATAACAGCAAAGCTAAATTTGGTAATAGTGAAGGGGCATAAGCCAAGTACCCAGACCAGCAGACAATGGTTAGTGTTACCAAAGAGGGTTTGTCAGTGATATCGGAACAAGTGGGAACAGTTCAACTGGCAGCTGGAAGATTGGCATTAGGATCAGAGGTGTGGACAGAAATGAAAAAATAAAATAAAGTGATGGGACTATTTTGAAAAGAGATGACTGCATGGATTAGTTGCCTCATCATTGATGAAGTTAGTTTGAGTACCAGCTGGTGAAGCTGTACCAATGATTTTCACGAGCCATGACAACTTATGGCTTATGAGCTACAATGGAGGAAAGTGCTGAAAATGTGTGCAGTGCTGTGAGGAATGGATTCAAGATGATGTGAACTAGGAATATGTAGTGTGTTCTCATCCCTGGAGGGGGAGAATAAAATAGTCTAAAACTGTTTTAGGAATAGCATCTCAACATAGTCACAAGGATACCACAAGAAATAAAATATTAATTGGAGAGCTTCCAAAGATGGAAAATTATTGACCCAGAAACCCTGCTTCTTTCAAAGAGCAATGAAATTAGAGAAGTTCATAAAGACACTAGGAATGGCAAAAGGAAATTCTACCAGCAGTGAACCTGATCATGGGACCTAAGCACTGAAATTGAATATTGTAACAATGTATAATGAGGCAAACCAGTGATCTCGGTTATTCACGTAAGAATATCTGGTGATGTGATATTTTCATAGGTGAAAATCAAAGAGAGAAGGTGGCTCAACATACAGAAGGAGCAAAGCCTTCCTAAGGGGAAAATAAAGGGAAAAGTTTGATGTGTGCAAAGGAAATAGGATGCCTTCTAACATTAAGGAAGAAATTCATGGTTGATGAGAGGAATGAGGCACTAGACTCAAGCCTTCAGAGAAAAGTTTATGCCAATTTTTTGACTTGGGAATGCAGATATTGCTTGTGGTGGATGACAATATCTGCTGGGATGTGATAGTGTAATGCTGTTACCAAACATGCTGAATTAACTAGGTATTTTTCTCAAGATCCAGATTTGTTAAATGTCTGTAACTCCTATTTTTTATGAGATTTACTATACTCTGCCTTTTCTAGAAGACATTTATTAGACAGAGACTGTCAGTGTTCAGAACAAACGTTTCCTTGAAGATGAATTTATGATATTTTGGATGTAGTCAGATGATAACTTTAGCTAAGCTGAACAGGACTCAGGAGTCACTCCAGGCAGATGTCATTGAAAGAAACCCTCAGTATTCAGCAATGCAGTTCCACACAGATCTGCCTTCCAGAAAAATGCCATCTCCCTTGCCTGAGAAACTGAAATACTTAAAATAGCCAGTGACTTTGGAACTGCATGGGACCAAAAGTAGTTTTACTGTGACTGCCAGACCCAGTGCCTGATCCTGCTATGTCTCAAGGCCTGGCAGAGATAAGATCTTGACATGCAGAGTCTGGTTTTCCATGTCAAGAAAACTTGGATGCATTGGCCTGGAGGAAGCTATGGTATTACCCAGTAAAGAAAAATGGACCTGGTCTCAGCAGATCAGGAAGTGCTTGGTTCTGCACTGTCTGGTGCCAAAACTATTCCAGGTAAAATGGCAAACTGTGCTTAGGAGTCATCTTTAGCCCTCCAAAAGTCACGTATCTTGTCTAAGCTAGTGGTTTCATATCCCACTATGGTCAGCTTGCATGGAGTAGCTACTCCAGCCTGCATCAGGTCTCCACACACATTTGGGGTGAATCCTGTTTAAGTGCAGGAGGAGCCTGTGTGACCAGCTTACATTGGTGATTAGTTTTTAAATGCTGGAGATTGAATTAGTTGAGCCCAGTCCTCCCTAAGTGTATCCCTCTCTTTTCTGGAAAGTGAGGAATTGCCCCCAGTCTTCTCTGAGTGTCTCCCTGTGCAAAGCTTCAGGGTTTTTTTTTTATGCTCGGGTGGGTCAGTGTGATGGTGTTGAAGTCAGGGCATTCCTGCAGCCTCATTTCAGGCAGGCTTCTTGTTAACCTTGATGTTACCTGTTTCTTAATATGTTTACAAATCTTGACTTCCTTTGGTCCTGGATTCTGCCATTCCAGGCATTTTTATTTTCAGCTTTCTGTTTCACAAAATGTCTGCAGGTTTTAATGGAACTGATATGTACCTTAGAAGGGCTAAACATGCATCATCAAAATCCTTCTCGGAGTTATTTCATTATTTAAAAAATGTTTTAAAGTCACTTGTTGGATTGCTGGCAGTGAGGCCAAGCAGTAATTTCCCTAAACAGCACCTTAAGGTCTTTAAAAACCCAACAGAGCTGTAACCTATGTGTCTGCTGCCCCTATGTCAGGTGAACTTTTTCCAGCAAAAACCACACCTGACACAAAATCATTGCTTGGGCTGTGTTATCTCCAGTTCAAGGAAATGAAAATAAAAATGCAGAATAATTTCTCACTCAGTTCTAAGAACTACATGTGCATTGAGCTAGGAAGGACACCTTTTCTTATTCCACCAGCATGAGGCCTTTGCCTTTGCTGCCAACTTGGTATTTGCTGCTCATTGGTCTGAATGGCCCAGTGGTTCCCTAATTTCTAACTTTGGTTAGAAATGTTCTTGTAAACATGCTCACAGATAAGACTCTCCCTTGGAAAAAGTCCTGGTAGCAGGACTTCTGCCAGGCTTTGGACTAGTCTGTGGTAATCTTGCTGGAAATGCCTGGCATGACATTTCAGTTGAGTCACCACCCCTGGAGGTATTTAAAAGCCACGTAGATGGGGTGATTAGGGACATGGTTCAGTGGTGGGCTTGGCAGTGCTGGGTTAATGGTTGGACTCGGTGATCTCAGAGGTCTTTTCCAGCCTAAATGACTGATTCTGTGATTCAGCTTGTCACTGCAGCCTGCTGTACTCCCTGCATGGTGCAGCCATGCCCACTGTGTGGCTACAAGAGGGCACTCCTGTGACCACCTGAACCAGCACGATGTCACTCCTTTACCTTCCCCAGTGTGTGGAGACTGTCTGGAGTGACAAGTGACTGAGGATTTTGTGTGCCCAGCTAGAGACATGTCATCGGGCACCCTCATTTTTATCTTATGGGTATTTTAAAGTAGCAGCATACAAATCCATGTGTCACCTGTAGAAAAGTCCCTGTGATTTTGCAGTAGGAGAGACCACAGACACATAAGTGCATCATGAGTGAAAGCTGCATCACCACCATGCCTGAACCCCTCGACTGGCACCTGCCTCCACCTCCCGCTTTGTGGGAGGTAGTTAATGCTGAGGTGAACTGAGGACACATTTACAACCACTCATACTTTTATATTTGGGTTATCTGAAATGCAGTTTATAAGTGTGAAAGTATAGGAACTCCAGACTGATGGCAATCAGTATTATTGGCAAATAGTATCTACTTATTGTCACTGTTGGGAGTAGAGTACAATTAGAAGGATTTTCATAGCCACCCAGAGTAGCGTGTCAAGGATCATTTCCCCTTGGCTTTCCTTGCAAAGGACTGATTGCTGATAGAAAGGACATAAATTTCAACCTGTTTGAGCTGGTTGTAGCCAGTTTTCCATAAACACATTACAGTTAAAAGCCAAGGAATGCTCTTTAGGACAGATGGTGAGAAGGGAATGGCATCCATTCCAACCAACATGGCTGAAGAAATTTTGGGTATGTTTTTGCATAATGAACGTAATGTATGCATATGAGTGTGTGGTTACATACAGGTAGTACTTTCATTTACATAATTCTCAGTAAATAATCTTGAATAATTTTTCAGCTGTCAAATACCTATAGAAATATCAACCGTATTTGATACTTGCTGTCTTGGTCATTTTCTCAGTATTCTATAGTGTTTTGTTCTTCTAGTGACAAGACAGAAATTATTCACACAGATATGGTAACTGGAAGTTTATTGCTGTAAATCTTCTGTTTTATTTTTTAGAGATAGGACATACAGTGTGCTAATGCTGACACTGTCTGGAAAATGTTGTCTTCTTTCCTTTATCACAGTGCTTGTTTTACAATGGGCTGCCAACCAGTTTTATAAAAGTTCTAAGCATTTATATTTGAAAATCAATATATTCAACAATATACAATCCCTATCAGAGCATTGACTTCCTCTGTGAAACACAGATTTCCTCTGTCCTAGTTTTAAATCTTTAAACACCTGTGAATAGAATTTCATATGTGCCACACTTAAAGAGACTCTAAGTTGTTCTGAGAAAACATGAATAATAATTGACTATAGAGCTGGCCAGCTGTGTTTTCAGACATGATTTGCACACATGCTCACACTCCTACAGGGCTCCTCCTTACACGGGCTGTATAAGACATCAGTTTCCACAGCAAAGGTGGTCTGTGGTTCGAGTTCTCAGCTTTGCCCCACCAGTTCCACGTGCTGACAGCAGTTTTCACACTGAGGAGCAATTACAAACCTAGCTGAAGGTTGGTGTTTCTGCAGAGTGTCTGGAGTAGCAATGAACACCCTTGTTCTTGCAGGAGCTTCCAGAAAAACCTTCCCTGTAATAAGATCAGATCATCTTGTTCGGATTAGCAAGTTGTCAGTCTGGTTGTTGCTCCTGCTCGTCTTTAATTTCTAATCTAGTGACAAGCTGTGAGTTATTTGATTTGATTCCTATGGTGGTTCCAGGGTAAAAACGCAATGCCTTTAGGATCACTGTGTAGCTGAGAGTGAAAAAGTATGTCCAGTTTGGAAGTCTGCTTTTTATGAACTCCTCAGTGATGATATGAAGCACAAACTTGAAATCCCTGCCAGGGCAGTCTGAGAAATACAGATTTTATGAGATACTTAAGGAATTTGCAAACATTTTTGAGGGGAGAACCAACAGTTGTTCCAAATATATTTATCTGTGACCTAGAAAAATTGTTCTTGTGGTTTTGTGATCTAATGTGGCTTGTGCTATAGACGTCCACAATGATTTTTAATAACTGATTCATTGCCAGTAGTGCAAATCTACTGATCAAAGACATCTTTCACAGGCATATAAGCTCTCAGAGTGCACTTCAATTACATTACACAAACAAGATTCTACCGTGTATGAAAGAGCTGTATGACTTGTATTTTCGCTTCAGTTAAAATATAACCAAAACATAATCTTTGGTACATGGCCGTATGAAAGACTGAATCACGTGCAGCAGCACAGACATAGCGGCACTACCATAAAATTAAGTGGTTGTTAAAGGATTTGAGATAAGGTCCTTAAAGATTGAAAAAGGCACTTCTTCTAAATGGGGGGATATTAATCTCTGCAGTTCTAGTAATTATATTTTATTATACTGTGTCATATTTTATTTTACTGTGCTTTTTGTCACAGCCAAAGCAACCGGTGTGTGTTTGAAGTGTAGTTTTAAAGTGCCAATAGTGCTTTTGGAAGTTGGCTGCATTTCAGTGGTGGTGAAGTGTCAAGTATGTGACTAAAATCTCAGTAGATTTGTAGCTTCTAATTCTATCATTCATTTGCCTGTTCAGCTGGGTTATGGTGCTTTTATCAGGTATAGGTGAGATTGACACCGGCAAACAGCCTTCACCTCTAGAGCTCTTAAAATACATTTTTAAAAATGAATGGGGCACAGAAAAGTATCCCAAAAGGGGGCTTTGGGAGAAGCCTCTTTTTTACAGTAAGAGATGTAAGCAACTCTACCTTTAGCTTGTGTCAGGGCAAGCTCACTTTATCACCCTGGGTAGCAGCAGCAGCAAGAGCAGCATGCCATTTCTCCTGGAAAGAGCAGCAAGATGAAGGGTTTGCAGCTGAAGAGAGATGCTAGAACTTAAAAATAAAGCATAACTTTTAATGGGAGGGTGATTAACCAAACTACTACGGGATGTCATTGATTATCTGCCTCTGGGTAACTACTGAATGAGGTCCTTGCTGAAAGGTATGTTTTAGTCATAGCAAAGTACTATTTTAAGCAGGAGAAGCCATTTCAGTAAATAGAAAGAGAACTGACAAGCAATATGGTTCCTTCTGGCTTTAACTTCTCTGAATTATCAATGTATTGCTGGTTTTTGCAGCCATGCCATTTATGAAGTTCAGTCTACCTTCCTCCAGTGTGCAGTCCTGGGAAAAGACTCAGCTAGTCCTGGGCTAGAAGCTCAAAGATTGATGTTTGATGTTTATTCCTCTCTGCTACATTCAGTGGGTTTAATGCTGTTATATACTTCATGATACGGCCCCCTGGATCCTTTCTGTAGGTGTGTTTTGTGTTATTTTCCCCTCTTTTGGAGAGGGATGTGCCTTGCAATGAGGATGGGGATACATGACAGAGACCCATGCTGAGCTTTCTTTGAGACATCAGCCCTGTGCAAATATTGGGCTGAATATTTGTCAAAATCTGAGACTTTGGGTAATAGTGTTACAAATGTACAGTATTTTGTGCTCCACCTCTTGGCAAACACACTCATTCATTCACCATTTGGTAAAAAATCCTCATATGTGCTGGTAGGAAAAAATTAGACAGGAAAACCTTTTGCTCGATTCTCAGAACATGGGAAAGAGACAAGAACATGTGAAAAGTATTTTGGAAACACTTGGATGAGTGGTGTATGAGTGTACATTAATCCATTATAATGAAAATTGCGTCAGCTTTCTTTCTGGAATTTTGGGGTTTCCATGTGATGCCCCCATGGCTACAAGGATCGTGCGTTCTCCTCAGCTGACCGTAGACAAGTTGGTGAGGAGCACTAATGTCAGCAAAATGTAGCAATGCTCCCCAGCGCGTGGTTCCCTTTGCTCCGTGCCTGGCCTCCCATCCTGGTGCTCTGCTGTCTGTGCCTGTGTTCTCACGGCCGTCTCTGGCTCCTATCATGGGGCGGAAAACCTTCCCTCGGCAAAAAGGTCCTCCCTTGACCATCTCCCTTCATCTCAGTTGTTTGTTCCCAGATGAGTTATTGATCTGGTGCTGGTAGCCTTGAGCATTGTTTCCAAACAGCAGAGACAGAAGCTGCTTGGAAAAGCAGTGATGAAACCAGAATGATAATTGCTGTAAGTTATGAAGCATTTCTGCAGCCTCAACCAGGCAGGGACCAGTGGGTGGCCAAGGCATGGCTGAGGGACAGAACTGGTCTCAGGACTGAGAAGTTTGCTCATTTAAAGGTGAGTCAGGCATCTGTGCGGTGCAGATGGATTATTGGCAACAGATGTCCGTCCATAGACCTGTGTTTGCTTCAGCATGAGAGAAATGGGGTGATTTCTGAGCTTGCAAGTTGGAGTCTGCCTGAAAATGGGCCTTCTTGACCATTGCCAGTGGGTTCACCTCCCTCCCTCTGCCTTGGCTCTCTGTGAGCCTGCTTTTCAGCAGCCTCTGCAGCAATCCCCCTTCTGAAATTTATTAGAGGAAAAAAATTGCTAATACTGGAAATGACCTGTTCACCTCCAGATGCCTTCATGCAGACTGTGTCAGGGAATTTCATGTATTTTCCTGAGTAATGAAGTAAGTTGGCAATGCAGGGTTTTCTTTGCAGGACATCATTAAATGGCCCACGTGCTGTGCTGGCCGTTCCACGCGTGCCCTTTTGCCCTCTGCTGGAACCAGCAAAAGGCGTGTCATAAGGACGTTATTCCTATAGATGAATCAATTCACTAACCCATTTTCTAGCAGCAGCGTTAGGTTTCTCTGTTCCTTGTCACCCCGAAGCGCTGGGTGGATGCTGTCTGTGGCTGGGTGATGTTTCTGAAGCTGAAATGACCCAATGACCAGCCAAGCAGACTTTTGTCTCCAACAAATGTGTGCAAGAAGCTGCCTTGCCACCACGAGCATGGACTGCTCGGAAGGTGTTGCATTAAAGCCTCTTCCTAATGAGCCGTGGGATCTGGGAGTTGTGCATTAGGCTAATCTTTCCAGGAATTTGGCTTGAAAGCTTACCACATGTCCAAGTACAGGACATGCCCATGCAAACGAAGAGTTGAGTGTCTGAACTCCTATTTGACTGTCTTTATTCTAGATATTTATTGGCCCTTGTTCTTGCAGGGCTTTTTAAAGTTGAGTGTAATGTCAGATGTGCTGAATGCTGAAAAAACACCCCCAACTCATCAGTCTCGATGGATTTTTGTTTGGCACTTATAGGTTAGGCCTGGAGACACAGCCCTTTTATAAGCGTGCTGCGTGCTTTTAAACTCATATGTAAAGACATTGAGGCATGAGGTTTGCATTTGCTTTGCACTGATCCATGCCTGCAAGTGAACTGGCTGTATAAAACACACAGAAGTGCTGTATTTTCCTGCTCTCTGTGATGGTAGGACTTGCACAACCTGCTGAGGCTGGTCACCACCAGCACTGTGCCCCAAATCCCTGGAGCTTGGGGCTGACGCGCTGACAGGGGGAGCAGACTTGCTGCAGGACAGCCCATCTCCTGCCGAGCCTTGCTGTGGCATCTGCATCACCTGGACCCCATCCTGTCCTCGCTGGCAGACTGTTTTTGCCATTCCAGCCTGTCAGTGTACCGCAGCCATCAACATAGACATTCCAGGGGAAGTTGTGCAACTGTCTCTGCTTAATCGTTAACTGGGACGTTCTAGCTGTTAAATTTTTTTTATTTATGTCTAGATTTTTGCGAGGGGAGACACTTGTTGGACAGGGCAGGCTGAAACGCACACAGAGATCTGGCACTCAGACGTGCTCTGCCCTGTGTGCATGAAGCTGAGCACTGCAAGGCTGGCCAGAATTGAAAGCAGGGCTTCCAGTGACGAAGCGAAGCAAAACTGGCTGTTGCTCATAAGGAGCTCTGGCTTTGATGAGGATCCTGGCTGGGAGCTGCTCCGTGCTGGGTGTTGCAAGTGTCAGCACGAGGAGCCTGCCCTGCAAGGGGCAAAGCCAAGGCACAGGGTGTGACCCATGGCCAGAGCCAGGACTTGGGCACCTGTGTGTGGAGAGTCGGGTTGGCCCAGCAAGAACCAACGCCCATCACAGTGGGAGGATCCCTGAAGGATCACCGGGGCTGGGGTGTGTGGGGAGGGCTGGAGGGAGGTGCAGATGGCGTTTTCTTTCCCCAGCTTGTGAGGTTTGTGGCTATTGTGCTGGGGCTCAGAGCTCTCTTTTAGGCAATGCCGAGCCAGTTCCAGCTCACTCCTGGCTAGACATGGTTGGTGGGGAGATGATCCCTTCTTCTGCCTTCACCCCCCACCTGATGCTGCATTTTACTATTCAGCTGGGGCATATCATGGTTTGAGTCAGTGTTTTGGCCACACTGATTCATTTCAGAGATTTGTGTATTTGAAGCACTGAAACAGCATGACTTGATTAGCAGAGAAGCAGTCTGAATCCTTTTTCATGGGGTCTACTATGTCCCCCCTAAGCACCCCTCTCTGATTCACTATCACAGTGGGTGTTTTGGAAGGTGTGAGTGATAGCAGCTACAGCAGACAGCTCTTCAGACTGTTCTTTCATCTCTAGCTTGCAAGGTCCTGCAAAGCCACAAGAACAGAAGAGCAGAGGTGAGAGCTGTCCCTGGGGCAGAGCCAGGAGGAGGGAATCTGTGTTCCCATCTCATCTTCCCTGCACCATTACCCCTGGGACCAGGAGCAGTGCAGCAAGGTTAAGGCAACATATTTTGCACCCAAAATATACTGAGCGAGGAATCAGTCTAGCAAACACTCTCACGCTCCACAGAGAAATACTTGAGCTGTGTTTGCTGTTGTTTGCAGCCGTGCTGCACCATGGCTTCCCAGTGAAGTCACTGAGCCCAGCTGGGTGTAACTGAGGGTGGTGCTCACATTGTCTGGGCTAAATGTCAGCAAGGAACAGCAACAGTTGAACAAGATGGATTTCCAAGAATTTCCCTTCTTCTGGTCGCACAGAGCCCTCATTCTTGGATGGCTGAGGCAAAAAGACAAGAGCAAAGTTATTTTAGATGGAAAAGTACCTAAATGTTTTGTTCTTTGTGCGTAGAAATAAACAGAAATGAGCTCTGGGTCTTATGAACATCAACACTCAGTTTTGTGTATGTAGCCCAGCTGCTAGGAAAGCTTGGTGCGTTCTAACTCCACTTTGAGTTCAAGAAATAAACAGGATCCATTGCTCAGCCATCGGGTTCCTGACCATGCTTCTGAAGATGCCCAGTCAAGATTTGAGTGTTACCTGTGCCGATGTGATTCTGCCTTCCTCCACACTGGGGAAAATCAGCTGGGCTAGCTCAGAGCTGCCACTGAAATGATTTGATCCAGGTGAGTGGTCACAGTGCTCTCTAGCAGATGGACCATAACATGCTCCTGGATGCTTGTGTTGGGTATCCAAAGTTTCTCAGCTACTACATCCACCGGTGTGACTAACACAGGTGGTGGGAGAACGTTGAGAAAAGCCCATGGTTCTCAGCCTTCCCAGAGAATGTGACCCTGAACTTGGACCAGATGTGAAATACAAGACCTTCCTTTACCGTGATACAAGTCTGAAAACGTCCCGGGTAAGGCACTGACTCTTCAGTGACAGCGTAGAGGGACCTTGGCCATGCTCTAAGGGGAGCTGTCAGATGAAAGTCTGCTGTAAGAGCAGGTCTCTAAGCAGTTAAGGACTGGCATATTTACATTGAATGTTTTGCTAATGCTGGTCTTCCAAGAAACCAGTTGTAAAACTTGCTGCAGGACTGCTTCTGCAATTGTGTGCCAGACAGCAACTGGAGCCTTGTGTCCAGGACAGAGCCTCGTGAACTGCTGTCTAGGAAACTTCTGCACAAGGCAAAACCTTGGTTTTCTGTGTTTACTGTTCTGTCTGATTGTGAAACCTGTCCTGAAATATTGTTCATAACTAGAAAGGATTTGAGACAGATTCCTTCTTGCCATCCTTTTCATGCTGCTCAGTTAAGTCTTGATTTTCCAATTCTTGACTGAAATTTTATTACAGGAACCAATATATCCAAGTCAGTAGGGAAGAGGAGATTTGGTCTTAACCTGACCTTCCAATAAGCATAGATACAGTTCCACTTTTAGAAAAGTATGTGAAACTTGACTTGCTTTGTGTTCTTTTTATGTAGGGTTGAACTCTTCTGGTGTACATGTATTTATAAACTGAAAGTACATCAGCACTGGGAAGGGATATGGACAACTTTTACTGTCTTCATGGACAGGCGTGGCTACAGGCATACAACTTGCACGGGTAGAGATCTGCAAAGTTACGATTTCCTAGGCTGTGAGGTGATGTTGGTGAGTTTGCTTAATCTCGCAGCTGTCATATCTGTTGGGAGCCTGGCTGCCACATGCTGACAGCAAAGCCGGGCTCTGAGCAGGACAACACTGTGCCCAGTGTGTGCATTCTGCAGGACTCTTCTGCAGGACTCTTCTGCTCCCTTCTGGCCAAGTCTTGAAATCCAAACCAGAGATTTTCTCCACATCTTGGCTGGATATCAGGATTAATCTTAGAAGCTCTGTGGTCAACACAATCCTTGATGCTGGTGGTACAGGAAATGAAGGGTGGGGATGAGTGCGCCCTATCATCAAGTAAGTGGGACCATTTATGTGTTCAATTTCTCTTTCCTTTTCATCCACAAAACTTCATGGTAACCAATTTCTTCTAGAGACTTTTGAGGTCCTCAGAGGATATGTGCTCAAGAGTCACAATTACTGCAGTGCTGCAGCAAGCTAGTGATTTCTTTTCTCCTGCTTGGGGCTTGCTTTTCATGCTGATTTCTTTTCCTGGTTGCTGTATTCCTAATGTTTAAACTCAGGGACTTCCTCACCAACCTACAGCCCAGACCTTGCAGTAATGGCACAGAACTGTCCTGTTTTTCTTCAGGGTAGCTGACTTTGATGTGGAGACAAGCTCTGTCTCACAAGGGTTGCAAACTTTGGAAGTGGCAAAGCACTGCCCATCACACCGCAGTGCCTCGGTGCTCGTCTGCAAGTCAATGTGCTTATTCTGGACCAAGATTAAGTATACTGTGGAATTAAATGAAAGAGAATTTATAACCATGACTGAGTTGTGTTTGCAGGTAAAGCTCCCACCTCTTTTGCATCCTATTCAGCTGCTCTGAATAGTTGAGACAAGTCGGGTCCCAAGTGGGATAAGTGTCCCCTTTGAGAGACAGGAATCTTGGACACAAAGACACATGACTAAGTTCATGTAGGGTCCTATAAGGAGCCAAGGCCACATAAGGAGCTCCATGTCCTCACTAGAGTCATTGACCCAGGCACAGGAATCCTCTAACTGATTGAGAAAGAGGGCTGTACCACATCCAGGCTCAGGGTCACCACCTTGTGTGGGCCATGCCACTGTCCCCACCGGTGGCTGGACCTGGAGGGGTGGCTTGTCGAGCAGACTGTGGGTGCTGCCATGGGCTCACACTGCAATGCTGCTCTGCTCTGGGGATACAATGAGCTAATCCTACACACCTGGCACCAGCAGCAGTTCCCAGGATGAAAAAAATCACCTTTATTTGTAATCAAAATTCTAACCTGCACAACTGACAACCCTAAACAAAAGGCAGTTTAAAAAGAAGCCCAGTGTTTATTACCTAACACGTTTTCAAAACCCCATCATGTTTAACCTAAACATACTGCTCTTAGGGGGCGTGAGTCATGTCTTTAATCACTAAGATTTGACAATAGCAGGTAAATTAGCAAGTTGCAATACAGGAAACCTTCCTCAGAATGTCACGTTGCCAATCCTGGGCAGGGTTGGGACCTCAGGTGTATTTTCCAAGAAGCTACCTAGGCTGTGGACCAGCAATAGTTAGATATGTTCAAATCCAGTGCAGCTGTGCTGGCAAAAGTTCCTGTGTAAAAGGCAAGATGGTAAAAAAAGCCTTTTCTTTGGATGAGTTGTATCACTCAGGCTAACCTGCCCCAGCATGAGGGCTTTTGTAAGCTGTCTGCACGTGTGTCTTCGTCCTGGTGTAGTTACATTGGAGAAATTTTTAGAATAGATTTGTCTTATCTTCCTACTCATGTCTCCAGGTGTCCGTGGCATGGAATATAAATGGGTTATTCATCATCATGGACCAGCTACTGTTGAACTTTGGTGGGATTTAAAATACCATCACATTGGCTTTCTACCATCTTCCTGGCTATTAAATGACTACTGTTTTGTTTGTATTACTCTTTTCTGCTACACACGTATAACCTACGTCAATATTTTTGGGATTTTAATTATGTTGAAAGCGCTCTCCCATCTTTTTCTCATTTTTCTCTTCCTTCTCAGCCTCCTGCTAGCTTTCCTTTTTTCATCTAACCTCCCACAGACTACTGCTACTAAAGGTATGGACGCTGGATCACCACTAAGAAAATCTGCTGATTTATTGTGTAGTTGTAGATAGCTGAACTTCTTTTCATTATTACTTCTCTATGTCTATCTGTACCAAGTGTGAGAGTCTTGCCTTTCAGGCCTTGTTTGCTTTTCTGCCCTTCATTACCTGCCTTGTGCCCCCTACTCACCTGTGCCCTATCAAATGCTTACGAGCATCCTCATTGTCCTTCAGCTGTTCTCATGCACTCATAAGGAGCCTTTGTCCAGCAGAGCTCAATGGCAGGCTTTCAAAGGAGACTGTAAAAAACAGAGAACAAAACCAGGTATTTCTTCTCCAAGGTCTATGTCTGTAATAAATACTAACGTAAAGAACCAGTCAACTACCAACAGCTGAGGGGGCAGCATGGATGGAGTTAATGCACAGGTACTAGTTAGCATACCTATAGATTTTCACACTGCAAAATGATGTTGAATTATATATGTTTTTGTTTATATCCTCACCTAGCTCCTCCTATATTTGCTGCTCATCTTTATAAATTGTAAACTCTTTAAGGGAGAGGTTTTTGCATAACACACAGCAATCTTGATGAAGTACTGAGGACACAGGTACTTAATAATGATGTTATTATTAAATAAAAATGAGTGTGCTTCTCATGACTCCAGGGTCTCATTTATCCACAGCTTCATAATGATTTCTTGATGAAAATCTCCTTGGAAGCTGAGGAAATTGGAACGTCTTGGACGTGGCATATAACACCAAGAATCTGCAAACCTCAGAGGCTCTATTGAGAGTAAGTGAAGAGATGAACTATGTTTTTGAATTTCTAGGCTTCGTGCTGTGCAGCTGGGCTCTTGTGAGAACCTGGCACTCTTATTAACAGGACGGGCCTCAAGCCTTATGAATTCTGCCTAAGGTAGCACCACAGCATGAGTTGTTTTTTTGGTATAGATCCATGGGCTTCCATGGTCAGGACTGGAAGTTGGTAGTTTTAAGGTTTGTCTTTCCCTTGTATTGGAGCTGCTAAGATTGGGGCAACTCTAATTTTGAGTGCTATTTACCACTGACTTTTTTCATTTTCTTCCTGGGCTTCATATTGCCTCAGTTTAGCCAGGAGGCAACAGGTGGGATACAGGAGGCTTGGTCTGACCCAGAGAGGCTCAGCAGTTGATCTGCCAGGAGCAGAGAGCCATCAGTGAACCCTTGGGGTTCATGAGCCCAGTTCCCTGGGGGTCCTTGCTGAAGGTCTGGGCAGAGATGTCTTACTGCAGGGACTCATTGTGTCCAGGCAAGGCTTGCAGCAGATTGTCTTCTCCATGCATTGGAACACACTGTTTTTTGGTCTTGAGAAATAACAAGAAGGGAGTTTAACATGTGAGGCTTTTGCCATGTTGTTTAGATTCTGATGTATCCTATCCAAGATTTTAATGGAAAGCTTTCTTCTCCATTCCTATGGGCCAGATACTCAGCTGGTGTAAACGCAAATGCCATCTCTGCTGTGTTCTTTGACGCAAGGTTGGGGCTGAGCTCATGGTGGTGTTGTGTCTGGGAATATTTTTATCCTTTAGAGATGTTTGCCCCCTCTCCCCCTCTGTCTCCTCAAGGATTCTTTCTGCTCAGCAAATGTGCTCCTCTGTCTGGAACATATGGGACAAGTATTTTCTTCCATTCCTTCACTACTCAAAACCGGTCAAATCAATTTGGCTAAAATTAAAACCTTTTGGGTTGAATCTTAGCCTAGAAAACCTCATCTCCCAACGGAATCCTTGAAGAAATTTGTGAGCAATTTCCAAAAAGGATGGAGCTGTCTTGTAAAACAAAGCTGGGGCAGAAACCAATTGGAAAAGCCCTTTGGTAGTAGTTACACCCATGCCTTCAAGTGTACAAATCTCACTTTGACTGTCACGTGAGAAGGGATGGTGGCTGTTGACTTCTGCAGCTCTATACAATCAGCAGGATAATCAATTCTAGTGGCCAAGGCATGCCCTCCTCCACTTTGTTTTTCATCTGTGTAAGTCTTTACGCTCCTGCTTTTGGCTGGAAATGTAAATGACTAAGTATTTGGTACCAGACCTTGCAGACTTCAGAAGGTCAAATAGCTTGGAAAAGCTTTTTAAGTTTTGGATCGTTTAACCCAATCCTTTGAGATTCTCTGAAAATTATATAAAAAGCTGTCATCTTTGTGGATAAAATAGTGAAGGGCACCATGGTGAAGCAGCAAAAAGACTAATTTCTTACAGTAAAACTTAGTTGGTTTTGTTCTAATTATGTGAATATTGTCCTGGTAGCTGTCCTTCCAACCTGGGATTTTCTCCTTTGATTTTCTTGGATATTGAATTGAGTCAGAGTAAGCTCTACCCTTGATTTGTACCAGTTACAGTAGTGGGTGAATCCCTAGCAGTTTGATGAATTCAGTGTGGGAAAGAGCTAGCATGTGGTTGAAGCCAAGTGAAGAACATTATCTGATTTGGGGTGGGTGATAAGGACTTCTTGTTCAGAGTGATTCATCCAAGGAGAGAACCTATCCAAGGAATAAAAGATGTTCACGCCAAATGAACTTTCAAGTCCTGTAGCACATCTGACATTAATGTTATTACAGACATGTTTCTAGCACCTCATATTGAGGAAACAGGACCTGCAACTCGTGTGAAATGTCTGCTTTGCCATAGCATTAGTTTCTTAGTAGCACTGATGCCTTTGTTCTGTGCACTAGCACAGGTAAGACTGAAGTCTGGTTAAATCTGACTTTTTATATGCTTTCAAAGTCTGCGCAGCAAATCTACAGTCATTACGATTAGAGCAATTCTTTGTAGGATATCCAGCAGACACTTACCTAAAGAACATTGCTTGAAGTTGAAACAAGTACTCTGACTGCCTCTGTCATGGTAGAATTCCTATCAGAACACCTAAACGGTAACTTCTGGTGTTTAAACATCAGACTTCACCTCTTGCAGATGTCCTTGCCCTTTTTAGCCCTTGGAATGTGTTATACTATGGCCCATTTTTTTGCCATCATGTACTGTAGCCCATGCAACACTGTTAGGCATGATATCGTTATGAAACAAGGAAAAGAAAAAGCTTTTTTGGTAAATTCTAGTTGTTCCTTTAAATCCCATTGTTCCAGAATACACATATCTTAAGGGTTGGCTTTACACAGAACTAGAGACACTGCAGGTTATCCTTGCCCTCTTAGCACCCATCCCCTGCTTTGCACTCAGTATGTCACTCAGTGTTGATGAAAATGTCACTATCACAGGTGCTGGATACTCTAACCCACCTCTTTGCTGCTAAAGAACCATTATCCTCAGACTGGATATCAGTGCCTTGAAAAGAAAACTTCTCTAAATTAGCTCTGGTGTATTTTAAATGCCTATGGACTGGAAGACTGAAGGATATAGACAGAACAGGACCTGGAACCTGAGGTCCCTCTCCCAGCTCTGAGAAGTGGCCTGTGGGCTGTCTGAGCTCTCTGCTTGGCAGTGTGTGCCTCGAGGCCATCCTCCTTTGCTGCACAAGCAGCCAGTGACCCGTGCCTGAGGCATCATCCAGGGCAGGCATGATCTCATCCTCCCAGGCACACGCAGCAGCTTATCGTGCCCCCAGGCAAAGCCAGCTGGGCTTTCTGCAGGTAAGCACAGGGCAGCAGGCAGGAGCCTGCACTGCTCAAACCTGCTCTTTCAAACCAGGATAGGCACGACCTCTCCTCCTCAGCGTTCCCCCTCTGTCAACCAGGAACTGTGATACTGACTTCCTTTATTAGATACTTTGACATACGCTGATGGGCTTTTTCCCTTCTGTCAGGATTCCTAACCATGCAGAAAGATCTGCTGGGCTGACAGCAAAGAAAACGCTGCAGCGGAACAAAAGATTGATCTCTGCCTATCCAAAAGCTTGCAATCTTAGTAGAAAGTAGGCATTATGGATAGATAAATATTTTGGGGAAACGTGAGGTAGCTGTTGTAGACTAGGTAATGCACCTCAGAAGTGTATGGCCATACTCTGCCTGCCTTTGTTTCACCCAAAAATGTTGCTGAGTGCTGTATATGAAGACTTACCTATTCATGCAAATTTAAATATTTACACTAAAATTGAAAAAGAGATTCTTCAGGTCATTGCTTCCTTATAGTACTTTGTAGTCTTAGTGCTTCTTGGATCATTGTTTTCACTCACACTTGTTTTCATAATGCCTGTGAATATTGAATTTCTGTTACAAACATTGCAAAAGAAGCAATGTTATAAGAAGATTATTTAGCACACCAGACTGATAAGGACAAAAGCTCCTAACTTCAGTGTAAAGACACTACAGAGCAACACAAAGATGTCCTTGAGGACACAGACCTGAACAGAAGGTGGGTGTCAAAAAGATTAGTGAAGGTCTGGTGTTTGTTGTAGCTGTCTTATGTCCATGCTGGTGTTAAATAATCCTTGGGTGTGCTTGTTGTTATTAAGCTCAAGTAGTTGTCTTGCATTTAAACAATTCCCAAAATTCTGTCAAAATATGGTGGAGAAGGGAGGGGACTGTGTGCTCAGGGCATTCATGGAGTTTGCTGTGCGTGTGCAGAGGTGGGGTAAAAACAGAATTCTGCCACTGTCCTCACCTTTTCTGGATGTAAAATGCCAGGAGCAAGAGATGGACTCGTGTGCTTAAGCTGGCAGATGGGCATGGGAGGTGCAGCAGGCTTGTTCTTCAGCTCAGTTTGCATGGCACTTGGATGGCAACACGCCTCCAGGAAAAACCAAATTAAGCTTCCTGCAGGTGAGCACTCTTCTTTGTGCAGGAATCCAGATGTGGGAACATGAGGTTTTCTGCCTGGATTTTTCCTTGCATGACCCACTGAAGCTAGATGGATCCACCATGACTGAGGCATGAGCCATCTGCAAGTAGGCTCAAAAGGATATTTAGTTCCATATTTGACTCAGCAGGTCTGAAAATAAGTAGTCAGTTTGGATTAAATTTCACAATGATAGTTAAGTTCCTAAATAAAAATTTGGGTGCACTGATAAGAATTAGGATGTTGAATGCTTTCAAGATGACATTGTGAATCTGTGATGCAACTGTGTCTTGAAAATAGGAGGTTTCTTTACCCCACTGAGCAATTTGATAGGATCAACCATATTAAGAATTTAGATATGTTGAGGGAAGGAGGTAACAAGTGGAAGATGCCTCCTGGCTCAGCCAGAAGCATCCAAGAACTCTCTCCCTCTCACCCCTCTACTTGCTGCACCCAAATGGCCACCTAGTAAGTGCACTGTAAAAGGCTGAGCCACAGCCCCCCTTTGCTGTCTTGGCAAGGTCTGGCTTGTTTGCTGTTTGTTCTGGATTTCCTCAGGCACAGCCAGCATGCACAGCTCTGCTTTTGACCACTGCTGTGAACTGAAGTCATGTGGGATGTTTCACTTGCTGAGCCACCTCCAAATCCCAAACTCCTAACTAACAATGCTCTGGCTGGCAATCTCCTCCATCCAGCATGGGTTGTGCTGGTCGCGAGCACATATAGAACAGGGAGGATGCTGCCAAGCACGATGCAGTCCCAAGGAATACACTGAACTTGGTTAGATAAATGGATGATATTACCGGATCTCACCAGTTAATACCAGTTGAGGGCTTGGTCTCTTGTGCTTCAAGGAAAGTTTTTATAGTGCATGTGGCTGGCTGAGTCAAAGGATGCCTCTCCTCTTTGCAGGTGTGTGGGAATGAGATCGCTCTGTGCCAGGCAGGGTTTTTGGAGGTACCCACACTAGCCTGGAGCAGTTGGGTACATCCGTGTCTCTTAGAACAACAGCTTGCAGAGATCTTGCTCAGGTGCCTGGAGTGGTATGAGAAGCACAGTTAATTATATGGGGTTTAATTAAGGATGTCCTGTCTGCATGACATGCCAATTAGGGATGTGTGGTGTTCCCAGACTGGGGAAGACTTACTGCTCTAATGACAGCAGTTCTTGCATAAAAATAGGTTTGCCCTATACTGAGAGCTACATATGTGTGTCTGTGACTGCTGAGAGAGATCTCCTATAGGTTTGGGCTGCAGAGCTGGAATTTGCTCAGGTCTGGAGTTGTTTAGCTGAAAAAGGGCAGTAAGGGAAATTTGCGCCTTTTGTCCCTAACCATTGCAACGTTTCTTGCAAACTTTGTAGTGAATTTCAGTGAAGACTCTCATACTCAGAATGAGCAGATCATCCATACTCAGATGACATGCTGCTTCCCTAGGCTTTGGGACCAGGCATTTGAGTCAAGGAAGGCTCCTGCAGCCTTTATGGGCTTTGTGTAAATCTCAGATCTCTGACAGCAGCAAGCTTACCTTGAACCTTTGCCTGCTGAACATGGTATTTACATCTGCTCACATCCACAGAAAGCTGCACATGCCTGCACTTACTCAGCCAGAGAAAGACCTGAAAATCCCCATTCCATTCAAACGACAGAGATTTGCCTTCCATTCCTCTGCCAGGGATTCTTAGTCAAATCCTATGGAAAATAGTCCTATCTGAGTAGTAAATCTCAGATGATTCTGCATGTTTATTCTCTATTTCCATCTCATTGGCCTGAGTTCATTTTTAACCTTCGATTAGGGCAGCTATGTAGTGGAGGCAGGCTGGGTGGGGTATGTATTTTTTTTCTTTCTAGCTATGCTTTTATTTAAGAAAAAAAAAAGTCATCTAGCAAGAGAGCAGGGCAGATGGTGATAGAAAGATTGGCTTTGCTTAGCAGTGCAAATAAGTGGTCCCTCCTTCTTCCTCTCCCTGTGATAGGTTAGACTGGAACCAACTGACCTGGTTCTGCCTGAGCCAGCTCCAGAGGGATGATAACAGCCAAGGGTAAAAACAAATGAAATACCTGCGGGGTGTTTCAACGTTGCAAACTACAGTGTTTGCAACAAAGCTCTACAACAGTTTGGGTCAAATCAAGACCAGTCTGTTGCCAATCTGACCAAAAGAATTTATTGTATTTTATGCAGTACTTGCTCATTGACTTTTTTAGTATATAGGCTGAGTTTCTCGCACTCATTCAAATTCAGGTGGGCTCCTGGAAAGCAACCTGAATTCAATTCAGTGCAATAACAAGACCTGGGTAACTGCCATGGAGAGACGCCTTTAAAATTTCTACAGTTTGCAATTTGGGCCATGTGCTGGGGGCCCAGACCTGCCTTTACAGCAGCTCCTTCCTTCCTCTGGGTATGAAAAATTAAAATTATTCCCTACCTAGAACATTGGTCTTGGCAAAATGTGGGATCAGCAGACATAGAGGTGAGCAGTGCCACTTGTCTGCACTGCAGACAGGCTGCCTGTCCAGCTTTTAGGAGCTGATATGGACTCTTTTATAAACAATAATAAGCTTTCTGTAAGACCAATACAAACGAGGTACTTTGCTATTCTGTGATCCCAGGTGTATGGAGAAATAACTTTGCACTGTAAATCAATCACTTTAATGTGCATTTTCCAAGGAAAGTCTGCACAGGGGATGGCTGTTCCCATGTCCAAATGCTGCTCTCTAGTCTAATTCAGAGACAGCATTTCAGGGGCAGGATCTGGTCCTTAATCCCAAATTCGCATGTCATCACTTGAGTCAAATTTTGTCTCCAGTACCCTAAAAGCTGTTGATAAATAATTTGAACCCCAAAACACATTTAGCCAGAAGACAAATGCCCTAAAATCAACCTAGTGCCTCACTCTAGTGACTTAAAGGTGCTCAAGTCCCTGGGACCTGATTAGACACATCTGCATATTCTGTGGGTGGATGAAGTGGCTAAGTCACTGTCCATCTTATTTGAGATGTTGTGGCAGTTTGGTGAAGTTCCCACTGACTGGAAAAGGGGATATATAATGCCCATTTTAAAAAAAGGTTAAAAGGAAGACCCAAGGAACTACAGGCCAGTATGCTTCACCTCTGTTCCTGGCAAGATCATGGAGCAGATCCACCAGGAAACTAGGCTAAGGCATGTGGAAATTAAGAGGTGATTAGTGACAGCCAACGTGGCTTCATTAAGGACAAATCATCCCTGACAAATGCAGTAGCCTCCTACAACAGAGTTACAGTGTTGACGGGTAAGGGAAGAGCAAAAAGATTACCTAATAGATGTAATATAGATGAAATCAAGTGAGAACTGCAGTTCATGCTGGCGCTGTGATGCATTGTGACGATGCTCGAGTTGGAGCATCTCACATGGTGTGATGCTGAGCTGAAAAAAGAGGCAGCATGAAAATACAGAAATTCTGCCAGTCAGTAGCCCCTATGGAAGAAATGCCATGTACAAACAGAGCTTTATTTGCAAGGCATGATGCTGTCACCAGTAATTTCAGGGCAACCATGACTACTAGGGTAGTAAAGTCTGCCAATTGAGAGGACCATTCTTTAACTCAATTGATGAGTTAAAAATAAAGCTTAGGAGTCATTACGCCTCTAATTGTTCCTAACAGCATTTCTCTATATGTCCCCCAATCTCCTGCACAGAAATGTACATATTGATCAGTATGAACTTTCATCTCTCCTTCTGAACACAAGTTGAAGTTGGGACCTTTGACATGATGAAGATGAGTGTACCTGCATCACCCTTTTCTTGCACCTGCATTTCCCTGTTGGGCTCCCTTTATCTCCCCTCATGATAATGTGGTGTCTGGGAGAGGGTCTGCCAGACACGTTCATTCTGTCCATGACTTGCTGGTCTCCAGCTCTCACTTGCTTGGATGTGTCACTATGACTTCCAGATGTTGTGACAGACCAAGTAAGCTGTGTCTCTTAGCCAGCTCATTCTGTAGGCAGACAAGACTAGATGGACAGGGGTTTTGCAATAAGATTTTTTTCTAATGCTGACAGAGGAGTCCTGTGGGCTTTAAAAATGCGTAGAAATCTCATTCCTAGTAAATTTTCTGAAGCCAGCTGGAGGTTGGTTGGTAAAGGAAATATGCACAGGTTCTTCTTTTAGTTCACTCACTCCTGTTGCTTTGAGTACAGGTATAGTTTTCCTGGCAGATGATGGAAGCTTTGCATGTGGCACTGCTGAAAAGGAGCCTTTTTTGCTAGCCAGGCATGTACCGGAAATACATAGCTTTCTGGGATTTATTAAAAGCACTGTTTTTAATAACTTATCTAGTGTGACTGATGGGAAGGAAAAACTCTATAGTCACACAGAAGAAGATTCCAAACTGTCTGTGTTTGGGAGAAACAGGAGATTTATGTTGTAGTTAACGTGCAGCTGTTTCAGCAACCATTGTGAAAAACAGTGATGAACTGCGGTCAAGATTCAGAAGTCATCAAGCAAGTCTGCCCTAGTATTCAAGGGATGGCCATCAAATAATGTAAAAAGCAGTGAAAGTCAGGAGAACAATCTTCTGACTGAGAGGTTCGCAGCTGGGGAGAAAAGATTTCCCCAGACTCCTGCATGACTACAGGGCAGGGATGCTGCAGAAGACTTAGAGCTTGGATTTTATCCTTCAAGCAACTGGGGCATTACAGTGACACTGAGCTTTTAAATTCGATTTCATGCGACCTAAGTCTAAAGACAAATTTGTGGGGTAATCTCAGGGAGATGAATACATTTCCATATATAGATAAATGGCCAGTTCATCCTCTAATGTAGATGAGCATATATCCATAATCTCAATGGTTGTGGATATATTCCAATGCAGTGGCCTGGCACGTAAGATTTAGAAATGCACAAAATCTGCTTCTCAACTCACGAATGGCACCCATGTAACTCGACCGACCTTATTTGGCTCTGCTGATATTACCCCATTAAGTACTTTGCATTTCATCTGTAAACAGCTTTTGGTCTTTCATCAGTTCCTTTCCCATACATGGATTTTTTCTTGTACCCTTCACATCATTAAAACCATGATGCAAACAAGAATCAGAAGAAACAGAGAACCCAGGGACTGAATAAAGCTTGAATGCTACAACCGTTTTACTTACCCCTCTCTTTAGGGGACACTAATCTGCACCAAAAAAAGAGCAAAATTTTGCAAAGAACATCGCATAAATATTTGTGCTTGCATAAAAAGAGAATGTGTTTTTAATAGTGTAAGAACTATAAGACATGTGCCAGATTCTCAGCTGGAGTAACTGAGCACAGCTACATGGATTTACATCAGCTGAAGATCTGCCCAGCTGTTTGCAGATGGGTGGAGAGAGAAATCTTCTAGTTAAAGGTTATTTAGATTGACAGCTAATTCCCAAGCTCAGTAGCTCTTCGAAGATGCAGAAATATCTTGTAAAAAATCCAGATATAATTGTCAAATCCCCATTTTTTTCCCATGGATCGTAGGAAATATGAAGGATTGTGTTGGCTCATTCTGCAATCTTGTGGGTTGAAGGCCACATGAACATTGTAAGCCTACTGAAATACCTCCACCCAACTTGGGAAATGGGTTCTGAGCAGGATCCATGGGCAGGTGTGGGTCAGGCAGGGTTTTTCTGGATAAATGCGCTTCTGTTGTGTCATGGTAAATGCTGGAAGGTAATGTGCAGGGGGGAAGGGAGGCAGAGCAGGGTCAGACTGGAGACTGACTGACTTGTCTAGCTGGGCTGAGGGATGGGAAGGGCAGGGCAGAACCACCACCACAGGGAAAGGGAGAGAGAGAAAACATGCTCTGCTTGGTGATATCCTCAGGGGAGCCTCCTCAGCCTGGCTGAATGGGAAATCGCCTGCAACCCTGGGAAATACAAAGGGCAAATGGAAAGAGTTAGCACATACCACTGCTGCTCTGTGGAAATGTTTACCAAGAAAAGCTTGAGATTGTGTTAAGATACTGACTGAAGTGACAGAAGTGTGAGATCAGATAAAAGATGAAGCCCTGACTCACAGCTTCAGCATTTTGGATGTCCCCTCGTCAGCTGAACGAGGGCAGCACATGTCCCTTGCTGGATGGAGTCCTGTGGAAGTACCAGCACATCTGATTGCTTCACTTGTTCCCAGGTCTCTTGCAGTGCAGTGGGTGCTGTGCTTTTCTCTGGACAGTGCCCTGCTTTAGCAAGTGCCACCCATGGTGCCTTTCCCCTTCAACAAGCCAACAGCAGGTGCCTTTCCGCTTAAGCTCTCTGAGGTCCTGTCTGAGGTTGTCCGTGCTTTTCAGGGTGAATGACGTGTTCTGAGACTTGTGAGAAGCGACAAGGCTTTCCCTGCTTGTAGGGGACCCACAGAGGGATGTCACAGTCTGTAAAGCTGTGTTTTGGATGCCTTAGAAGATTTTTAGAGTCCCAAAAGCACTGGCAGAGTGAAAACAAGTGATGGCTTTGAGCTGAGGGGATACAGATCCTTGCAAACTTTGATACGCTAGTTTGGCTTTTTTTGGGTCAGAATTTGTACTGCCCAGTATCACATCTGGTAGGAGAAAGCACCTAATGAATACAACAAAGTCATCGCATTCTTACCCCATTTAGCTGGTATTTCCAGGGACAATAGCTGTCTTCAACAGATTGCAAAGACTTGTGCACATGATGAATCATAAGGCTGTGCTTTTAGAGATGGCATAGCTGATTTTATGTGGTGCACCCAATAGCTATATGCTTGCTGGAGGACTTCTCCTTGGCTGGTAGGCTTCACCTCTTGACCTCATTTTCAAGCAGAAGTTAAACTGTAACTGAATTGCTTTGCAGGTCAGTACAAATGGAGCCTGAGGTGCTCTCTGCATTTTTCTCAATTAAAACAGAGAGTAGAAGCACTTTGGACAGTGGACCAAACCTCAGAGAGACGTGGCCAGAAAAGCAGCTCTGCTGGCTGGACCTATGTGCTCTGCCTATGGATCTCCTGGACTAGAGATAAGGAATACAGGTTATTTCTGACTCTACTCCATAGAAACTGGAGTGGTCCTGCAGGGCTTTTCATGTTGGATAGCTTTTACCTCTAATGTGGTCAGGAACTAATTTGTGCTTCCACATTTCCTCAGCACCGATCCCAGTGAGAACGCTGCCTGTGATGGAGGACTCCTAGGTTTGAGCTCGATATGTAGAATAATGATTTGTATTAATGATACATGAATATTTGTATTAAGATCCTGTGTATAGGCCCTGACAGAGCAGTTGAAGAAGAGGAGGAAAGAAAAGCACAGAAGGAGTGACTTTCAGGCGCAGCGTGTAACTCTGGGTTCCCCTGTGTTACTCTCCCACAAATCCAGCCAATCTCCTCTTTTAGTTTGTTTGCAAGACAGGATTAATTACAAAAATAAAAAAACCAGGCCAGACCCAAAGGCTTTCTTCTGCACTGACTCGCTATGATGGTTTTTTCTTAGTTGGAAAGAAGCTGTGGTAATGTGACAAAACAGGTTTGTATTGCTCCAAGTACATTTGTTTATTTTCTATGGGCAAAGCCTCAGAGCTTTTGAGAACACCGTGTTAATATGTGACATTGAGATCTAATTCGGCTTTCTCTCCTTAATTACACGTCTTCAAGCACAGAGCTAAGCCCATTAGTAGCTGCCCCTCCTTCCTCTGCCCACCTCTTGAAACAAACTTTTTCAAATGATGTGGCAAAACACTGCGCATCCCTCGGAATGCGCAAGACCTGTTTGAGAGGGGTCACTTTGGTCCTCTGATACTGTGTGGCTGGAGGGAAGTTTTTTGTGGTCTTGGTTCATTTCGGCAAACACACTGATCTTGGTAAGCCTTTGTCTTTGTGATGGACAGGCAGGGTGTGAGAAAACAAGATTAGCCTTTGTAGAATGGCTTTGCTGCTGCGAGCACCCGCGATTATAATGCACATGCAAAGGGCTCCCCTCGCTGGGCTTCCCAGCTGGATCCTGACTCCAGCACCCCCACTGCTCTGGGTGGCACAGGGCCCACCAGGGACTGTGGATCTCCCACTGCATGTGGAGACCGAGTGACTGCACTCGGATGGAGACCTGGGTGCAAGAGGCACCGAAGCCTGCCCTTCCTTTTTTCTTTTTCTTAAGAGAATCTTGATACAGTAGCAAAAATCACACCGACAAACAACTTCATTTTTATGGGAGAGACGGTAGAAAATTCAAGCTGCACGTAAAGAATTGGTGGGGAAGGAGTCTGCTCTGCTCAGAAATAGCATCTGCATTTGTGCTCCTTATTGAAATAACATTTCTTGCTGGAATGCTGGCAGCTCAGCTCAGACCCCAGCTCTTCCTTTACTTCTGCATTACTGTCTGCTGTGATGTTACCATGGGAAAGCCTGCCCAGCTGTTGGTAACAGTCAGAATGTCCTGAAGGATTTTGGAAAACATCTGTGCTTTTTCTTCACTCAAGCTTCTCAAATGGCTGTGCAGCACTGGCACTGAGTGTCACACAGATGTCGTTCTGCAGCCAGCCTGGAGCAGTGGTTAATGCACAGACAGAGACGTATGCATTTACTGTGCTGTGAGCAGACATTCACCCTGCTGGTGTGCAGCCATCTCCAGGGATCTGGGACTGCAGCTGTTAAATGCTGCACAGCAGTGCTAGGTAATGTGTGGGAGAGGAGGAGAAGTAAACAGAGCCCTGCTGAAGTTTGTATGAGCCCATAGTAAGCAACTGCTGTCAGCCATAGAATATTCTGAGTGGGAAGGGACCCACAAAGATCACTCAGTCCAAGTGACCTAGGTCCTGTTTTGTGATCCTTGCTGAATCTCTTGAATTTACTGGTGGGTCCTTCCTCTTGGAAGCAGTGCCTAATCCCTCTTTCAGCAGGAGCGGGATTGTTTGTCTCTGTCTGGCTATTTGCTCTCCTTCAGACTCTGAGGAAAAAAGACACTCTATTACTCAGTCCCCCAGGCCATCCCTTTTCTTCTTCTCGGTATTTTCAAAGCCTGAGTTTTCCTGCATTCGCAGGTCTGTCTCACCACCCTACATTTCCAATAAGCTAGTTTTGGTCCGTGTGTGCTCCCTCCCCTTCTGATATTTGCATCTGGGCAAAGAACCAGACTGATCCAATGTGCCTGATGCAGCTGATCCCTGCCTGTCTCAGGGAAAGCTGAAACCTCGGCAGGGTGTGTGGGGAGAGGCAGGCTCAGAGCCTTGCTGGCATGTGGCTCTGTGTCCTTTCACCTTTGCAGTCACTCCGAGCTACAAGGTGAACAGGCATTTGGGAGCAGGGACATATCTGGGCCAAAATACTCCCGAAGCTTAAAATAACCTGAACTGTTTAGGGGAGGTAAAAGAACAGCTTTGTTGGTAGCTTGGCCTTAGGCAGGAGGCACTGTATGTCTGGTTGTGTTTGTTTTGAAGTGGAAATTATATACAGCTTTAGAAGTGCTCAGGAAAGTTTGTAATACTTAATGTGATTTTCGTGAGCTGGAAATTTGGTGATTATGCTGATTAATTGGGGGTAGGGGAGTTGATTCAGCAGTTAGAGGCACCGACTCGTATGGGCTCCTTCTGTCACTTGATACTGGTTACATACAATTTTTCCTCACATGGATTTTTCCCAAAGAAACACTGAGATCAGTGAACATATCCAACTTATATCAAAAGTGAGGTGAAGATTCTTGGTTTCTCTGTCGTTCAGTTTTTCCACCTGTAAAATGGTGCTTGGAAAATACTTTGATAATGCAGTTTGAAAATGTGCTGATAAAATGAATCATGCATAATCCCTACCTGTCTTGCTTTGAAAAGCATATTGAACCACCAAGAGCTGTCAAGATACCACCTGTTGGTGCAGGGGCAGGCTGGACAGGTGGTCCCTGGACCTCTGTGTCCCATGGGAGGTGTTTTGCTGCTTTCCTCAGGATAAGTTGTCACAGGTGCAACATTCCTGAAAGATCTCTTGGTGTTTTAAGGAGCTGAGCATGGATGATGGGCCAGGAGGAATACGGGTGCTGTTTTGTGCCTGGAAGCACCCAGTCCAAGTGGGTGTGTTGGAGTGCATATGGATGGCTTGGGAGAGTGCTGTTCCTGCACTCTGAGGGGTAGAGCAGTCATGGTTCTTTGCCGGGCACTTGAGCTCATTTTAATGTTTGTTGAGATGAGTGCTTTACACCTACATGGTGCTTGTGGCACATCACCTCCAGTCTCAACCTCTTCCTGCAGCTGGGATGGAGAGCTGCATTGTGTGCTCAGCCTGCAGCCCTCTAAACTTGAGGCTCCTCCTGGGAGGTGACAGAGGGAAATTTTTGTCTTTGCTTATAGTAAGCTTTCTTATATTTCCTTATGTATTTCCTGTCTCACATTTATAACTCTCTACACTGGGCTTGCTTTCCTTCTTATGTTAGGCTTGCTTTCCTTCCACTGTATTACTCAACCATCCCCATCAGGCCCTGCTTTTGCCTAAAGCCTTCCTGGATGTAAACCAGCACACCAGCACTAGGCTAGCCATTATTTAAGTTATACATTAATTCAAAGCTATAGTAGGACTCCATTACTTGCCTGTAACAGATTACTTATAAATAGTAAAATATTTAGCGGTTTTGATTTTGTTGCTCCAAGAAAGCTCAAATGACTTAAAGCCAGACTGTACTAACAAACCATGACTAGGGACCAAAAGGAGTTAAAAAATACTTACAAGGAACTGATTTCTCCTCATACCTGAGGATGTGGACCCATCTTAGACACCATTTTATCTTCAGTGAAGAGTTTAGGTGCCAAATTCTGCTTTCTTCAGACTTGTTTGTGCTGATTTCAGGTCAACTAAGCAAATACCCAAGACAAATCCAAATAAAAAACCCCGCCACCTTTTCTGGGATTCAGCCTCATGATTTCACACCTTGAGCCCCCTTGTGAAACTGCAGTTTGCCTTCGCAAGTCACAGCTCCCAAGTAGGAAAGCTGTCATATTGTTCCTGTTTCTCAGTTCCTTATTTAGAATGTAAACATACATCCTTTTGGGAACCTGACCTTTTCCAGTGTTTGTGCTTGATTATAATCGAACTATTTGCATAGGAGACCAATTTTCATTCTCTGCTCTTGTGGCGAGTACACTGCGTTTTCTGTTAAAGGCGTCGGTTTTCTGATTACTAAGGAAACTAAGAAGGTTTACAGACAATAATGTCATAAAATATGCAAAGTTCTCAAAAGTACAGCCTATTCTTTCGTTTTATGGGCAGACCAGGATGTTAGAGGAGTCCTTCTCCAGTCTCCCAATCCCTGCCTGCTTGTTTACCAAAGTGATCAAAGTTCCCAGGCTCAAAGTTCTGCTTTGCCTCTTGAGGCTGCTGAATGAAGGGTTTTAATGTCTGTTCCCTCAGGCTTCAGCCTTACAAACTTAACAGGGGCTCATGAGTTAATCCCTGGATTTTCTGCATCATCTTGGTCGATCGTAGCAAAATGTTTCTGAGACATGTGGGTTTGTTCTGGTTTGGCTCGAATGGAAGAAATCCTGGGAAGGCTGGGCTTGAGTCAGCTCTGTCTTCTAGATCCTGTGCCAGCTCAGGCAGTGATCTGTACCAGCTGAGTTGGCAGAAGGGATAAGCTAAATGTCAGGAGAAATCTGCTTGCAGAGCCTCTGTGTCAAGGTTTGGAGCACCAAGTGGTTTAGCCTTTACGGCAAGTGTATAGGAAGAGGTAGTGGTGGCCTAGGATGACCTCCTGTGGCACACAAAAGTGGCATCACAGAGTAAATCAGGCTGGAAGGACCTCAGGAGGTCTCTGGTCCGACTCCCTGCTGTAATCAGTGCTGATTTTAGGTCAGGTTGCTCGGGGCCTTGCAGGGAAATGTGCTGGAAGTGCAGGGGCTGGCACCTTGTGGAGGTGGACAAGGCACTGCGAGACACCCACCCTGAGAGCCCACAAGTTTCCAGGCTGTTTTCCTTCAAGAAACGCTTTTTAATCTCTCTTTCTTGGTGAGTGGGAGCTGACCTGGGGTGCAAAGGGATTGCCTGTCCCAGGGCAGATGGAACTGGGATACAGCAGGGTAGAAGTCTCAAAGGATAGGCTTTTTAGGACATTGTGCCGCCCTCACTCAGGACACAGCTCTCCATTCTGCCACACCCCGTGGAGGGCCCAGGTGCCTCTACCCACCTTGTCCTGCTGCTTATCCCCATGGTGGGGCAGCCAGCACTGAGCCACTTGTGTGTCTTGCCTTGTTAAAGCCTGTTTTGCAGGATAGAGTGTCACACGACACCAAGTCATCTGGGGACAGTGTCGCCCAGGCCAGATCTCAGAGGGTGTTGTGCTTTGATCTTCTTTTCCCCAAAAATGCAAGAAACCACAACGGCTTCAACTCACTCAGAAATTGCCACGAGATGAAAGTCCTGTGGAAGAACAATAGCTGCAACATGGTTAGAACACGCTTTTATTTTTGTTCCTACGTGTTTCGTGCAATGTTAGGCTGTGGTTATGCTCATGGAGAAAACAGCCAGTTCCCTACTGTTGCTGTGTGGCAGAAGCACTCCAGAGATGTGAATGTGAGAAGGAGCCATTGCAGTCATATGTTGGCTCACATGTGCCTTGAGCAAAAAACCTTCTCCCATTTCGGCTGCCCTGAGCCCATAAATTAGAGTATAATTGGGATGGCCTGGGCCTGGTCTGAAGAGCAGCTTCATCCAAGCTTGCCAGGGTGTGCAGGGCTGCTGTGATTGCTCAGGGTGGGACCCAGCCCTGCACTGAGGCCTTTAGGATGGTGTGACAGCTCAGCATAGTGTACATGTAACTGCACTGCAGTTATTGCAGAAGCAGTGAGTTAAATCTGACAGCATGCATACAGCTTATCTTTGAATGGACTTCTTTTAAAAATGCTTTAGGTATGCTCATGTCAGATGCTGGGGTGTCAGCCAGGCCTGCCCCAGAAACTGAGTTTGCCATCCCTGAAAAATCCCACAGGAGGACATGGACCTGGTCTGTCGAGGATGTCAAATCCACACACTCTCCACAGATGTTTTGTTCGGCTGGTTGATTGTCAATCTCGCAGTTAAAAATTAAGCTAAGGAGGGCTGTGTGTGAGCTTATCACACTTCAGTTATTGTTTTATTCTTCTATAAAATTTCTCACGACCTGGGGTGCTGGTGTGTTGAGCATGTGGTGGGGGAGACGGATGAATCTGTGGCAAGGTCAGCCCGGCCTTGCTGGCCCTGGCACACTTGCATCAGTCGCTTTTTTCATTCTTTCCTGTGGCCCAAACACCATCAAAGAGCACTCCACATCTATAAAACCTCAGTTAATTGTAATCACTTACTTTGCAAGGGAGTTTTACAACCTACCAAAGCAACGTGTCTAAAGAAGCACCTCTGGGGACACTGGAACACCCACTGGGGCCAGCACCAGAGCTCTTTGTTCAGGAGGCTCAGAGCTGGCAAAACCTAACTATGCCCTGAGGGGCAGCCTCCAAAGAATCCCCAAATTCCCTAGGTAAGCTGTGGCTCTACCTTTTGGTTACAAGCAGAAGGACATTTCTGGCCTTTGAAAGCTTTTGCAGGAGCTGTTAGGATGGTGGGTATCCTGGGGGGCTGCCAGGGGAAGTGGGAGAGTAGGAGCTGGGATACTCCAGAGTCCATTTGCTTGGCAATTACCTGAGTTCCCGGGCAATGGTGTCTCCCCGAGCGATGCAGGCAAGGCTGCCGATGAATCTGTGGTGGCAGCGGGGCCGGGAGCTGAGCGCCACATCCCAACCTCAGAGCCTCCGTCTTTTCCGCGAAAACCAGCGGGTGCTGCCCTCTCCCAGCCTCGCTTAGAAACAAACCCTTCCCTTTCTCTCTTTGTGACAAAGGAGACCTTCAGAAGGCCGCACTGGGCAGAACCTCCCCAGCTCTCCTCGAACCCCGCAGGTCTCTCTCTGCAGCCGGGTCCCACTCGCGGTCGCGCAGCTCCACCTGCTGTCGCCGGGAACATCCCGGAGCGGGGCTGCGGGGGCTTTCCTCCCTGCACCAAGGATAAGCTTTGCCTGCTCGCCGCAAGGGGCGTAAGGAATTGCGAATAAAGATCCTTGCTTTTGCTCCGCAGCAGGCAGGAAAGTTTTAGGTTCGATTCAGCTGGAAGGAAAAGCCCAAGTCTTGCTCCCAGCCCGCCGAGATCCTCCCCGGCCCCACGGCAGCTTTTGGTGGGACCAGCAGTTTGTGGCTCTGAGGAAGCTGGAGGTAAGGAGGTCCAGGGCATCCTCAGAACCTGCAGATGGCTGATTACTGCCCTGGGAGTTTTCCTGGGACCCAGGGATGCAGCGTCTGGCCCCACCTGGTTGGGAAGCCCACCCTGACCCCTTTTTTCCATGTATGGCCTCAAAAGGGGGGCAGCTCGTGGCAGGGACTGGTGTAGAGGCTGGAACGAGACCTTCTTCTCCCCCCGTTTGCAGTCTTGTAGTTTTTAGTCAAATAAACAAATCCCATGAGTTTCAGGGTGATGGGAGTGATAATTTGGGAATAATGTGAGATTATGGTTTTCCTCTGAGAAAAGGCCAAAAGTCTTTGTAGCTGTGAAGTCATCAATGTTCATGGATTTATTTATTCTTAAATTTCATTTTTTACAAGCCCTTTTCTCACCGGATTTTCAGATCACTTCCCTGTTAGATTGTGGAAAGATGCCGGGAGTCTGTTTAATTCCCAATCTTTACTATTCATAACTTGAAAAGATAATGTTGAAAAGATTACAAATATACATTTTAAAATTACCCCTCTCCATGCTCTGGTCCAGATTTTGGAGTTATTATAACTTCTTAAAATACAGAGGGCTGTCCATGCACCTTTTCCACTGATGCTGAGTAATTTCCTCTATGCCCTTAGACACCTGAACTCTCTCTGTCTCTGTTTCCTACCACTAAAATGGGGCTAATACCCCCTAATCGCGAGAGACTTTTTTCAGGACAGAAAAAAACCCTAAAAACTCTGTGGAGCTGCTCAGTTACCACAGTAAGGGCACTCCCTTTTGCAAGCAGCTAAAAAGCAGTGTGCTGAAGAGCTATCACAAATGTCTTTGGACAAGTAATGGAAATTACTATGCCTTTTTGTTGAGAGCAACCTGGGCAGAAGATATTCATAGCAGTCTGTACCTGCCACTCCCCTGGCTAATGTTTTCTGGTTTTCCCTGTACTTCAAAAGCTTGCCTCATTCTGCAGCTGTATTTTTATCTCAGCTGCTCCAGATGTTGAGGGTAACATCTGCACACTGCTCCTCTCCTCTCTCTGCAGGCTCTTACTAGAGAGCACCCCCAGCAATTCTGCGGCTGGAAGGCGACCTGAATATGAAGGTTTTGGCCTCTGCTGAGAGGCCAAGGACAAAGCCCTAAAATCTTTCCAGCTCCTAAAGCCTCTGTCAATTCTGCCAGAGGTTAAGCCAAGCACTAATCCTGTAGGAGTTTTGAAGGTTTTAAGAAAAGCCCAGACACAAAGCTGCTCAGAAACTTGAGGAACGTGGGGGTTGTCTTTTGGGCAATTGGACTTTGAGGAGCAGCGCTGCACTGGAGTCTGTCAAGTGTTCAGACTTGGCTTCACCTACTCAAATGCTGAACAAATGCCAAAACTGTTTGGCCAGAGAGTCAGGGAGAGGAAAGGCTGTTACAGCTTTCTCCTGCACACAGATTTAATGACCAGGCTTTCTTCTGTCTCACCCTCAGATTTATCAGGGCAGTTAGCTGGTTGGTTACTCAGATGGCCAAACAGCAGGGCTTGTCTCCTGAGTAACTCTAGGCTAAGTCCCACCATCATGGAAGAAATCCAGATAGTCTCTCTATAGCTCTGTCACCTTTTGAGGACCTTGAGATGTGATGTTGCTCTCTTTCTTGGTGTTAAGTTAGTTGTCTTTTGGATAGTAAGCTGATACTGGAAGATTTGCTTTATTTGTTGCTCCAAACTTACCTGTTAATTTTTAAAATCTGCAAATCAAGCTGAAAGCTTAACAAGTTCTTCAAAACTGTGTGTCTGTGGGAATGCCACTGGACAGCCCCTTGGAGCCGCTTGGCATGACCCCACTCTCTGGCCTTGCACCCCCAGCAAGTCCTCAGTGCTTTGTGTCAAGAAATGATTTGATTAATGAAGTGAAACCTAGGCAGAAATCTGTTCAGAGGCAGCCTTTCCTCCAGCAAATGTCTCCAAAGGCCATGGAAAGGAGCTGATTTTAGTAGCTGGCAGAACAGGAACACATGCCCTGACATCTGCGTTGCGGACGGTGTTGGGACTGGGTGCAGCTACTGAACGGTGCTGTAGCACAAGTCCCTGTGGCCTTGCTGCTGCTTCACCCAGTGTGGTGGGACGGGAGGGAGCTGATCTCCATGTTTTGTCAAGAATGGGCAGTTTTAACAGCTGCTGGAGGCTCCAGCCCAGTACAACCCACATGGAGGTGACCCTCCTTGTTGTGGATCAGGAGGGGGATCAGGTGCCAGATGGACATCCTGGGAGATGCCCATGAGATCCACGAGGCTGCTGTGCCCAGGAAGGTTTCCACCTGTGCCCACCACCGGTGGGCAGGGCAGGAAGATCCCACACCAGTGAGAAGAGTTAACAACTTTCTAAGGGGAGTGCCAGCATGAAGTGACAAGCTGTTCACCTCCGGTACTGGAGATTCATCCTGATGGCTCAGAGCATCAGGCAGACATGCACAAGCACATCAGGGATCAAGCAAGTCAGGGACCTCTGGAGCCATGTCTGCAGTTCTGTGATGCAGATCTAAGGCAGCATTTTAAATTTTTTTTTTACATCCAGACAACTTGCCCTCTCAGCTCATCAGCTGAAGGATTTTCTGGGTCACCATGGACTCTCTGCATGGCTCACACCACGAGGCCCTGGGTCACAGCAGCGCAGGTGTGCTGCTCCCAGGGACAGGAGGACACGGTGGGGGATGCAGGGTAACGTCTCTGGGACCTGCTCCCTGGAACTAGGTCACCTCCTGTGACAGTAGAAGTGACTCTCAGCACAGATGGCAGGTGGCACCCGGGAATGACCTTGCCTTGTGGTCATTTTCTCATGCAGAGGCTTAGTTGGTGCACTGCAGGCAGTTGTTTGGTGACATGTGCAGCAGGTGCTGAGCTCACTGTGGCCAGGTAGTTTCTACAGCCACGGGGATATCTGGGAAAGCCACTTTTGCCTTGTGCCATAGTGTCTCCCCTTCCAGAGCAAAGAGTGTCCTGCCACAGCTCATCCCAGAAAAAGACAGGTTCCTTTCCCTTCTGCTCTTCTCTCTTTTCCTTTCGCACACCCTGTTCTTGGGAAGGGCATCCCTTAGGAAATGATGGGTTGACATAGTCTGCTCCACCTCTCAGTCATCAAATTCAGATCAGCACTTTGAAAGAAAGAAAAAGCAAACCATCACTTATTGCACAGAGACAGCTGGAAATGCTGCAAGGTGCTTTTAAAACTCACCAATTTTACTCATGTCTAGCTATTGCTGGGAAAAGCTCAGTACAAATAATGTAAGTTCTTATCTCATCCAGCCTTAGTGGGTCATTTAAAATGCCTTAACTGAACTCAAAAGTGGTGCTGTTTTCTCTCTCTTGAAAATGCATTTAATAGACATTACATTTGTTTGAGAACTTTGCTGATTGACTCTAGGTAAAAATAAGCACCGTCTTGTATTACATTGTTATGCCACATAAGCACCTTGCATAATTACCATAGCCCCAACATAATTTTAATTATGTTAGAATTAGTGCAAAGAATTTTATCTGAGACTCATGTAAATATTTTGCGCTCTCAATACTTTGATGTGCCTAGAAAGAGATTAATGTTTGCTTTGATAATTAGTCTGTTGCATGTGGCCAAAAATTCATTACAAACACAGTTAATTAAGTTGTCAACAAACCTTTGGTCTCCGGCTGGTGAGAATAATTCAATAATTTTGTTCGGCTTGACGGGGGATTTTCTTTTTATTGCTATCAACCCCAGCTGTCCTTGGGGGCCCACGGCACAGCAGCATTTTCTGGGAGGTCGTGCAAAAGTGGACAGGACACGGTGCACATGGTGCTGCCCCGAGGCTACAGCACAAGGAAGGGAAAGGAAGTGCCACCAGAACACAGGCAAGAACTTCCTTGCTGTGCAGTGACCAAGCCCTGGAACAGGTTGCACGGAGAGTTTGTGGAGTCTCCTCCACTGGAGATATTCCAGAACTGTCTGGACACAATTCTGTGCCATGTGCTCTAGAGCAGCCTTGTTAAAGCAGGGAGGTTGGAGCAGGTGACCCGCTGTGGTCCCTTCCAGCCTCACTTGCTCTGTGGTTCTGCGGGGTGCCACTCCAGATGTGGCATCATGGCTCTGTGCCACAGAAGATAGAAATGAACACGAGCTCTTGTTCTGAGATTGGGGAAGCAAGGGACACTAATGCTTATCCCCCAAAAAGTTACCTGGTTCTGCTGAGGGATGAGGAGCCCTGGTCCTGCTGCTTGGAGCTCATAAAAGGTGGTGTAGAGAGCCTGCCTTGTGTGTGGGGAGATGGTCTGGAGCTTGCCTACTGGCTGTTAATATCGTGGGTCCAGAGGGGGGCCCAGTGCCTCCACGTGCTCTAGGAATACACCTCATGCCATAAGAAATCAAGGTCTTTTCTCCAAACAGCCTTTCTCTGTTGCAGGAACTCTTCAGAATGACTGTGGCCTGGCAGGATCTCTCTGTACCCCTGCAGCCCCTGCCCCAGTGCTGTGACCATGCTACAGTGGGAGCACAGACCTCTCTGGTGCCAAAGAGCTCTCAGTACCATGCTCACACTTTGAGCTGGTGTGGCATCCCGCATCCTTTTTATCTGAGAGCTGCAGCTGCCGCTGGACTTGGACTGAGGTAGGTGACAGCCCCAGGAGAAGTGTGGGTTTGGGGCATCACTCAAGGACCAAACATTGAGTACCTCCAAGTGACTCATTTCCATTTCAAAGAGCCCATTTGTTTTATCTGGCAATTAGCTTGCATCCTCTGTAGAAAATGACTCCATAAATACCACCAAGCTCCCAGCCAATCTCCCCTTTTAAATATATTTTAAGTGCATGATTAATACACTTTCCCAGCCCCTGTCTGGGACTGTGCAGGGAGGTCAGGGAGCAGGTAAATGAAAGAAAATGGCTTCACTCGGCATTGACTGGGCTATTAATCACTGCCCATTTTCTATAAATCATGGCAGATGGCAGAAACAGGCAGGTACTCATGGGAAATGACACACTGTGCATGACGGGAATCGCGGATCGCAGTAGACACTGGGAAGAGAAGAGGTTGCTCCTCGCCCTTCTGTCCCCGGCGGAGGGAGGCCATGGCACTACACCTGCGACTCACCTCCATGTGACAGCTCTCCCCTGTAAGAATGGATGTAAAAGTTTGCAGGAACCCTGGAAAATTCACGGCACCACAGCTGGGCTGGATGGGCCTGTCTGGGGATGGCTCCGCTTCTCATCAGGCACAGGGGCAGCAGAGGGGAGGATTTGCTGCATGTGGGTGGCGAGTGTTGAGGACGATGAGCCCTGAGTATCAAGAACTTTTAACCACTGTGGTCAGGGATACTTTTAATCAGAGCAGCAATTTAAAGTTTTGCTCCTGACGCTGAATGCTCATGATTGCTTTGTCTCAGAGCAGATGCAGGCGGGAAACGTGCGGGAAGAACTTAGACTGATAAGATGAGGAGGACAGATACATCCTAAAATGAGCATGCATTTGGCAGCAGCGTTCATCTAGGCATTTTCTGTGCTGTAGTCTTGGAGGGATTCCCTTTTCCTGCCTGGGAAGTGCAGGCTCTTCCCTCCTGGAGTGGATGACCTTCTAATCCTGCCCTGCAGTGCTGTGGGAGTTGTGCTTCCCTGTATCTGTAGTGCATCTATGGATGCTGGAAAGCAGCTACTTTTTTTTAGGAGGAAACACAATACTATATGTATAGATGAACGAAAAGAGTATTTTATACGGATGCTGTATGAAAGATAAGGCAAATACAAATTATGGGCTCTCTTCTCCTGCACGCTGCCAGTCGCAGTGAAACCAGCTGAAATAATCCCCCCTCTGCATTTGCTATTTCTTCCACAGGGAATGGGATTTTTCCTGTCACCTCTCTTTTCTACCAGAGAGGCAGAGGGATGTGTTTTCCCTCCTTTGATGCAAGGAGAGCTTATGTTGAGCTAATCAGTTTTGCTTTCCCACAGCCTTGCATTCTCCTGCTTACCCCAGCCAGACCTGCAGCTGGACACCCTTGATGTTGCTTGGCAAGGAGAGCGACTTCGCTGCCCACAGCACCTCCTGCACAGCTCTCACCTCCAGCCCTGGCACACAACAGCTCCTATTTTGCTGGCAAAATAGTTGGAAGAGCAAACTAGGCTGGCTGCCAGGGACTCCCAGTTCAGCCACCACCAGCAGGGAGAAAATGGGCCAGAGTGGGGAAAACCAGGATCATCTGCTCTGGGCCAGAGTCTGTCCTGTCAGCAGGAAAAAGGATGGACAAGGGTGGGGGGGGGGATGGACGTAGTAAGTGGATTTAAGACTTGTGGAGGACAGCTTCTGTCCATGCACATGAAGGTTAATCAGGAGAATGGCTCCCTGAGGGACGTGGTGGGTAGTTGAGTGTGCTGAGATGAGTGTGTGCTGCTGGACATGGGGGTCACATGGACTTGCAGGGTGACAGATGCAGAAAGTGAGCAGCAAAGTAATCTTGGAAGCGTGTGACCAGCAAAGGAAGAAACAGCCTCAGAGAAGCCGAGAGGACCCATAAAACCAGCGAGTGGGAGATGTGAAGCAGAAGACATGTGAGATCAGGAGAGGAGAGATTAATATGCTACAGCCAAGAAAGCTTCACATTATAAAGCGCAGGCAAGGGTGATGGAGAGGATGGCATGGGGACTTCAAACAGCAGCTGGGTGGCCTTGGTTCTTGCTGAAGTCATCTTCCCCAGCCCAGGAGCTGCCTGGGGATGTCGCATGGCTCCTGCTGCTCCCACCAGCACAGCTGGATCAGGCGAGGAGGAGGGCTGGTCGCCTCCACAGGCAGCTGTGTGCAGATGTTTTCCACGGAGGGAAGAGCAGTGAGGGCACAGTTTGAAAGGAAAGAGAAAAATCGTAGCAGGAGCTGGAGAAAAAATGTTGCTGAAGGAAACCTTGCTCTCAGGCTGTCTGAAGCAATGCAGGGTGAAACCCCATTCTTTTGGCACTGAGGTTCTTCCTTCTACTCAATGTTATTTAAACCGGATGTTTCTTACCCCAAACAAGCCGTGTTTGGCTGCACTGGACTCCTCAGCTGCTCTGCATCCCCACTGCCCTGGCTGTGGCTGGGCTGGAAGATCTGGAAGGAGAACTGGGGGGAGGGCTGGGTCCCCCACCCCTTCCTGATCCCCTCCCCAGCTCCCCCGCAGGCCTCACGGGAGCCTAATATTTGTGCATGTGTATTTTAACACGGCATATGGTCTTCGTTACACACAGACTTCTCGCTTCCATAATTATACCATGATGGGAGTTCCTGTCAAAGCCATAAAGCAAATTCTCTTCCCCCCTGCCGTGTCCCTCCATCCCCATGAGCCCTCCCCATAAAACTCGCAGGGGTCTCCAGTTTGCCAGGAGAACCCTGCCTCGCTGGTCGCCCCGTTAACCCTTTGCCTCCTCCTGTTTGGCAGCTGCTGGAGGAAAGCCGAGCTTTCCCCATGGGCGCTTGCTTACCAGAAAAGGGGAAGGTGTTGTCCAGATTTTGGGCGTGTGAGAAAGAGCAGAGAGAGCCAGCAGTGCCTAAACCACGCTGGGGAGGTGGGGAGGCAAGCAGCAGCCTAAGCCAGCGCCCTTGTTGCCTGCTCTCTCGCCATCCTTGGAGCGTGCCAAACCCACCCACTGCCGAAATACAAGCCCCTCTGGGTAGCGCATGGCAGCTGTTTAACAGCACGCTGCAACACTACCCTACAGTTTAGGACAGGAAATGAAGGCGGCTGCATCTGCAGGGGGAATTTAAGTGCACAGACTGCAATTACCTGTGCTGGAGTTTGGCCAGAGCCCCGCTCCTGCGAGCATCGCCACGGGGCCGGACGCCGGCGGCTGGCGCTCAGGTGCTGTGGGGTCAAGCACAGCTCTGGAGGCTGCTCAGGGACTTCTGGTTCGTGCCCAAACCTTGTCTGGGGTGGATGGACGCAGGAAAACATGGAGAATTTATGCACAAGGGGAAAATTCAGCTTTATGTGTATGTGGGTGCTGCATTGAGAGGCATTGTGATCGTGCAAATGTAAGTGCCCTTTTTCTTGGTGGTTGGCTGGAAAATAGGCTTGGACGGTCTGTAATTGCACTAAAAATAGTGAGTAATAGAGGGGACAACTTCTCCCAACAAGTCTTTCTGGCCCCTAAGCCAGGGTGCTGCTGAGAGTCGGGAGAGAAACCATTGCAGGGGCTGCCCTGGCCTTCGGGGCCATTGGGATACCCCCAGCAGGTATGGGCTGCAAAGGGCTTGCTCAGGATCACGCCAGAGATCCTGCTCTGCTCTGTGCTCATCACGACAGGAAAAATTCCACTTCCCACTAGGTGGTAGGGAAGAGCTTGGCTGAAAATCCTCCGCTTCTCACAGCTGAGCAAGAAGGAAGGGGGGTTGTATAAAACCGAAGATCTCTGTTTCAGCCAAGACTCCAGCAGGCGCAAGTGTAAGAGGGGTGCCACTGCAGAGGGCTGGGGGAGAGGTGAGGGGTGGACAGGGTGCTGAGCAGGGCGCGGGTGCCACCCAGCAAACACTGGGTCTTGCTCATCACCAGCCACTGCCACTGCTGTGCCGGGCACGGGTGGCACACTTCTTTCAACATCTATGGATATTTTATGACCCTTTACTGATTGGTCGTGGAGAATATGGTTTGAAATGGGCTGTATCTAATAAAAGAAAGAGGGGAGCAGGGGAAGTGTTCAGGCTGATTGCATCTACCACATGCTAGTCCAGCATCACCACAGCCAGTCACAGGGCTGGTGAGCTTTGCCCACAAGCCTGCACTGCCTGCGTAGCAGTGACAGTACCTGTAGTGTTTTCCACTGATGTTAACCCCCTGTATCTCCCTGATTTTTCGCTCCCACAAGTCAAACACATCTTCACTGACAGCAGTTTTAGCCAGGCGCAGGAGTTATTCCAAGGCAGGATTAATGCCCAGCCTGGACAGAAGGACAAGAACGTTGCCAGGAGGAGCCCTGACACCTCAAAAAGGTGGTTTCCCATTGAGATCTCCAGTCCTCCCAGCGACAGCCCGGGGCTGGGATTCACAGCTGCCCCAGGTGACTGGTGTGCCTGAGCTCCTCTCACACACCCTGGAAGATCAGAGGAGTGGCAGTGGCTTAAAGAAGTCACACCTGAAGGCAGGATCAGATACACCTGGCTCTTGCTAGACATGTGTTTATTTATCTGGCCGGTGCTTAAGTGGCTCTAATGAGGTAATTCTGCAGCTTGCCCCCAGTCTGCATTACCCTTATCCTTACAGAGATTCTCTTGCTGTCTAACTTGAATCTCTTCTATGCCGCACTTGATGCCCCTGACTTCTTGTGCAATACACCCTGGGCAGGAAGAGTGTTTTTCCTTTTGACTACGGTTTATTGCATATCTGAAGCCCACTCCCACAGCTGCACTCAGACACCAGTATTTCCTGATCTTACCTCTACCCCTTGCACCCATCTTCTGTGTGCTCTTCCCCATTATCCAAATCTTCCTTGAGGTTCGGGCTCAGCAGATCCAGGCAAAGTGATGAAACAATCACAGATCAGCACCCAGGGCACTTGACTCCTGCTTGACCAAAGACTGGCTTGAATTTTCAGTACCTGCTTGCTTTAGTTTGTGCTTTCCAGGCTTCTTTGTGGAACTGGACCCCCAGTGAGAGGTTGAGGCAGGGAGCAAGGCACCAGCCTCAGCATTCCATGCTCTTCCCTGGCTCGAGTGTATCACATTTCACCTAAGGAATGTTTTGCACTATCTAAAATAATAGTTCAAAGGATGAAGGGTGACAGATGCTGCAGACTGGGGGTGTGTCAGGATCCCATCACTCAAACATCCTGCCTGGATTTGTATTTGCACACCTCTGTAATTCAGAGGAGAGTAGAAGTGCTGGCGATGTTTCTTTGAATTACCTGAAGTCTAGATGGATGAGCTGCATGTGATGGCATGAAAGCAGGGACTCTGTCTAGCTTTTCTGGGCAAACTGGATGAATGGAAGCTGTGCAGCTCAGCAGTCAGGGCTGGTCTCATCCTGAAGAGCTTGTGATCCCAGCACTGCACTGGGATGCGCAGCACTGGCTCACAACAGTTTCCTAAGCACACCAGTGTTGATTGAGATGGGGTATGACAAAAGGTCTGACACAGCTGAAAGTACCACTAATGCCTTTCCATCTGAAGGTACCTGCAATAACTTTAGAAGGTTCCTGCAGCCCTGAGGTGGTTGTTTTCATGGCGTGAGGATTCAGAGGCAGTGTGTCCTGTGCTGTCTAGGATAAGTGCTTAAACAGAAGTAGCTCACTTTTCTTCAGATAGGCTCATGATAATGGTAAAAATTTCCTGACAGTAGAGCCTGAGAAGTGGTAGACCTGAATTTTAGGTCCTTTTTTTTTGTCAGTCGAAGGAGGCCCAAACATAGAGTATTAACTTCCCTGGAGAGAAAGGTCCCCTTTCAGGAATATGCATCTCATGGGTCCAGAAGGAAGATAAACATGCAGCATGATGCTGCGGATTGAACTGGAGGGCATTCTACTCCCAGCTGGCTCCACACTTCTGGAATAGTGGCTGCCTTGGGTGAAAAGGAGAGGTCCTGGAAGCCCCACTGTCCTGTGCTAAAATATGATGCCACAGTCCCCATGTGATGTGATCCTGGCCAGTGCATACTGTGCCAAAACACACTGTTAGAGTGAGATTTCCTCCAGGACAGACAGAGATACAAGCCTTCAGGTTTGAAGGATCTCAAGGGGAAGGAAGGAGGATTGTGTGCTTGAGGAGTGGGATTATAGAACAAAGGGGTCTCTAACCCTAACCCTGCAGGAGGTTCATGCCAGCAGGTGCCAGCTGGGTTTGGGGGGCTCAGTGTGAAGCCACAATAGAGCAAGGCAGAGGAGGGACACTTTTGACACCTGGTGGCTGAACCGCTTCAGACAATGTGGCTCCAGTCTTTGCATTTGGGTCAAAGAGCAGAGAAGTCTGAAACACCAGACTCTGTCCACAAGGAGAACTCCGAGTGGTTGGCAGTAAAGGCTCCTTGGGGAATTCAGTAGGTTTCACTTCTTCTTGACCACAGTTTTCACAATAGTTTCCAAACCTCCTGTTCCTGGGAGCATTCCTAGATGCCCACACGCTGAGCAGTCCTTTCTGGACCACAGAGAGAGATGCATTTATTCTGCTTTAATTTGAACCTTCAAATCTCCCTTGGACAGGAACAATATGGAATAAACAAGCCTTGTGTTGAAATACACTCCTCCTCAGTGCTACACTGACCTAACTTGCTTTTCCTATGGAGAATCTTGACGCACTCTGTTCTTTAATGCATTAATCTTCCCAAGATCCCAGGGAAGCTGGGAGCTGCTGCTGCTTCTCTCTCCCTCTTGTTTTTATGGATAGGGAATTGAGATCCTAAGTATCCCACAACCATCTAAATGCTGTTAAAAGTGCTTATTTTGTGCCATTTCAGAAAACCCAGAGACCAACAGAGAGGGGTATGTGTGCTGCGGAGGTGGATTGGACCAGAATTGACAGAAGAGCTCGTGTCGACCTGAGGGTTTTTTTCCTGCAAGGGAAGGTCTGAGGCTACCACTGGACTTTGCTCACCTCCCAGCACAGAGAAAAGCTGGTGTCCCCTGGCAATGGAAATCAGCAGGTGGGTGATTTGGTGGTGGTGTCCCTCTGCTCTTAGTGTATTACCAGCAGTTTTTGAGGTTCCTGCTGCGTGGCCTTGGAGCAGCCAGGCAGCCTTCCAAGCCCTGCCTGCTCTGACACAGCACAACTTCTTGTCTCCCTCGTAATGTTTTGAAGTGAGGAACTTTCCAGACAGTTGTAATGTCAAGTGTCCATGCTGGTGGGAAGGGGGTGAGAGGGGACCCTCTGTCACTGTGAGTGCTACTGGACCCCCCAAAATGCTGAGAGCTTGGAAAGCATCCACACAGTCGATCACTTCCCTGAACTGTCTGTGCTTCGTGAGCCTCCAGCTCATGAATCTTGGAAGGAAAGACCTTCTCAGGAGATTTGTGGTGCGTCCAGTCCCAGCTAGAAATACCACAAGAAAAGCCTCTCTTGGGGAGATCCCAGTTCTAAGCAGGAAATGCAGAGTGATGTGAGAGTGAGAAGAAATCCAGATGTGGCCACTATCTGCTTTATTTTACTCTGGGAAACCAAGTTCTCTTTTGTGGGGTATAGTTTTGTCAAGCATCATTCTCGAGCATATCTAGCCCTTGTGTTTGCCAGCTATAATTGAGTCAGACCCACATATCAAAGCTCTCTGTGTGTGCGTGTGTGTCCGCATGCCTGTGTGTGGAGACAGCTTCCAACAGATCACTTTCTGTTGTTTTTCTGCTAACAGACTGAACAGAGCTACTCACTCCCACATACAGACAGAGCTCTGGCTCACACAGCTGCCTTGGGAGCAGCACTGGCTTTTCCCCTCTTGGGCCAGTGCTGCATTTTTGAATTACTTTACCAAGAAGTGCTTAAATATTTGAGTTTTTCAAAGTGAAGCAGTTTCTCCACCACCAAGCCTTTGTTTCCTTGCACAGTTCAGAAGATTTCTTTGCAGTGTCACCTTGTTTGCAGTCCCAGCCCAGTCTGGGAAACATGCAGCATAGTTTGATGTTGAGGAAAGTAACTCTTTCCTTTTAAAAGGGACAACTTGGTGTGAGTGACAGCCACCCAGGGGTGGGAGATATTTGCTGGATTTTGGAGGGTTTGGCGGTGAGCTCAGGCTCTGGATGGGTTTTTGCAGGGAAAGAAAACATCCTGGATTTGCCAGGTAAATGCAAGCCTGAAGAAAAGTTTTGAAAGCATGTTATGACCTTGTGTGGCACTGGTGCTTGCAGTGCTCCCGTGTGAGCTTTGCTCTCCTTGGCTCTTGGTCTGCGGGGTCACTGTGACGTCCAGGCTCTTGTGGTGCCAGGGAGCAGGAGGACATTATACACACACCCACGAGCAACCAAATCTTTATTAAACCCCGAAAAGGTCATTAATCTCACCCAAATATTTGCTATTTCTAAAGTTTAGGTAGGGGTTAGATACCCTCAGGTGTTTGGCAGCCAACACTTACAATTAAAGCTAGTAACAGGAGCAACAAAGTGGAACTGCTGGTCATAACTCCCCCGCCCCTCACACACTTTTTTTGAGTGCATCCAGTTGGCCCCAAACCAGTACTATTTCCCAGCAGAAACTTTCCAGCATTTATTCATCACACACAGAGTTGACAAGTGCCTCCAATTCTCTGGTTACCAATGCACTAATGAACATCTGCTAGTCTTTCTTGCAAGTTCAAGGACTTGGGCAGGGAGTAGACTGGGGACTGAATTTCTCCATGTGTCTGAATAAGGTTAAAAGTGGATTTTACATGAGGGCAGAGCCTTACTCTGAGGTTCCTCTTGCTTCTCAGATAATGGCTTCCAAAGTCCAAAACTTTTGGTTAACAGCTGCTTCTGAGAAATGGGGCTTTGAGTGAAGGAGTGAATGTGTCTTGAACTATTAGAAAAACAAGAAATAGAGATAATTTTTAGTTTGTAAGTAAGCTAAACTATTCCAAGTAGTCTTTGCTGCTGCTAGTCCTGGAGAGCTTGAAAACTTCTGGCGACCTTGCAAGATCTTGCTTTGCTACCTCTTGCTAGTGGGAATGTAAAAATTTCCCAGCAATATATGCAGTCAAACCAACCATCAGGTCCCACAATGAGTATCTCTGAGAGACGGCTAATTGCTTCTCCAAAACCTGGGAATATTTGCTCTGGAGAACCATCAAATAGCAAGATCTGTCCTGTACAACAAAAATTGCTCTAGACCTTCTGCACTGTCACTTTAGTCCTGTCACTGTTTTATTACTGGATGTTACATATAGGAGGAAAATTCAGCTTTGACTTAACCCCTTGGATTAACAGCAGGTACAAATTGTGGTGGCATTTAACTCAGTACTCTAGAAAGTCATTTGTTTGTGTTTAATGATTTCTGTCTTCCTTTACACCAGCCTTTTAACTCTCTCATTCTGTGCCTTGTCAACCATTACCACCCAGCATGTTGTTTCCCAGTGTGAAGCTGGGATGTGGAAATGGCTGGAAATAGGGAACCCAGCTCAAAGGAGTGTGTGCTATCTCATGGGTATTGCTCAGCCATGCAAGGAAACCTAAGAGCTCTGAAAAATAAGAAAGGTGCACGTAAAAGTTGATGTATTTAACCGCTGGGGCATCTCCTTTAGGAGGTCACTGTCAGCACTTTTCTTGGAGGCTGGAGCCGTCTGTAGGTGGCTGGTTACAGGTGCCTGTGCAGGGCAGTGGTGTCGGTATGAACTGCTGTGCAGCACACAAATCATTTCTGATGAAAATGAAATACCCAAAAAAGAAATTCCACTACCAATGGAGTGAGCAAATCATGCACAAATGACTAATAAATAGCACCGCAATCTCTCCTTAAGCTGTGATTTATCTGTCTGGAGACTTATTAAAGAAATGGTCCCGCTGTTTGCACAGTTTTAATGGTGGTGCTGCATTTTGACCCTCTCGAGTGTCAAAGCCTCTTTCCCTGCTCTGGCAGTCCCAGCACAAGCCCCACACATCCCCTCCACTATGCAGGGCCCCTGAGCAAGTGTCCCCACACCCTGATGCCCTGGCCCTGCTCTGTCCCAGCCTCACACGGTTGCTCTGTGCTGCAGTGAGATGCCCTTCTCCTGGTCTGTGCCAGTGAAGGAGCTTTCTGTGCTTTGTCATCTCCTGATCAAGCACAGGACTCAAGGGAACAGCAGGAAGCTGAGTCAGGGGAGGTTTAGGTTGGATATTAGGGAAAGGTTCTTCACCCAGAGGGTGCTTGGCCAGTGGAACAGGGTCCCCCGGGAAGCTGCCACAGCACCAAGCCTGACTGAGTTCAGGAAGTGTTTGGACAATGCTCTCAGGCACATGGTGGAATTCTTGGGAGGTCCTGTGCAGGGCCAGGAGTTGGACTTGATGATCCTGATGTATCCCTTCTAATTCAGCATATTCTATGATTCTCTGATTCCCTTTTCCAGGGTTGTAGCATCACTGCTGGGGGAGCAGCTTATGGAAGACCTTCCTCATTCTCCCCAGCAAAACTCACCCAAGTCTGTTTGGAGCAGTGGCATTTGGAAGGTGAGTGTTTCAGGCTGTTTTGGGCAAAGCTGTGGGAGCAGTAGCCTGGCTGCTCCTGCCCCCTTGTCCACCAAGGGCTTTCTCTGCACTCTACAGTGCACTCAGAAATACTGAGCTAAAGCCAAATAGGGGAAAATCTCAAACACATGACTTTAAAAAGAAATGCTTTTTTCTTTCCTTTAGCAAAAATGTGCACTTTGCATAGCTGGCTCATGAGTTCCAGCACATTTGGGGTCAGCAATACTTTGAGGTGCCAGTGTCTTGCTGACATTATTGGATGATGGGGCAACAAACCCCTACATGTCTTTTTGATGTGCGGGATATGACAGAAGCAGCTAAAGCTGTTCTGACTCAGCCCTCAAGCATTTCTGACATCAAAGTGTAGACACAGGCAGTGCTGAATGGTCAGGACTTTGTGTTGAATCTTTTCTCACTGCTGTCTGGGGAAAAAAAAATCTTTAGCTGCCAATGAGGTTGATTTTCACCCTGACAGTAGTTCACTCTGTAGAATATACAGTGTTATGTGACATGTAAAATTGAGGTACGATGTAATTTAGAGGTTCCTGCCCTCTTTATGAGATGCACATCCAATGCATATAAACCCCTTTTAATAATTAAAACAGTGGAATATTTAGAAAATCTCAGTGTTTGGAGTGGGAAATGGGAGGGAGAAAAAGGCATCAGCCTAGAAAAAGGTATCAGCTTTCATCAGAATATGCAGTTCAGGACAGGGAATATTTGTACTCATGTATGTGTTGTCCCTGATCCATTGGTCAGAATTGTCTCCAGCCTCGAGCCCCCTGTGTGGCACCAGCTGAATAAGCAAGTCCAGCTGCTCACCATCCTCTTCTCTCCCCATGGCTGAAGGACCATCCCAGGAACCTGCCATATAAGTTGGCTTCCCAGATGTTCCCAGGTCTGCACACAGAAGCCACACTGCACATTGGACCGTCACATTCCTGACTGCAGGTACGTCTACAGAGGCTGAAACTTTGTGACAGTAATGCTAGGAACAGATCCAGCAGAAATTAAGTTTATTTAATGAAAAAATTCCTGCAGGAGATGCTCTTCAATAAAGACAGCAAGCTCTCTAGATCAGCTATATTTACCTTTTTAAAATATTGTTTCAAAATCATAACCCTCTTTGTTAGGACCTTCAGGAGCATCATCACCCTTCCAGCATCAGCTGGGTGGGAGCCAGGGCTGTTGGAATGCATCATCCGGGCTGTGATCCGTGCTCTGCCTGCCCAGCTGTGGTCATCAGCTCCCAGTCCCGGTGGGGTCCTGCCCTGGGGCACAGCACACACGCTCATACCCTGACAAACACATGCAGCTGGGGAGGGTTGGAAGTTTCCTGCTTAGTGTCTGCTGTCAGAAAAGGCTGCTCTGCTAAAATTGAGCCATCCCCATGGGAGTGTGTCGACTCGGACCAACTTAAGTTTAGGGGAAAAAAAATCAGAATAACTCATTTCAATAAATTCACAGCAGTCAGCTGTCAGCTGTCAGAATGGCACATTTCAAGTTTTCAGTCTCAAATGCCTTCTCTTTGGCACCATTGTGCATTACTGTATACCAGAGTACAAATTCTTACATGAAATAATGCAAAATTAATTATGAAACAGAATAATACTATACAAATATGGACTGGAAAAGAAACATGGAATACTCAAAATATGAAATATACTTGAAACATAAACATGGTGGAATGGAAAAGAAAATAAATAATCCAAAAATGCAAACAAATACTTCAGTTGACCTGAAAGGAAGTGTTCCCAGAATATTGTTTTTTAAGGGATTTTTGGTGAACCCAAATTTCACCTTTCCTACTCAGTTTTTAGTTTTATGTCAGAAATCCTCGCTGGAGGGAAATACAGGGCAATAGATGCATGAATGTTTTTATCGACATACACAGATATAACTGTACATTTTTATTCTATTTGTCTCCTTCCTTCTTTTTCCTACAGCATCTGTCCCATTCTGAAAACTGAAGCTGTTTTTACTTCCTATGATGGAGTTAATTACAAAGCAATTAATTGACCCAGTTATTCGTGAGAGGTTTTGGTCACCCCATGGATGAAGGGACTTCAAGTTCCTTTTATTTTTCCTTCATGTCACAGCCAGGGCAGTAACAGAAAATCTAGTGGTAGCATCCGTTTGCCCGGGAAGGTGGGGAAGGTTGACCTCCTTCCATTTCTTTGCTTTGAGAGGACTTTGGTGATCCACAGTCGATGTGCTGGTCCCTGTGGGTGTTGGTGACTCTGACCTGCACTGCAGGCACTAAATTCAGTACTGGCATCCCTGCGTGCGGGCGCTCGGGCAGCGTGTGTGTGTGGAGGAGGCGTGTGCAGTGCAGCTGCTGAGGTTTTGAAACTTTTTTGCAAGGCTTGCGAGACACAGGTTGCTGCTTTTTTGGCCTAAGAGGAGGAAACGTTACTTTACTGTAAACAGATGTTAAGTAAGGATGGCCAAACCCTGCATCCAGCAGTGACTCTCCTGCATTCCCACAGGTCAAGGGCAGGGTGTCGATTTGAAGGTGGATGCTTCCTAATGTGCAGTCGTTGGTAACCTAAAGCAGGTTTATGACAGAGCCAAGATCAGGCATTAATGCAATAGACTGGTAATTCAATCACTTTATAGAAGTTGATCTGTCCTTTTTATTACAATTATTGTCAGCCCGGGTGTTTCGTTCCATCACTGAAAATAAACATCATTTATCATACTTGTAAAGATTAGCCCCTGACAGCTCCAGCTCTGCTTTGCATAAATGTGTATTAATGTCGGCTCTGTCTGAAGTGGAGAGAGAAGTCTATATTTCACAAGAATGATTAGACAGTGTCACCACTGCTTTAAGTAATGTCTTATCATGACGGATAATCAAACTGAAAAAAACCAACAAAAAAAGGCAATTTATTGCATATGCATTTTTTGCTTTATTGGGCTGAGAAATAACAATAGTTTTGCTCCTGCATTTTTGAGGTTTGTAATGTCCAGGCTCTGGGCTGGTGAGGCTTCTCTCTGGGTTTCAGGGGGCACATGGTGTTTCAGCTCATCAGCAGAGCTGGGACCTCCACCTCTCTACAAGGCTGCCTTGATTCTTCCCATTTGAAGACCCAGGAGTCTACAACTTTGCCAGACTTTCAGCAGTCTGTGCCTTGGGCTGAGTTAAATTTGGAAAGTTTCAAGCTAAAATGATGATGGCGTTGGTTTGAGTGAGATTAAGGGAAAATATGATGCCCAGGCTAAAATATTCTTGCAGACATTTTCCAGAGAAGCTCTAGGGCTCCGGGGCCTTGGAGCAAGACCTTAACACTGGCATGAGCCTGCCCTCAGGCCAGGGCTGCACTTATGCTGCTCCCATCCAAATGCACCCACATAAAGTGCAGGAAAAAAAGATCTGTTTGTCAGTGTGTACTTTAGAGATGTTAGAGCTCGACAGCCAAACTCTGTGTGTTTGAGGTCTCAGCTAACGAGAGGGACGGAACCCTGTTGCAGTGACTGTGTCTCCTGGCAGTCGCCATGGAGGATGTCTCTCTGGCATCCAGAATGAAGAACAGCTAAAGACATGAGCTGAAGTCTCGCTCTTTGCCAAAGCAGTGCCAAGAATGTTCTCTTGTCACCTGAACCATCCATTCTCTGAGGGAGGAATGCACATGGGCACCGATGTCCATCACACACTGACTGTGTCAGCTCTCTGCTGCAGTGCACCAAAACAGCTCTGCAACTTTTGTGGAGAACGTCGGAGCTGAAGCAAAGTCCTTATCAGTATCAGGGTTAGTACTGGGCCTATTTAATCAGTTTTAGAAACTGGAGAAGGGAAAGCAAACCCAACCCCATGTGTGTTTTCAGGTGCCATTTTTGTTTTGCTGGAGTTTGAGTAGTGTGCTGAAAAGCCTGTGGTTTCTGGGCATTACATCTGGGTTTTGTGAAAGCTCCAGGCTGTGGAGTAAGGGTGTTTTTGTTAGAGTATCTGCTTTCATTCTTGCTGGTTTTAAAAAGTAATTTCCAAAGTTTATGCCTTCATGGGGGAAAAAAAAGCACGCAACAACTTGGAGGCGTGGATCCTCAAAAGAAAATGTCAAATAAAACCTTTTATTTATAATCTTGTAGTTTCTAAGCCAGCCACAGTATTTTGGAAGGCTTATGTTTGAGATCAGTGCTAATTGAAGATGACACCTTAAAATTAGCCCACTGTGGAGGTATCTCATTGAATTAGATCCTAAAGGAGCAGTAATACATTAAGTACCATATATGAAAATAAATAAACCTCTTCCCTGCATAACTAATAGCTACTTCTGCTAGTAAAGCTGAAGCATTTAAAGCACTGGATCTATACTGAGGGCTTATACTGCTATTTTTTCTTTTTTTTTTTTCCTTTTAATGACAGCCCCAATTTATTCCCTTTTGGGCTACAGTTGCCTCCAGTTTTACCTCGTTTGCTCTGATTTGGTGCTGGTGTTGATACAAAAAAACACTGTGGCACACCTTTTCCTTTGCTAAAGAACCTGAAACTGAAACTTCACTCTGGAATAAAACTGAAGAAAAAAAGAAAAACTGCAAAAGTAGTGCAGGTGAAGGAGCCAGTTGGTGGTGGTGGAGGGAAGGAATGGGTGAGGATGGCACTGGGGCCATTAGCGACTGAAGAAATGCTGATTTTAGCCAGTGGTATTAGCAACTGGCACTTTTTAAAGTGCTAAAAGCTTTGGACACAGATTACCATGCGCATATTTCAATTTCCTTTAAATCCAGGGAGATTTCCTCTTAAAGCACACTCTCTCTCTCCGACTCTCTCTCCTCTTTTTTTTTTTTTTTTATTCGGCTAGATTGTGCTTGATGGGGACTGTTAACTGAATGCAGCATATTATATATTACTTCAATAAATCACCGACAGCCGAAGCATTCAATATCATGCAGAGCAGTAATCAGGGGAAGTCTTAATCACACTTTAAATGGTTTGGATTTATGCTCTGCTTTCCACGGGCTACTGCCACTGCTGGAAAGGCACAGAGGCACGGCTCCGTGGTGGCCTGCCAGGACCTGGTCCAGCTGGTGCCAGGGGCTGGGAGCACAGCCAGGACGAAGGGTGTGTGCCAGGGGTGCAGTGCTTGGGCCAGCGAGGATGAACAGCCTCCAGGGCTATTCCTGGGCCCCTTTGTACCTATGCAGTGGTCTCTTTAGAGTCCCGGGGCATTTTGGGGTAAAAAGATGTCACTCTGACAATGTAAACAGCTGCTCTTATTGCATCAAGGTTGTACAGATGTATGGTGAGTCCCGGCTTTGTTTTGACTGAAAAAATGTATTTTAACACAGAATTTATTTTTAAAGAAATCATCAGGTAAGAGCAAAACCAGCTGCTGTATTCCTTTGCCTTTTGCATTATGTCCAGGAGATCAGAAACGCCTCCTGGATTTTTGTCAGGGAGTGGGAGAAGTAAAGAGGAAGGGCTGGCTTAAAGAAACTAAACAAGCCACACAACCCCTTAAATATAATTTTTAATTTATGACTGGTGACCCACCGAGGCTTTCCATGAAAGTCAAACTTTCCAGCCGGGGGCTGTGGCGCGAGGTCTGTGTGGGTCTCACGGAGGTGGGTGCCAAGTGTCAGCCCAGCGGCAGCCGCCGGCAGAGGATGAGAACCTTCCTTCCCTGCGCCGTCACACGCCCGACCTTCACCTTCACCCCGGCAACGATGTACAGATGTGCCGCGACGTCATCCGCCTTGGCCACAGGGAGAAATCACGGCGGAAAACAATAGCCCCTTTCGGGGGGAAGTTAATGATTTTGGTTAACCCCACGGCCTGGAGCACGGCACAGACGTGAGCGCAGTCACCGGCCATCGGCGCTCCCCGGGGACGGGGACACGGCGCTGCCGGGTGGGAGGTTAACAGGCTTGTTAAGCACATCTGGCTGCGAGAGCCCTGGGCACACTGCGAGCTGCTTTCCCAGCTCAGAAACACTTTGCGGGCCCCCTCAGCTGGAGAGAGTTTCCCTTCCACCCCGGCGTTAGAAGAAGTCACACTGCCTCCACCATAAATTACTGCTCGAGCAGTGGAAATTTGAACAAGATCCAAGCAGAGCGGAGAGGCAGCAGCTGAGATGGTTAAACAATAATCCTGCACACGGGAAACTCTCCCATAACAGTGGATTTAAGTTCCAAGGAGCTCTGGTATCTGACCGTTGGGCTCATCCCCTCCACCCCCTGTTTTGTTTTTCATTCAGTTCCATGTTGTTCATGTCTCTTAATAGGGCATCCTTCATTATCATTATCCCTAATAGTGGTTTATTGTATTAGTTACAGTTAATTTAAATGTTACCGAAGCATTGAAAACAGATTGCAGATGTTTTGAAACAGATGTTATTTTAATGTTAAAACAAAATCATGAATATTTATGGATCATTATTGCCTGGGTTGAATTAAGCTCTTTAAATAGTAATGTATGGGCTTAATGTCTTTTGAAGGAAATGCTCCAAAAAAAGGTGAATGGAAAAACACTGTCATATAAAGATATATAAATAATTTCTTCTGGCAACACCGAGTTTTTCCTCTATGAACAGTCAGAATTAATTACTGCTATATTACTAAACCAGGTACTGTTCTCGTTCTCTAGCTGAAGTTAACCTAAGACAATTTTTTGAGGCCAGAAACACCTATTGAGCTCTTTGTTTCGTGGTGAAGGGGCCCACCTGCTCCCTGCAAGCAGACCTGAAGTTGCAGGGATATTTTGAGGTGGAGTCATCAGTTTTAAAGGAAAATAAGGTGGAGATGATGCAAGCACACAACTCACTTGGTGTCAGTCTTTCCTACAGAAACACAAGGAGGGTTTGTTAATGCCACATGCAGGCTGTCTCTGCTTGAGTCATATTTCTTTCTTTATGGAGATGGAGTTAGGCTTTAAGGCAGCAGCTCAAAATGGCCTTTCATTCATTACAAAGTTATTTAGTTACGGGTAGGTAACTCTGAATGACATTTCTACATCTTGCACTTTATTAGTTGATCCTAGCTGCTAAATGACATGGAGAGATTAGCATATTATGGCAGGGGAGTTCAGTTGTTTTGGCCAGTTTTAGATGGGGTCCAACCTGCTAGAGTTGAAAATTTGCCTTTGAGATGATGAACTCAAGGGGCGTTGATGATGATTAACTCAAGAGGAAGGGGGGTGAGATAATACAGTGGATATTTAAAAATAATACGTCTGTAAACACAGAGATGATTTCCTCCTCCACAGACAAGCAACACTTCCACTGCCTTAGGATGAGTCATGTCCTATTTAGAAGAGGAACAGCCCAAGCATTAGTTTGTCAGCACTGAGTCTGGATGATGCTGGGACAGGAATGGTGTAGGCAAGGGGACATGCAGCCACAACCCATCTTACTGTGCTTGTGTCCACTGGGACTGTGTGCTCTAACCTCCAGCATTGAGTCTTTGTCCTTTTTTTTTTTCCTTTTCCCTCTCCAAATCTATATTTTGGAGGAAAGCCTGAGTTCTCCTGGAGCTGGCAGGACTCCTTGTCTCCAGTCACAAAACCCCCGAGCAGATGGGCACAGGTTTTGGCTAAGCACAGTGGCAGTTGTTGAGCATTAAGGTCGGTAATCTCATCCAGGAGCATCTGAGCGTTGCCCTTCTCCCTCGGCCGAGGGGAGCGAGCATCTCCCGCGCTGCTCAGGCTGGCGTCCAGCACAAGCATCTCACTGCTGCCACAGAGCAGGGGTTTGCCCCAGGGCCCCAGGACATGCATGGCCAGGAAGGGAAGCAGGAATGCACCAGCTTCCAGTGTGATGTAGGTATAGGGGTCACGGGAGGAGCGCTGAAGAGCTGCACATTGCATCTTACTGCCGACCTGAGCGGAGGCAAAGAACAGATGTGACTGGAAACATCAGACTTTGCTTTCCAGAAGTTGGTCAGGCAAGTTTTCTATTGTGGTCTAATCTCTTGATTTAAAAGCCATACTGAGAAAGCACATACATCCAATTGAAGAGGTGTTCCTTCAACAGCTTGGACTTGCAGTTTCACTGCTTTCATGTCCTGAGGAAAGTCTGGTACAGTACATTATATTCAGTAGACTGCCAGAAAGGGAGTTCATTTAGTTTGATGACAGATTAATACTGATTCCCAAATTAATTTTGTCTCTTTGTATATCAAGGGTGTCCGCAACTTATTTAATTTGTAATAAATATAATTATAGAAATGAATGAGCTATCAAGATTTTTAAAGTATGATCCATCAATGTTGGCATGACTTGTAATCCTGGTCATTATAAATAAAATGGGTCTTTTGCAATATGGAATGCAATTTTCCCTGTAGTTTGTCTCATTATTTTCTGACATGCGGGTTAATATTAAATTACAATGCCTTAATTTTCGAATCAGGGCTCAATTTGTAAATAAGAGGTTAATAAATAACCTTTCCAGCTGGAGGCCTTATTGTGACTTCATTAAAATAAACTTTTAAATGAGATGAAGCCTTGATGGTACCCACATTGTCTCATCCGGAACATTGCAAACCAAAAATATAATCTCTTACGGCTGCCAAAAAAACCTACCCAAAGTCATTGTGCCTCCAATACATTCCAATGGTCTTTTAAATGTCCCACATAACTGGGCTATACCCTGATTTGCTCCATCTCCTGCTTCCTGACACATGGAGCACATGCTGAGCTGTCCTTCTTTGAGTGTGACCTTGAGCAACCTCTGAAGGCTGCAGGTGGTTGGTGTCACTCGTTGTGCTGTACATCTCAGTGGTCCTTCAGTGGATGCAGCTTGTCACTTCTGTCACTAAGTTCAGACCTACTCCGGCTTCTTTGTCTGCTTTCCGCTGCATTTCATGTGAGCTTTAGACAGGATATTAGGAAAAATTTCTTCACTGAAAGGGCTGTGAAGCATTGGAATAGGCTGCCCAGGGAAGTGGTGGCATCACCATCCCTGGAAGTGTTCAAAAAATGCGTAGATGTGCTGCTTCGGGATATGTTTAGGTGGTGGATTTGGCCGTGTTAGTTTTATGGTTGGACTTTATGATCTTTGAGGTCTTTTCCAACCTAAATAATTCTGTGAATCTCTAAGGCTCATGGTTGTGTCTCTCACTACAACTTCCAGTGAAAAAGAAAAGACTTTTCTCAACAGGTGCCACAGGAATTCTTCACAGGAATTTTGTGTTCTGAGCTGGATTTCCGCAGCTGCAGAGGTGGAAGGAAAGCTCTGACTTCTCCACTGAAGGCACACACCTGTAACTGATGGACCCTGGACCTAAACTAAGCTGGTTTGTTTGTTCTTCTCCCATTGCTGATTGCTGGCTTGGACAAAGGCTATTTTCCTAGAGAGAAAAGTAACACATGCAAGTTTATAAATAAAAAACCCCAAACACCCAACCCCAAAACAAGAACTCCAAGATACGGTAGGAAAACTCAAAAAGCCCCGACCCACTCTTAAAGGAAGCAGCAGGTTGCCCTATGAGACAGAGGTTGAACTAGTTTTGCCCATGAGTGCTGTTGCTCTGTGCTTTAACTGTGAGAAATGGTAGGCTCAAAATTTGTTGTCTTGAGAAAAAACAAACGACCAAAAAGCCCAGGTCATTTGAGTTTTCCCCCTAATTTGAGTAGTGTTCATTTACTCTAATAGTGAACACTGATGCATGTACACAAGATCTAGTTCACAATTGTAATCCCGTGATGGTTCTCTTGCTATTTCTAGACAAAAAACGTCCATTTTTTTTTCAGTAGTACTAAAACAGTTTGAAATATCTTAAAATAATAAACCTCTTCCTCTATCATTGGGGTTTATTCTGAGGGGAGAAAAGACCTTTTCTGTTCACCAGTTGTGCTCACAAAAAAGCCATTTCTAAGCCCTGCTGAATCTGTTGGAACACCTGAGGGCCAGTGCTTTGCCTGAAGGACTTTGTCAGCACTTAAATAAGGGCTGGGAAAGAGGTTTTATCTCAGCTAATCTAATGGCAACACAGTACAGTACTTTGTGTGTTACCTGGAATAATTTTAAACACCACTAAAAATGTGGTTTTTCCTGTTAAAAGGAGGGATGATGCTAATCTAAAAGGCCCTCAGCCCCTTTATTTTACACCTTCTTCTTTCATGAGATCTGCTCAATCCCAACTTTCTGCAAGTGGAACAACTCTGTAGAAAGAGCAGGAGTGGAAAACAACTCTATGTGAGCTCCTTAGAGACTTAACTTTTCCTGGTACTGATTCACCTGTGATGAAACCAGCCCAGCTCTCTGCATAATAAATCCTTCTCTTTTTTTTTAAATGTAAATGACACTTAAAACATTATTGAAGAAATGCGCAGATAATAGTTTAGTTTAAAATCCTTTTGATGTCACTTTTTTTGTCAAGACAACTTGAGAAGTCATGTTTAAGTCCCCTGCTCTTGTAAATTCAGGGTTTAGATTTGGAGGGTTTTTAGGATAAAGTTGTTGATGTATTATTAGTACGTGTTAAATTTTGGGAAAGCTTTTGAATGGGTTCAGATTTAAAATTTCCCTTATAATTTGGGCAAATACAGACCATTTTTTGGAAGTGTTCAATGACCACAGAGCTGGTTCTCATCTCTAAGAAAAGCTTCTCAAACACATTGGTATCATTGGTGCTTTCAACACATAGACCACTGCTGATTTGTTCAAAATGCTCCCATTTATTTCCAGTTAATGATGGAAATGCTGGGATCTATTTTTTTTTTTTCCAATTAAGTAGAAACCTTCACCTGGCTCAGCCCCAGTTTCTATTCCCTGAAAACATTTTTCACATTCTCTGACAAATCTCCTGACATTGCTAAGACAAGCGATCATTTCCTGAGAGCTCCTCAAGCAAGGTGAGACCTGTTTGGTTCTTGGATGGCTGCTAACAAGGGCAAATCACTGGCCTGCAGGATGTGATTAGGATCACCACGTGGAGCACCCTCCGCAGCTGGTGCTGGTGCTACAGGGTGTTCAGCCTTTCTGGACTGCAGAGCAAAACCCATTTTCTCACCCCTCCTTAAGATCTCCCAGATACAGTTACGCCGCCCTCTTTCAGAGTGCCTGGAGTGATGTTTAATCCTCTGTGCATTTCATCGAATTTCACTTATCGTCATTATTGATGAGTGACACAGAGGTTAAACGATTCGCATCAAGACATTCTGCTCAAAAAAAAAAAAAAAAGAATACATCAGTTTTGAGTCAGTGGAGACACTTTGCTCAGGTGCCAATCAGATGGGTAAGTGCAGCAGGCAGGTACCTTCTCAGAGGGCTGCTTTGCCAGCTGGGAAAGGGCCCAGTGAAGGCACCTGGAGATCACCAAGTTCTTGCTATACAGTAACAGTAGCAGAAAGGGAGAAACACGTTCATTTCTTGCAGCTTGGCTGAGCTGCACAGCCTGGGAGTGCCTTTGCTCTGAGCTCTACAGCCAAGGGCAGGATGCTGGTGCTGCCAAAGGGTGGGGCAGCCCACCTACAGAGTCCAGGCCTGGGGCTGGAGCGCCTTCCCAAGCTTGCTGAGAATCCATCCCAGCTGTGTTCCTCGGCTGCTGCCACCGCCACGGTCGTTTCCATCAGAGCAGGTGGCTGAAGCTCTCCAGTCACACTGCCTTTTCAGGGGATGGCTGCTTGCACGACTGCTCAACCGAGCAGTGGGAAAAGAGAGAACAGAGCTAAAAATGGTGCTCTTGTTCCAGAAGTCCTTTGTGGGAAACTCTACAGATCTAAATTCTTCAAAAACAGGTCTCTCTTACACCCTCATAAGCATCACTTCTTTGTTTTGTTTTTGTCATGGCCAGTTACACCTCATGGCCCACGGAATTTTCCAAGTGGAAGACACACTGGGAAACACAAAGCCATGAAGAAAATTAGCCCTGCTTTGTCCAGAGTTTTGCTTCCTTCCCTGCTGCTCTCCTCATTTAATTTGATCTATTTTAACCACTACCACCACACTGTAGCACAAACCTTGGTGCTTTGGCCAACACCCAGCTGTGAAATGTGTCCTCTTCTTCTGCATGATTCACTCTGCAGGTGTCAGGAAAGCTGTTCCTCGTGCTCCTGAGTCAAAAAATGCAACTGTCTGTCTGTCAAAGCCTGGCAGAGATGTTTGTATGGGCAGAGCACCCCGGGGTCCTTCCCAAAGAGGAACAGAAAAGGGATAGTGACAGGGGAGAGAGGGGACATTTGTGAAGGTTGTCTTCATCTGTCTCTTTCTGTACAGCGAATGGAGAAAGGGAAAGAGAGAGTCCTTTAGAAGACATTCAGAGCATCAGACCAAGCTTCTGCTTCAAAGTCCTTCCTTAAACATCCTTTTTCTATGAAGACTATCCTGGGCTGTACTTAGTAATAAGGCTAGACAGAGGAATGTAGATCACAGATTCATGTAGCCCCATTCCCTGTTCCTGGTGCAGGAGCTGCCTTTTGTGGTGTGTTGCTACGCCTTCTGCTGCCTGCTGATACCACCCTACACATGATGGCAAAGGTGAGATGGTAAAACAGCCTCTGACAGGCAACGCTATCAGCCACAGTTTGCTTTTTGGTAAGCCATCGACACTTGGAGAGATGTTTCCAGCAAGTGCACTGCAGTTGTGTGCAGCAGTTCTTCCAAAGGTGACAGCAGGCACGCCACCGTGCCCCCTACATATCTGCCTGACAGGTCAGTGTGGGGAAAATGGAAATAGGGAGGCAAAGGAACCCATGTAATCAATCAGAAGTGCTGGTGCAATTGGAGGAAGCTACAGTAGTCACAAACCCTCAGCATATGTGAAAACATCGCTTTGTTCTTTTTTTTTTTACACCAAACATATTTAATATGGCCATTTCAAGTTTTACATGAAGCATAAATCAAAGAGAAATAAGTGTATTGGCCACAACAAGGGTTGTTTTGTAGCTTCTAAATTTCTTAAGTGTTAGGTCATTTTACTTACAAGTTAAATGGCTGTCTGCAAGAGGCCTTGGTTGGTCATAAATTGTCCTTCCAATAATATAAAACACACCATTTGTTTACAACACGTATGCGCTTCCAAGTAGATCCAACAGGTCGTAAAGAACAAGAGCCCCTATGTCATCCCTACAGAGACCACTGCAATAAAGAGCTGCTGGAATGACTCCGTACTCAGTAAGTGCAATCAGATCCAGCAACAGTAGCTTTTATGGGCTTTTTTCTCCCCTCCAGGAAAACCTGAGATATTAGTGCAATATTAAAGAGCTGTGATGGTTTTACCCAGAGTGGGATCTTACTCTTCCTATGCTCCCACTGGCTTTGGGAGTGGAGAGAGGTTAACACTCACCAAAGAAGGTCAGAATCAGACCTGTTAGGATGGCTTGTTTTCATAAGGGATATGATTGATTAAAAAGAAGGTTAATTGAATATTATGCAGCTGCCACAGTAGTATAAACTCCAAGCTCTGGCTTATAAACAACATTTGTTGCAGAAGGGTTATTACCTGCTTCCAATTGGAGCAATGAGCCTTTCGCTCCTTGTTTATTCCAGGATGGTGAAGCAGTAAAAATGCACATGCTGGTACATGACCTCAGGTGGGCTCCTAGGAAATCTTAGCCCAGTTTAAGTAATAAATATGTTCTCACACTGGCAGAGGTGTGCCCTGATTGAACTCTGAAGTGAAACACCAGCTAAAAGCAGCATTTGATCTAGATTAGAAACCTAGTTTAAGTGTTTGAAGTAGAAAAGCAGTAGGAGCTGATCTGAAAGCCTTTTGTCAATAGAAAAGATCTGAACAATTTCCTTTTAATAATATTACTGCATTTTTATTGTGATTTTTGTAGGTCTTGGACAGTACAGAGGGGTGGGATATTTATCCAGTGGATTTAGAGACTGACAGGATCATTAACACATTCACTGACTCAGCCTCAGATCATGCTGGGGGTGACCAGACTGGTGTAAGAGATCCACGAGACCACGGGATTCACCTCACCCCACTGGAGAAGGCATCCAACCTGGCTACCTGGGGTCTCTCTGTGATCAATGAGGAGAGTGACACATGTCTTTCAGAGGAAAGTCCACCCCATTCTAATGTGTCTAAAAAAGGAAAGATTAATTTCCCAAGAGGGATGTGCCAATCTCTTGCCATGGACTTTGAAGAAACCCTGAGGGTTCATCCCATATGTAGGAATCCTGAAGACAGGGTGAGGGCTTGTCCCATAGATACCTGATTCTACATACCTGGTTCTGCCAATCAGCTCAGGAGGGATCCCACAGAGAGGAAGAGGAGTGCATCCCCTTCAGCTGCTTCTGCATGACACTGCTGGTTCTTTTGCACCAAGCACTGATTCACTGGCCAACTGCTTTGCTCAGCAGCTTTCATTCCAAACTCATTGCTGTGCCCATGAGGATCACCTGTGAACAGCCTCCTCACCCTCCCCTAAGGCTCTAGCCCTGTCCACAGCAACCCACCTCTACAAAAACAAGTTGAAAATCAGTCTCTTGAGTAGCTGAGCTAACTCTTGCTGCAGCCAAATTAAATCTTTCTCATCAAGAGGCTGGACAAGACTCTAACTAGATCACAACTGATGTATCTATCAGTTGCTCACCCAATAATTGCTTCCCATCACATACATAATGCACAGATTAATTTCTCCTTTCTCCAAACCCAATATTCAATTTGCCACTGTCATTGCCCATCACAGCTCTGCTAATCTGTCCTATTTCTGTCTCCTTTTAGGCAATGACCAAGTCAGGCAACAAGCTATTTTTATCATAAATCTTCTGGTTGACAAATTTGTCCAGCCCTTGCTCTGGGCCCCTCTCCTGTGCTGTCCCTGCTGCACTGCCATTGTCCTTCAAATCGCCTCTGCCAAGAGGCAGTGAAAGACATCTGGGCAGCAGGAGTGTGCATGCAGCACACGCTGGCCTTGCTGCCTCTCTTTCTGCCACCTCCATCTCATCGTTAAGTGGAAGCTCTTCAAGGCAAGACCATTCCACATCTGTGCTGTGACACACACTCGCCCTACCAGCTCCTCACCAGCTGTTCCCAAGCACCACCAGAGTCCAACTGACTGTATTGGTGTGGTAATGACAGACCAAGACCTGCCACCATTTGCCAATAAAAAATAACAACAGACACAATGAATTATGAAAAAAATTACTTTTTAATGTACAAAAGGTTTATATACAGGTTCAGCATGTTACCTCCATTCTTATGATGTAGAAAACAGCTAAAAATGTTCTTAAGATATAAATTTGACAGAACAATTCACCTACAGTACTTTTAGTAATGATGTCTTCTATACATAATATATACAGTGCTGGAAAGATTATAATAATACTTTTTCAGTAAATGAAGGAAGACCACCACTGGAAAGTCCAAAAAAATCTCAAGTCATTGGAGATTTGGTTTTGCTTCTGTATTTGAACTTTTGCTAATGAGATATCTGTGAGGAGAGACTCAGTAGCCATCGTTGCCCTATACAGTTGTTAAAAAAGTCAGATTTGCAACCAAAGGACACACGAAAGCCTGATCCATCTCAGCACAAGGGATGCCCAGTTGTACTCCAAGTGTCCAGGACAACATACAATGTCCTAAAACATGTACTGCCCTCTTTTCATAAATGCAAAGGCAAGGGAAAGGTCAGTAACTGCAGGAGAATATATACAGCAGATGATAAAACAATCCCTTTAAACACAACTTTCACGGGAGACACAAATAAACAGCCAGGCACCTTGCTTTGCTTCCCTGTCCTGATGCACCCTGGACATCAGCAGGAGTCATTGAGGGGTGAAGGGCAGGGCTGAGAGCACCGTGTGCACCCCCTGCACTTGGGATGAGGACGGATGAGACTGCAGGATGCTGAGCTGCACCTCCCACCACCAGCCCAGGGCTACCTGGCAGCAGAGCTGTCCCAGTCCACCACTGCCGAGCACAGCTCCTGCCTATCTGGTATCACAGAGTTTGCCTGGAGGTAACACGTGGCATGTTCAAGTCAGCCCCTGGTCATGCTGGGAAGAGTGATCCTGACATCAGTTTGTGCAAAAGGAAAGCAAAGACACCAGAAAGCACCTTCATAGAGCTGTCCTGTTCCTGTGCAAAGGACAGAGTCGGGTGTAAATGAGAACATCACACTGATATGATGGGGAGATGGGAAGGAAAAGAGCAAAGCTCTACGGATGCTTACTCAGTCCAGCTGTAAGAACCTGGGGGGGACGTCACACTTGTTCTCTGCCCTTCAACATATGGGGTACAAAGTATTTGAGGCTATGAGAGCAGAATGAGAAGAGTTGTCCTTGTCCAACGCAGTCTCAAGTTAGGCAAGGCCTCCTCCCAGGTACATGCACCCCGCTGCTTCTACCCTTTTGTCTAACGACAGCGAAAATAAATAATGCAACAAAGATCAACTTCAGTGGCAGGTGGGACTGTCATGGAAACAGCTGATCACTATTATGAGCAGTTATATTCCAGTGGAGAATTTGGCTTTGGGAGGCCCTGCTCCTCTCATCTCTTCCCCAATGATGTTTCCAAGAGATTCTCACTGACCAAGCTGCTATTCTGACTCAAATACCTGTTTTGAGACTATCCACACGTTTGGTGCTGCAGGTGCAGTCTGCTAGTGCAGGTGCTGCAGGCTGCAGGGACAGTCTGCTAGTCAAATGAACAGCTTGGGTTGACCGTGGTGTATTTGTTGGATATAGCAGTTTTTTTAATGTTGTGGGACATGTTAAGCTAGCACTGGGTGCATGCCAACAAGCCTACTTGTGGGGCAGGGTGTTTTGGCTTATGCTTGGCCCCACATCAGTGCAGCCAGGTGCCTGTTGTGCATGTAGAGCCCAGGCAGAACCCTGCATTGAGCACATCACACAGACGAGCCCTGGCAGATCAACCTGCTCCCCCAATGCTGCCACAGTGCACATCGGGCTGGAACGACCATCAAACTCTCTCCATCACCATCACTTGTTTATGTGAGCACCTCAGCATGGAAAATCCACCAGAGAGGGAAGCTGCTGCAAAGCTGCACAGGGATACGGTAATGTGTCTCCAGCACCCTGACATTAAAGATGCATGTGGGGCACTCGCAGAAAGTCACTGTGTTCAGAAGGTGCAAAGTTATGCATGCGTGTCAGCCGGCACGCCAGAGCCTTCCTGCCACGGGGGATTATTTCCCAGTGATTGCTGTTCCCAGGCCTCTGCCTCACTCTGCACATGATATAAACCATGTTGTAAACACATCTGATCAAAGTGTGCATTCACCTTTTATGTGTCTCATCAATGTGTCTTTCCAATGTTTTCTCAGAAACACCACTACGTTTTTATAAATGTACATTTTATATATGCTTCTGACAATACACTATATTTGATTTTTAAAGGAAGAGAGGCCTTGGCTACTTAACAAGAAAGCATGGTAAGGCACTTTGCTGAGAAGCTGTTTGGAATCGTCGCTCTTTGCAAGGTACAAAGGTATTTACGGTATAAAACAATACTGCTGGCAGAGGGCTTGTTTGGAGACGTAACTAAACCCTACTCTCATCAGAGCAGAATACATAGTATGGCTTTTATTCTAACCAAAACTGCATCCTCCCATTTCTTTCTGGGGTGGGTTGAAAACGGAATTTTTTTGCAAATGTAACTAACGGAAAATGATGGGGAGTGCTATTTACAGGGCTTCCCAGAAGGGAGGGTTTCATCTCTAACCACCCTCATGCTGTCTCCTAGCTTGGTGGTGATAGCATTCAGTGCTCTGGGAAACCAAGCCAAAAAAATAATACTAGAGGTGCACCCTTGTGGTACTGAACTGCCTGCATGCAGTTCACATAATTCTGTACACAGACTTTTTAAAATTTTCATTTTGAAATCCTTTAATGTATTTAACACTTATAAAAAACCCTACTCTATTGAAACAGATTATTTTTGAAAAGCACATTCATACAACTGCTTCACGGAGAGCCCCTTGGATAGCACCAAGGCCTTGTGCTTTACCGTTATGACATCATGTTTAGAAATTTACTCTCTTCCGCCAGCGTGGTTAGCATGGAGCTCATATCACCTATTGCCATATTGCTTATCCCCGCAGGTATGGTGGGCAGTGTCAGAGAGTTTCGTGGAGTCGTCAGGCGAGAGGAGTTCTGGGAGAGGTTCTGCAGGATGCTGGGGCTCAGGGTTCCCGACATCAGGCTCGAATGGTCCCCATCGTCCATGATGGCATCGAAATCGATCTGGGGCGGCTCAAGACCTTGAGAGTCCACTGTGCTGGACACCTGGTTTGTTCCTGGGGAAGGCAGAGTGGCTGGCTTGCTGTTTTGTGTGCACTGCTGCTGCCTGACCCGACAGTCCGCGTGGTTATCGAAGCCGTTGTTCTGTTCGTACATGTGGATTTGGCCGTAATAGTACATCAAGTTGTTGTCCCTCGTGCCGTCTGCGCACTGCTGGGCTGGTGCCAGCAACATGTCGCTGGTTCTTTTATGCGTGGCGTCTGTCGCCTCCTGGCCTGGGCTGACGGTGTTCGTAGGATGGGGAGTTCTCATGTAGCCCAGCTGCTGGGTGGTGCGGACCCCTCGGGGTCTGCTGCCCGGGTTTGGCTCCGGCGGAGGGCGAGGCTGGATCATGCCAGGAGGATACGCCTGTGCAGCTGAACCCATCACGCTCTGCTGAGGCTCAAAACTGGGCTGATTGGAGGTCATGATGGGCTGAGGAAAGGTCTCCTGAGACACAGGGAAGTTCAGGTGGCTTGGCTGAGAGGAGTAGTTCTGCTGACTCGGTTCGTGCATGACCTGTCCCAGCACTGTGCGCTCACTGTTGCTCCTGACCATCAAAGAAGGGTCAGTTGTCATGTCCATTTGCTGAGGGTGAAGGTGGGGTCCGGACTTTGCTGCCATGTTGCTACAATTAGGAGAGATCTGATTTGGGTTGCCACTGATTGCACTGGGGCTCAGCATCTGATGAGGTTGGTTATACCCTGTGTGCAAGCCCATATCGGGGTTCATGCTGGGACCTAGGCTCATGGGCTGCTGCCGCAGCTGCATGCAGTTTAGCCTCTGCCCATCCATGCCCATGTTTCTTTGCATAAAGCTCTGCTGTGTTACATTCATGCTGTTGTCTGGCAGCTGCATCTGCTGCTGGCTGTAGTTCTGGTACTGACCGAAGTTCTGCTTCTGCTGGACCACTGCTAAGTTCCCTTGTGGAAACTGCTGCTTTGACTGATTGGACATGATATCAACTGTGCCTGAGCTGACTTCATTCCACTGGACAGGCATGTTATTTTTATTCATGTCTGAAGAAGTATCAAAACTCATGGAACACTCTGCCATCATGGGTCCCAAGTGGCTCATGCTTGCCTCAGCTACTGCCATCCTGCGCTGGCTGGGCAAGGCTGGAGGCTGCAGCTTCCCACTTCCTTGGAAGCTCTGCATCTCATTGCTATACCCCATGGAAGTGCTCTCGGCCACTGTCCCATTGCTCTGGGATTTGATGTACTGTACCACATCATCTGGCAGCATAATGTCATCGTCTCCAATGGGCGCGTCTGTCTCCCCGGACATGGCTTCCATGGTGATGTTTTCACTGATGCTCAGTGGTCGGGGTGAGTAGCTGTGCCGGGGCAGGCTCCCATCTGAGCGCCCGTAGCTCTGGAGACCAAAATTCCTCCTGTCTGTGGGGTGTGCAGGGTGGAAGGGGTTCACGCTGTTGGTGCTGTTGAAGCGGTGAACTCGTGGGAGAGCCTGGGGGTCTCCAGGAGGTCTCCTCACTGGGTCGCTTGCCCGTCTTGTGCAGTTGCCCTGCACCTCATGGGGAAATGCTGGAGCTGATGGGTAGCCGTAGGTGTTACCATCGCTGCAACGCCTGGGGCCTGGCGGGAGGCGGATGGAGGGCAAGGTGGGGTCTGGTCCATCCATAAGTGAGATCCTGTTCTTCAGGGTCATCCTCTCCATGTTTGGCAGCGGAGTCGGAGGAGGGCCCCCTGTGGCAGCAGCGTACTTGGCTTTCAGCCGGTAGTGCTGAGCTGGTGTGAGGTTCAGCAGGCCCGGCATCCCGCTGCACTGGCTCGCCTCGCTCGACCGGCGGGAGGCATCCGTGGAAATCGGGTCGTAGGAGTCAGCAGAGCTTGTGTTATTGGGACGGTGCCCGAGATGCGAAGCCTCACTGGAACGGCGGCTGGAGAAGTACGGGGAGATCCCTGAGGATCTGCGGCTGACGGTGTAGGCAGAGCTGACAGTGCTTGTTGTACTATCACGGCGCTCGTTGAGTTGGTTCAGCATTGTAACCTCGTTGACAGACAGCTCCATTATTCTGGGGTTTGGCAGCATAGCAGAAGAACCACCACTATTTTCTAGAACAGAGCCTGAGAGAAAGGTTGCAGGGAAGGAAAAGGTTTAGTTAGCTGAGAAATTTCACTGGGTAGTGTTCTAGGTGCCAGAATACAGACCCACAAAGCCACCCCCAAATATTTCATGGGAGTGATGGTGAGTTTCATGTGCTGCTAGTGAATGCAAAGCTTTGTTTCTAGCTCTATGTTCATGCTAAGGGAGCAAGAAGTCTGGAGAGAGAAGTTAAGAAGTCCCTGCTGCAGAGTGTTTGTAACATGTACACCCCTTACACTCAGCTTCTGAGGAAATGTCTCCACATGGGCTCCTCTCAGTAGGACAAAGGCAGGACTGGTGTGAGCAGCGCCACAGGGACAGCACAGAGCTACAACCACAGCTGCTCCCCAGGACAGATGCACAGCAGTCAGGGAGAGCAGGCCGAGAGCCCAAAGGCTGACATTGAGGGTTCTTACAAGAGTAACCCAAGAAGCTCTAAGATCTAGTATAACCCAGGCACTATGCTTCTGGATTTCTTGGCAAAGTTAGAGGATCTCTAGAGGGTTCAAAAAGATGCTTTTACCAGGAATCACCAGGAATTCCCAGCCAGTGGGAAACTAGCATATGAAGCTGGAGGCAATAGCCAGGAGCTACTGAAGTGACAAAAGGCCTGTCAGAACAGAATTACAGAGGTAGGTCTTGCCTGGATTGCTGTTGTGCTCCAGTGGTCTCCCAGGAAGCACATTTGCCCTTGGGGAACTGTTACTGCTGGAAGAAATGCAAGCAGTCTTGCGGCTGTAACTGGGACAATGAGGACAGCTGTGGCTGGGTTCTGGGCAACCTCAGAAACAAGGACACCAACACCTCTGTCTCTCTTCATATGTTTGTGGAACTGAGCACCTGGGCTTCTCTTGCACATCACCAGATGGCTGTGTTTACGCCCAAGCTGTCCATTTTACCTGACATCTTTATCTAGCAAAGCGTAACTCAGAGGCAATAAGAAATGATCCTCATTCCTCCAGGGCAGACTCTTGGTTATGAAACCAGAGCCAAACTCTGGAAGGTTCCTACAGGACATGGCCCAGGCCCAGGGCTTACCATTTCCTGAGATGGGAGGCAGCTTGGTGTTTCTGGCTTGTGGAGCTGGGCTCACCCATGAGCAGGAATCTTTAACTGTCTTGAGTTTCTCTTTCTTGAGCTGTTCAAGTCGTTGCATCGTCGTCATGTGTTTCCTTAGCTGCAGGCTGACTGCCGAGTTACCAGATGAGACCGTTGAGTCCACGACAGGAGCGTTGTCATCCAACGCCGTCAGATCTCCCAGACTTCCCCCGCTGTGCATGTTCATTTCTACTCCACTGTCATTGTTGTTGGTGCTGCCAAGGGGTGATGGCTCACTGCTGCATGACGACTGGCCACCAGGACTGGACTGACACATCTTGGGGAAGGAAAAGAGGAAAAAGAGTCGAGCAGGTGAAAACATGGATGGAAAGAAATCAGGAGCCCAACATCCCCAGTGTTAGTCCAGGAGCCTAGGAGAGCTCCTAGACTCTCCCCTTTCTTGTTACCCATCCCTGCTGCAGGACCTCAGCTCTTCCAAAAGGCAGGTGCCCCCTCCCTGTGAGAGGAGGATGGGACAGCACCCCACAGCTGGAAAAACACAGTGATTCAACTGCAAGATGGAGAGAAACCAAATGCTCTTCCTCCAAAAGAAGAAGAACAGATGTTTCTCGAAGAAAAGCAGCACGTCACCTGGTTGTGCAAGGTATATTGCAGCAAACGCTGGCTTATCTAACATGGGATCAAGGCTTAAGTATTTCAGACACAACGTATTTCTGCCTTTAAAATACCCTAACATATAATTAGGTTAGCTGACAAACTTCCCCACCAGATAAAAACCTGGTTCACTGTTTGCAAACTCCCACTTGCAGATAAGGCAGATAAGCACCATAAATATTTATTTACATTAGGAATGTAAACTACTCACATTGAGTACTTTATTTGCAGCAGACACTATATGGTTTGAACTTGCTCAGCTGCTGCTACCAAACAGGATGCCTGGCTTTTGTGCTCCAGGCCCATGCTCCAGCAAAAAATGGGAGTGCTGAAAAGGCAACGTACTCTGCCCTGGGCCAAGGTGGGAATGCAGGGTGCTGCAGTGTTTTTACTTTACTCCATAGCAGCCCCCCATGGGCAGGGTTGACTGGCTCTGATTGCCCTTCAGTCCAGATCACAGAGATTGCAATCCCAAGATTTAATGGCAAGTTGTGATGCTGGGAGAAAGGTGGCAAAGGGAATCCTCCGGCACTGCATCCTCCCCCTTTCTGCACTCAAGCAAATTCCTCCTGTCCTCCCACACTGCCCCACATACTTCCACTTCCACCCTGCAGGGGTTAAATGGAGACAGAGATCTGCAGGAGATCATGCTTTATACAGCTATTTTAATACAAAGGATTTCTTTGCTCACCTTAGTACCGACTGTCCTTAGGAAGGTAGAGTAAGGAAGGGTAAGTGGGAATAAAGAACAGGTTGTTAGGACAAAGACAGCATTAAAAACAAGGACCAGGTTAGTAAAAGGAGGAAGAGGGAAATGCAGAATACAGCACAAATTACCAACATATCCCCCACTCCCATACCCCATCTTCCCTGCCTTCCCTCTTCAGAGGCACAAACAAAAGCTCCTAGGAGAGACCTTCTACCTGTTCCCACGGGTTTGGGGTGACACACAAAGATGGGTCAAAACAAGGAGACTGGGAATGATGGGAACCAGCGAGGCATCTCACCCCTCCCACCACCCCGACCTTGACCAGGAACCAGGAGTTGGATGTGGACCCACCAGATGAGATGCCACCTGTTAGCTGTGCACAAGTGAAGTATGCGGTGCTAGAGAGGGACAGTGAAAAGAAACACATGACCCAGGGCCCTGCTGCCAGTGAGATGGCTTGGCTGGAACCCTGGGAGCACAGAGTGCTAGGAAAACAAGCCCATACCTTCAGGAGAAGCAGGGTGGGGAGCTGTAATTGTGTCAGTGTTTTCATAGGAAAAAACCAATAAAACACATGGAGGAAGAGTACTGGAGAAAGGTCATTCTGTCCAGTGGTTCTCACACTCAGCTTTTGTAACACAGTACAGAGCCTCATCACAGTAAACTGTTTCTTTAGTCAATTAGAGACATTCTGGATGTGTAAATACTCTGTTTTTTCCTAACTGAAACATGCTGCTCATTAGTAACTTGTCCAACATCACATCCCCTAACCCTTCTGAGAAAATCTTTGTAGCTCCAGGGCATGTTTTTCACAGGAATAACAATCTTTTAGCCTGGATTCAAATCAAGAAAATATGTATTTTGGAGCTCAAAGTCTTTTCAGCTCTAGTGGGAAGTCCAGGGAATACGTGAACACTCCTTTGCAGGTGAAGGTGTTTTCTTCCGCATCCAGCCCATACCCTGTCCTGCTCTTGAGCTGATGCAGAAGATCAGAACTTTGGGTACGAAGGTGAAAAGAAACATCAAAAGGCGAAAGGGATCTGTGTGTTGCAATGCTCCATCTCCCCCTCCACCCTGGATGGGGTGGAAGAGGTTTGATGTGTTTGAAACCACCACTATACACAGCTCCTTAGTACCACTGACCACACTACTGCCAATTGTGGAGCTGCTGTAATGGCCAGAAAGCTGGTAAATGATCTTTGTTCAGCTGGTGGCCACTCGTGGAGCTGTAAAGCTTGATCAGGATTGAGTGACAGCTTGTACTCTGTGGGCCACAGCACTGCTCCCATGATTATTCCCACTTTCACTCCCCTGCCCCATCATCCCGCTGCAATTTTCTACGGCAGCTGGGAATCATGTATTGAATTTGTGTACTCCAGAGTAATCTGCTCTAGCTGACATGGACTGATCAGGGAAGTGCGACTAGATGATCTCAAGAGGTCCGTGACAACCCCAGCGATTTTTTGCTTCTGTGTATGGTGGACAGGATCAAGGAATTGAACTTAAGCTTTAAGATACCCTACAAAAATAAAACAGTTAGTTTTATCCCCACTGGCTTCATCAAACAGCAGCAGCCTAGAAAGAAAAGGAGAGAAGGGCGCAGGGAGGAGGAGAAAAGGAACTGCTTAAGCCAGGACCTTTGCTTCAAGAAGTGTTCATCAATCTGTGCTCTGTGGTTGTTGCTCAGTTTGAACTGGTGAGGTAGGTAAAGCTCATTTGACCACAACACTCCTGGGTTTTACCCACTTTCACAGCACAGGAATGCCAAGCTCAGCACAGGGCATCACATGGCCCCCATGACTACAAGGGCAGGAATTTAAGGCACTGAGTAGCAAGATACAAAATGTACTGGACTGTGCCCTGACCTGCGGTTTCATTTCTGGACTTGAACTCTAGGGTTGAAGGGCACCTGCCCAGAGAGGTAAATGGAATACAAATGCTTCATGCCCCTCTTGCATCAGAGAGATCAGGAACCTCGTAATTTCTTCCAAAAGCAACTGCTCTTACCACAGAATTCTCTGTTTTTATCGTTTTGACTTGTAAGCAATCCTCCATGCTCCTCGTGGTGCTGTTGGCCTCGGGGCTCTCCTCTGACACCTTGCTGCTCTGCTTGGCACTTGCCTCATTGTCCCCATTTTCCTTGAGTGGAGGTGGCCTTGGGTGAACGTCATTGCGCTGCTTCTTCGTGACGTGAGCATCAGGCCCGTGCACTGTCTTGACATGTTTCCTGAGGGAACTGGGGTCCGTGTACCGCTTTGTGCAGCCAGGGATTTTACAGACATAGGGTTTCTGTCAATACAAGCAAATCTTGGGTTATATTTAGAATAAGCCCAAATATTCCAGGTACAGTGTATGGGCCAAGATAACACAATGAGCATAGCAGCAGGCAGCAGCAAAATCTGGAGCATCTGCTCCACAGGACTTTGTTAGACTGAGATATGGAAGATGTGATATATGGGCTGCTGCTGATCCACACAGACTTGGCTGGTCATTTCATGTTGGCTAAACTTCTTGTTTTCAGTTTCTGGATCAAAAGACAGCTAAGAATTCATGAAATATTTTCCTAGTATTACTTTCCCATGTATGTATTTGCTCGGGTGGCCACAGGAATGTTTCCTGATTAAGGACTGGAGGGAGGTGATGTAGCGGACTGGGCACAACACATTCGCTCTGCTAAGGTGGGGTCTACACCAAGAAAATGTCTGAAACCTTTTGGCTGATGGAAATCCAGTGAATTCAAGCCAGACTGGATTCACCCTGCTCAATCTATCATACCACTCCAGCACCTGTCACCTTGAAATCTGCTATTGTGCAAAACAAACCACAGGCATGCAATGTTTTTTTCAGATGACAGCACTCTATCCCGAATTCATGAATCATTGATTGCCATAGGAAAACAAGGCTGAAGCCATGCTTCTGAAAACAGAAGTCAGCAAACAGATTCTTCTATTCTTTTAACTTTTGTTATTTTACTGAGTCTCCAATTCCAAAGTGTATTAGCACTGCAGTTGTTCGAGCTGGTGCTGCCGTGCTGGAGGCTTTGAATTCATCACAAGTTCCGCTTTTGGCCTCACAACTACTCTAGTAGTTTTCTGCCAATGCACTAGGATAGATCCATGGGAAAAAAACAGACAGATGTTATTTGAACGCTACCCAAAATGACCATTCCTATTTTTTTTTAAGTCTGTTTTGTAATTTTGTCCAGGAACTTAAGTGAAAAAATACAAAGGAGTGTATATTCTTTGCAGAAAGCCAGCATCATCACATGAAAAACACTGAAAGTCTGTTTTGTATTCAAAAGCATGCTTCCTGACTGATCTTGGCACATCACTTAAACCAGTTAAATCCACGTAACACCCCACTGAGGTTAATATTTAATATATTTTAAAGCTGGGTAAACCAAGGCACAAAAATTAAAATAGTTTGTTTAAAAATATAATGCGAGCTCTTGGACAAGCATTATAGAAATATTATTGCTGCTATTAAACCTTATTACAAAGAACAGAACCCCCACCACATGTGCTGAAAAAAACCTGTATATGAACAGGTCAAAGATTCTTTATATTTATCCTTTAGGCTCAACAGTTCTGATTTTTCAGACCCCGGTAGTTAGGGTAACATGACCACTGTTGCTTGGACAGCAGACACTCTACCTATGGGGATTCAATCATCCTCTTCATCAGGCCATACACCCTGCAACTGAGCTGAGCACAATTGCAATTTCATTGGCGTGCCTTCCTCTATTCCCTGGGTTATCCAGATTCTGACATCTAGTGACATCTTCACCCCAGTGAAATGAAGAGTTTAGGTATCTCAGATGTCTCTCTCCTACTCTCACGCACATACTGGGTAATACTCCTTAGGGTGGGAGAACTGGAGAACTCCCCACGCACTAAGCAGAACTGGATTTATGCGTTTTACCCTTGTTCAGCTTGAGCTGCTGAAAATGTCACTCTGAGTCTTTGTCTGGCCATGAACTCATGCCACTCCTCTGGATATGCACTGGAGAGTGGTCACAGGATGAAAGCCCTTTTTCCAGGTGTAACTTTGAAGGTATCCCCTGAAGGGATCCAAACAGTCACTGAAAGTTTAAAATGAAATAGTGTGTTTGACATTTCAACAATCAAACCAAAGCCAGTGTGGTAATATATCCTCAGCCTTGAACTTCAGCATGTTTGGACCATACACCTACATCCTGTCACACAATGAGAGTGACAAATACAGGGAACCTGGAACTTCCTCTTAGAGGAGACTTGGATGACTAACTCTGAAACTGGTGTATTCCAAGTAAACACTGCAAGCAGAGGAAAAATATTTAGAAGGTAGCTAGTAACCACAATAGAGTTACCAATGGGTAATAGGAAATATTCACAGCCACAAACTTCTGCTTTGCATTTGTGTGGTTTTGTGAGCCAAGGTCTCAGTACAGCTTGCTAAGCCAGTGGTCATGGCCACAGCTGGGCGCAGGACCCTCGCCTGGGCCTGCTGCCCAGTGTGATGAGCTTTGCTGTGAGGGATGCCATCTGTTGTAAAGGATTGTGTTATATGATCCTCAAAAAGAGGGTGTCAAAAATACGGCCCAGAGAGCCATTGTACGCAGCCTGCAGATCTCCCACAAGTCTTGGGGTGTGTCTGCACTGCATCAAGGAGGGCTGAACAGCAGTTCAGGAGTGAGCATGACTGCAAAATGTAAGATCATTTGGATAGTGGCAGTGCCTTGTAGTTCCCGTGGCAAGGCCAGCTGGTGTGGTACAGATCCTCCACTAGTGGCTGTGCTGTTCCTACACCTGAAGAGGCCTTGGTGTCCTTCAGAGGAAGCAACTGCAGAGGATAAAATCCCTATCCGTTATCTGAGTCTGTAATTTGTGTTGTTTGAAAGCACCTTGTGCCAAGTGTCAGCATATTTAGATCAGGGTCCACCAGAGACATGGAGTTGGATGCTCCTGCCCTACAGCCTCACCTTCTTGCAAGAGGGGAACCCAAATGATCAGACTTTCAAGTGTGTTCAAGCTCTGCTCAGATGAAGTGAGGAGTCATCCCAGATCCAGTGCAGCTCCTGATCTGGATCACTTGGGAATCCGAACATATTGGAGAAATTACATTTACTAACACATTCAAAATGAAAATTCCACCTGTAGGGACACGGGACATTAGCTGGCTCAGATGGGAAACTGCCCTGCCTAGTAAAGCTCCTGGTAAAGCTCCAAGGATCTGAGCTCAAGTGATCTATGGCCAAAAAAGTGGCTCACATACTGTCAGTGTGCACAGACTGGGCTGAGGGAGCCTGTATCCAGCACTGAAAGCTGTACTGGCATTCACATGAGAATCCTTAGGAATTGAAGAGAGATGCAAATTTCCTTTAAGACAGGAAAAAATGTTGCAAAAATGTAAATTTTCAGTGGCTTGATTGATTTATTCAGATTATGAGTGAGAATATGGAGAGTGGCTTAACACTGCAAAATTAAGAGGTGGAAATAACCAACAATGAAAGGGACACTGGATCCAGCACTGGAGGAATGCAGAGAAAGCATGCAGGGCTGGAGAACGAGCAATTTCCAACACTTAAAATATGAGGTTAAGCCACAATTGCCTACCTTTCAGGGGAAAAAGCTTTAACATAGAAAAATGATGTAGTCAAACACCACTTACTGGGAATGCAGGATGCTGAGCAGATGAGAGGTTGCAACCTATCTTTTTGGTCCCTCCTGGCCTCAAGGTTGGTGTAGCCTTAAAACAACCCCAAACTATCCAGTTTAAATGTGGATATGGGTTAATTTTAACCTGTGTTGTGTTGGTGGAGAAAAAGCCTGACGTTTGGGTTCATACCCAAACCAATTCAAACAACACTGGGATCCTGGTCATTCATTGGGTCCATCTCAGCATCATCTCAGCATGGAAGAGGATTCTAGATTTTGAGTCCTTATTCTGACTCAAACAGAATCTCTGAAACCTACAGAGCTTTGGTTATCACTGACTGATACTATGCCAGAGATAAAAATACTCCCAACAAGCCCTTTGTAGACACAGCATCGCTTCAAAAGGCTGTCAACTGTGGCAACTGCCTTCCATTCTCCAATAGTCTATATTTAACTGTTGCAAATTAGGCTACAGACTGAATTCTTCATGGCTGAAAACACTATTAGAACTTTAGAGTGTTGTTTTTTCTTCCCCTGTCAGCTAATTAGTGGTAATATAAATTTCAATCGTCGGCCGTGGTTGATTGCAACAGACCATCACATGCGTTACAATAAAGGCAATTTCCTCTGCTCCCCAACTACTAATAGTGGGTCTTAATTATCCAAGGTTAACAAAGCATTGCATTGTGCTCTATCATTGTACATCAAACGATGGAGGGAGTATTATTTCCAGAGCATCAGGATCCAGGGTAGCTGTTATATTACTGCAAGTCTGCTCCACAGTAATATTAAACACCACTTGCACAACTGCACAATACTATCTGTGCTATTAAAAATTATAAATCTGGAAAATGCTTGTTTTCATTTCCAAAGTCGATTAAAAAGTTTGCATACTTTAACATCTGTTTATGATTTCAAACACAGATTTCATATATATAAAGCTAATGTGGTCTGGCTCCCCAGCAAAATAAATCCCATTAAAAAATAAGACAAGCCTCTCATTACAGTAGGTTTCTTTTTACATGAGTCCAGTGTGTAAAGTGTATGTTTATTGTCAGCAAAATTTTAAAAAAAAGCCCTCAGTTGAGCTGTGGTGAGCCCAGGCTTACCTCATTGGAATGTGTCCTGTTCTGGTGCTTGGCTCTGTCCGAGGCATTGGAAAAGGCTTTATTGCAGCCTTCGTGTTCACAGACGTAAGGTTTTTCTCCAGTGTGGGACCTCAGGTGTGTCTTTAAGTTCTCCAGGCGGGAATAGGCTTTGGAGCAACCCTCAAACTAAAATAAAAAAAACACATGAGGAGTGATTAATTAACCAGAAAAATTTGATTTTCCCCCTGCCTAAACCCTTCTCATCTGTTTCTCATTCTTTCTTTTTTTCTTCCTTTTAAAGGGCTTGTGTTTTAGGGAACAACATCCACTTTGTTGAGAGAATTTGCTTCCCTAGGCAGGCTGAGAGTTTCAGCAGTGAGTCATATTTGAGGTGCTACTCCTTGTTGGGTACCCACCTGACATTTCAACAAGTGACTCTTTTTTTCCAGCAGGGTTAAACACCCCTCCGCTCCTCCCAGAGCTCTCTTAGCCCCTCCTGCCACCCCTCTGCATCTAAAACACTCAGAAACAGGGGCCCCCTCCTTCCCACTGAGGGAACTGACAGCTTCCACACAGTCTGACCAGCCTTGCAACTTCACTAGCACCAGCACAGAAATGGCAGACCATTCCCTAACACACAAACAGAAATCCAGCAAGCTTTACAGTTTCCCAAATTACAGCTTGGGTCTACTCTTGGAGGATGCTGTGGTCAGGCTGTCTGACATTACCAGTTTAAAAAAACAAGACTCTCAATCTTGAAGACAGATGGATTTTTGGATGACAAAACAGGCCAGGAACCTTCCTCCTGGAAGGAAACCAGCTGCCCACACAACGAGAAGGAGCAGCCCTGGAGACGTGGTGAGGCTTTGGATGATGTAAGTCCTGCCACTCTCCATTCTGGCTGGGCTGGAGGCTTCTCCCTGCACCTGCCCTGTCTCAGCATGGAAGGATTTCACCTCAAACCAAGGAGGCTCTTAAGTGCTCTTTGGCAAAACAAGTGGGAGATTTTAAGAAATGCAAGGCTCCCTTGCAAATTCTAGCTGAATGCTGCACTGCCTGTTCAGGTGGGAGCATTGAAAAGCCTGGGGTGTACTTGCCATACAAAAAACACCCTCTAAATTTCAACAAGCAGCCCCTCCTGCTGTAACGCATGTGTTGTGTTTTAGTCACATCACTTAAATGTATCTGCAAGTTCAGTCCAGTTGTGACAAGACTCCACTCTGCTCTATTTGAGCCTTGGCCAGCGAAGAAACTGGAGCCACAGCAGGACAGGTCACGCTCAGTGTCTGATTTTCCCATGGGCAGCTGAGTGGCTCCACACATCCAAAGGTCTGGCCAAAGCCACCTGCATGCAATCACAACAGCACCTGTCTCCTTGTGTTTCACATGCACAGGACCTGCCTGACTGCTAGGGAGGGAGACGAACGTGCAGCCCATGAAACCCATGAAGCATGTAGGCACAGGTTGATCCCATGTAACTCTGTTGTGTTGGATGAAGAAGTAGGATTACTTAAGATCTCCTTTAAGGTCCAGCATAGGGATGGTGGACATAAGGCAGATTTGCTCTGCTCTTGAGATGTCCACATCTCTTCCAAGGACCAGTAGGAGCATCCTGCAAGAGCTGATTCCTTCCACAGCTTAGTCAGGGTGGGATGAATCCAGTTTTTCTTCCTCAGACAACTTTCATTAGCCCATTTGTCCCACAGAACATGCCACAACTCTGAGGTAGCAGAGTGTATCTCTTTCTTCTCTTGCCCTGTACAAACAATCCTTTACAACTCAAGTCGCTTACAGTTATTGAAATACATCATTCCTCTTGCTGGAAAACAAAGGGAACTCAGCATGAGACAACTCATGTGTCCTTTCTAGTTTTGCTGGATACTGACACAAAAATGCAGTTATTAAGAGCAAAAAGTTCTAAGGCCACATTTTCAAATAAGAGCTTCTCAGCAAAGCAGCCTGTGCATGTTCAAAGCAGTTGTTCCCACTCTTACGTGTGGATTTGATTATGCCAGTGGGAGTTCTGGCTGTCATCTGCTGAAATAATCCTTGACCAAATCCCAGGCTGCAATTGGGCTCATCTGTAGCTTTATGTACACCACAAACTTCTTGTCTGAAACAAATGTTGCTTTGAAAAATCACTGCCAGACTTGGACAAGGAATGCTCTGCCCCAGAAGGGCACCGTCTGCAGAGCTGCCATTATCCCAGACAATTGGAAAGTGCTGGTTCTCCAGTTCGGGGACGGTTGCTGCAACATATTGCACATGGAGGGTCTGCAGCTCTCCAGGAGGCAGAGGATGACTTGAGACTCAAACACAGCCTTGCCATTGCTCCAGTGTGACACAACTGAGGCTTGAAAGAGGCGGGATTGTGCAGCTGTGTTTTTTCCTGCTCCACTACAGCACTGAGGAGGATGCAGCCACCACTGTTTTTGTCTCCTGAGTCTCTCTGCCTACAAGGGCAGGCTAGACCTGCCCTCAGTGCTCACTTTGTATGCACCAACAATCAATATTTCTTGATACTTTTAAGGAAGATTGGTAAAGCACTAGACTGGGCAAAGTGCTTTAGAAGATTAAAACAAAGGACATGGCCCTGTGCCCCGAGGGAGCTTATGCTCTAAATTAAATGAACACAGGGCTGGAAGATTGATAAAGGAGTCATGCAGCAAGCAAATCATACATATCCTAATATTTGTAAGCAGGAGCTGGGGCAGAGCCAGGGAGTGAGCAGAGCTGGAATTGGCTAATGGAGCAGAAGAGGAGGAAGATATGGGAGGAGGGCTCAGACATTTGCTGAGCAGGAAGAGACTCAACCCCAAGACTCTGGGGAGAGGAACGGTATAATGCTGCCAGCAGAGGAGGTATGACATGCCATCAGGAGGAAAAGGCAGGGAGCAGAGGATATCAAAAGACAGGGATGGACCTTTGGGAGGAATAAGAGCTGGAGCAGATGAGGAGGGAGATTGTGAACACCTCTCCCATCAGCTGACCACAGTCACTGAACTCCATACCTCGCTTCCCTCTTGTGACCCGCATCAGGCATCCTCGGCTGCCCCACATCAGCCAGCAGTGTGGTGGGAGGCTCCAAGTGTGAAGGCACATAAAGGATTTAATATCTTGAGGCTAAGGAGAAGGAGAGCCCAGCTCTCCCATGTGGCCAGTGAGCCTGCACCCACAGAGCTGAGATACAAAATAGCACCCCATACTCTTCCTCAGGCAGTGTTTAACGCCAGACACAGTGCTGCTGGTATGCAGAAGGTCTGGGGACTGAGCTCTTCTTGGGGTTTAAGCACCTATGGCTTAACCTCACCTCTGGATTAAGAGCAGAGGCAGGAGGTGTTGGCCTAGATTCCCAGGCTAGAAAGAGGCTTGTGTGCATGCTTGGGTCCGTGGGTGAGGGAATCTTGCAGTCCCAACAGCTGTAGTGGGTGATGCCAAGTTAGACACAACCAGGGTTAGGCAGTTCCCCACAGTGTGGCATTACTGGATTTCTTTCTTGCATGTAGGCAACTAAATTGGCTGGGTTTCCATCTTAAATGACTTGTCCTGAGTTGCTTTGGATCTCTGTGATAGATCTGAAATAATTTTTCCCAAGGAAATGCAGTTTTGCCCACTAATACCTCAACCACACTCCTTGACCTCTTGTCCTGTCCCCAGGGTCTAACCCGCAAGTAGCTGTCACCCAGACACAGAGGGCTGGACTGGCTCTGAGCTGGTGCCAGTGGCTGGCCTGGCAGAGCCCTACTTGAAGCCAGCCCATGTCTGCAAACACATTTTTGTGACCACCCCAGCCCAGTGTCCCACTTGCCAAGTGCGATGTACCATGTGTCCCTGCCAGCTCACCGTGCACTTGTGTGGCTTCTCTCCCGTGTGCCTTCGCATGTGCACCACCAACATATACTGAGCCTTGAAGGGCTTCTGCTCCCGTGTACAGTCCTGCCAGCGGCAGACAAACTCCTTCTTCTCCCCGTGGATGTGATCGTTGTTGATGTGCTGGTAGGAGAGAAAGGAAAAGCAGGTCACTCCTGGAAGAGCTGATGCCAGCGAATCACGCACGGTGCTCTGAAAGCCAGATATTCCCTCCCCAGTGCTTGTCAGGCACTGCAGCACCTGGGTGCCAGGTGCACAGGTAACACCAGGGACACAGGACCCAGCACTGTGGTCTGGTGTGTCCTGCAGAGAAAGGTGTGCAGCACCCAGCACACTGGGTCCAAAGCAGCTAAAAATGGGAGGTTTGCAAAAGCAATAGGGACTCATGGTGCCAGGGAGAAGGGAGCCCTCTCAGTGTGCCCCCAGCTGCTTGATGCCACTCTTGAGGGGGATGACAGAGTAATTTTTGTTTCTGCTGAACCCTCCTGTGCTGCATTTATGCACCTGAGACACTTTCCTGGGGTGCTGCTGGAGGATGGTGGACAGGAGGAGACAAGCCTCGGCTGGATTCAATAATCTTAAAGGTCTTTTCCAACCTAAATGATCCTATGTTTCTAAGTCCATATGCCGGCCCCATGACATCCACCTGCCGTCCAGCGCTGGTGGCTGGCAGGAAATGACAGCATCTGAGAGCTGTGCACCAGGGAGAGCTCAATTACTGCTAATTACTCCGGCCCAAGAAATTCTGTGCTGGAGTGTTGAAAAGCCAGACCCAGTATGGTGCCTTCATCCACCCTGGTAGGGAGAAGTGGGTCGTTTTTTTCCCAGCGCAGGGCAGATGAAGCCCTGCTGAAAATAAACAGAGCCAGAGGCCAGCCCGTCGGCAGCGCCATTCCCGTGGCGGCCTTGTCTCTCTGAATGGCGTCTCATTGCCAAAAATAATGCCTGTCCTCGCTCCTGTGTTTTCAGAAGACATTCACTGACAGGAAATCCTAAAATAAACCACTTTGGTTTTGGGTTTTGGCTTTTTTTGTGCTGAGATTTTTTCCAGCCCCCGCCTTCGTCCCCCTGGCCAAGGCCAGATACACATGTTGCAGCTAGGGATGAGACTCTCTTGGGGCACTGAGGCAGCACAAGGACACAAAAGTACATTAAAACAGATTCATCAGCCTTCCCAGCTGAAGCTACTCTCAGCACTCTGTGCGCTGCGGTCCAATCCTGGGGTCAAGGTCCTGCTGCCTGGGGTCCCAGTTCTACAGGGGTCCAACGATATTGCATGTGCAAGAGGAGGTGTGTGGGACTCAGCTGGTCTCTCAGGCACCTCATGTAAACACTGAGAGCCCAGTGTGCTGTGTGCTGGAAGAGTCAGGGGAAGCTGGGTTTGGGAGAGCCTTCACAAGGGTTTAGAGTTCTGCTGCCTATGGTTCTGGTTTTACAAGATGGCACTGGTGTGAGATTTTCACCTCAGATGGTGGAAATCTGATGAACCTCCCCAGAGACCCACAGACATGCTAAACCATGTCCAGACCAGACTGGGGAGAAATGTCTCCAGGCTCTGTTTGTGTGGGAGTCTAACTTGCAACCAAGAGTACACACAGCCATGCTGGGAGTGTGGGAGAGCACAGGCTTGCCCATTTGGTCTTGTCTGAGCCAGAGGAAGAACATTTATGGAAGCAGAACTGTAGCCCCCATTCAGGACAATGCACTCCCTGTCTGGGCAACATCTGCTTCCCATCACAAGGTGCAGGAAGAGTTGCACAGCTTACCCCACTTCAACTACAGCTCCTTAGCCCCTACCTGGCTGAAGGCTTTGCTTGGGCTTCCCTCAAATTGAGTGTGACCTTTGAGGTTGGCAGCAGCAGAGGTGCTTGCAAAAATACGTCATCACTCCTGCTGTTCCCTGCTGACAGGCTCTTCTCCCACAAACACACTGTGTATGGGGAGCAGACCCTGCTTGCCCAGGTACTTCCCTCTGCACACACACTAGAGTTTTTCCATGCATGGTGAGATGGCACCTTCTCAGAAGCTGGCCCACGACATCTGTATTTCATTTGCATGTGTATTTTCGGCATCCCAAATCCACAACCCCATGTTGCTTGTAATCACAGTACAGAAGACTCAATTTTTGTAACCTTCCAAATTTAGGAAAATCTTGGGATATTTAATCAAATGTTTTTCTTTGTATTTTTTTTTCTGGAAATAAATTGTGCTGAGCTGCCTGGTGCTTTGCACTTTGCTCCGGGCAGAGTTGGTTTTTCTTACATCTGAGAGGGAAACACACAAAAACTGCTGGATAAATGTGAGCCCAGCCCATTTGACAGGCATGCTGTGGTTTAACCCCAGAAAAGCAACGCACCATGGCATGTAGTGTGCAAGCCATTAAGCCCCTTATCACTCAACTGGCCTTGAAAAGCATTTCCAAATCTGTCTGTACTCAAGGACTTGATGCACGGAACCAGTGGCTTCTGGCAGAGGCAGGCAGGCACTAGCCTTAGATGGAAGAAGAGCATGTGCCCAAAATTATAATTTACAGTGTAGTCCCTCTGGACAATGTTTGTGTGCCGAACTTGGGCAAATGGTGACTGACGCCTATTTGGGGGCAACTAAACATGTCTAAAATGAAGATATATAAAAAATGGTGAGAGCAGACAGAAGCCCTCAGGAAGGGGGCTACATGTGAGTTGCTCATGGGTGGCCCCTCATGGCAGGCCGGGAGCCTGGTTGAGACAAGCAGCAAAAGGCTGAAGGAAAAGGAGAAGGTAGCAGCTCCTGTTGCAAAATTTGTTTAATCCAAAACTCTGCTGCAAGCATCAGGGTTGCTGGGCTGGTGAATTCCCAGCAGATATGGGCTGGCTTCAAAGAAATGGGGCTTGCACCACAGACCCAAAATAAGGACTGGGAGGGTGTCAGGCTGGGAGCAGGATGGGGCTTAGACACAGATCATGTCTGATTTCACAGGCACTTCCCTGAGTATGAGGGATTTGTTGACCCCAGAAGCTGAAGGAAACCAAATGGTGGATACCCAGATGAAGCAAAGCATACAAAAGGTTCTTGGAATTAATTAGAACTGAAAATCTGATTAATGACTTGGTTTGTGGATCCTTCAGAGAGCAGTTTTGACACTGGTTTGGGAACATCACTGTGATTATGGAAGCCCTGTTTCCCAAGTTTTAGAAAATCAACCCACTTTCTGTATTTCAGACATTGGAGCATGCCTCCAGACTCTGAAAGTGCTCTGCTTCTGTGGGAGGGATGAGCTGAGCAGGTCAACAGCCTCTAAGTGATATGGCTCCACAGCTCATTAACAGCAGCATAAAAGGCTTTCCCAGCCTGGACTAGGACTGAGGACAGCATGGGCGATCCCTGACCCATAGCTGGTGTAGGTTCAGTGGGAAGGCTCAGTGAATACGGCCAGTGAAGAGGGAAGGGCTCAGCCCCCTTCCCCATTTTCTGATCAGGCCCTCTGCACTGAGCCTTCTGTCACTGGGCCATGCACAAGGGAGACTGAAAGTGCAGCCTCAGCAGCTGAGAAGGGAGCAATATCACATAATCTATGAGAGGCTTCTTTCAGCTGAACTCCTCGGGGAGCAGCGACCTGCTTTGGCAGTGTTTACACACCGTATCTCTGATTTGCACCTTTAGTAGCTCCCAGGGTGAGCTCAGGCTGTACAGCAGCTAGTGATAAAAAATGAGGACAAGTGCACAGAAACCCAAATTTATCGCTGGGGCTTCCTCCCAACCATTACTCACATGGACGAGCTGCTCCTGAGTGTCATATTCCTTTGTGCACCCTTCCCAGTGACAGTTAGTCTCATAAATAACCTCAGGCTCCTGTTTACATTCATCCTTATCAAGATCTTCTTTCAGGTCTGTCAGATGCTCCTGAAACACATAACGGTGCATTGTATAAGGTGAACTTCTTTCATCTGAATTCCTCCATCACTCATAGATTACAGGGCAAGTATCAACTGATCACAAAACCATGCTCGTTGTGGCTACATAACATCCATGATTACTGTGAAATAAAGAGCTACAGAGTTTTGGCAGAAATGGATCAGAGCTCACAACAAGACACAAAACACCCCAAAGCCACTGTTGCAGCAGCGCCTGGATTCAGCCGGGTTGTGGGGAGTCCCAGGAAAGACTGGAGAAAGGAAAAAGCTGGCTTCTGACCTTTGGTTGTGTTCTTTGCTGGAGTAAAACAATGGATCTGGGTGGAGTGGAGGAACATGAGCATGAAGAAACCACAGAGCAGTCAGAGCCCAGAGCCCACACTCACCTGACACGGGCTGGGCAGGGGGTTCCTGTTTTCTGCATCTCTCAGTAGATGAGAAAATGATACCTAACTCAAAGATTTATGCCTGCAGGATGCTCCACAGGGACAAAGCGATGAGCTCTCAAAGCACTTCTCTGAGAGGGGAATTTGGAAAGCTTGAGCAAGACCCAGTGAAGAGGAGGTTGCAGAACAGCTCCTGGGACTTCGGACTCATAAATGTGTTACTTTAATGCTGGGCACACTGTGAGCTCTCTCCTTAACTTCTCTGTCTAGCCAGCTCCTCAGTGCTAAATGAAGCACGGAAGATGTTTGTTACGGCTGCTAGGATTAAAGCTTGGGCAACCACACAATAGTGCAGCATACAACATAATTAGTACAACTCCGAGTAAGGACAACTGTCAGCCCTGCATGCATCAGACACCACCACTACAGACAAGGCCACCAGCAGCCAGTATTGGCTTGGGAAGCTAGCAAGACAAAATCCTGCAGGTTTGAATGAACCCCTTCATTCCCGTTCCTCCCAGTTACTACAGCTGCCTAGCACAAAGCATCCCACCTCCAGGACACCTTCAGACAGGAGCATCTGGGGTGACTGACCACAGCAGACGATGCATCACGATCTGATGCTCCAGTTGGACCCAGATGTGTGTAGATACAAACACAAACTGTCTCTGGCCTGCCCAAACAGGCATCTGGCTGCCATCTCCTTCCCCACTAACACCTTCCCAATGCCTACTGGGGAGCTGCAATGATTAATGACTTAACGGCATTACATGGCTTGGAAAGTGAGACGTGCTGTACCAAAGTTCAACAATTTTCATTAACTAGCTCATGACATACACGCCAGCAGACTTTTCAACTCAAAAGTTTAGATATGGAGAGGAAGAGACTTGTTTTAATTAGCTCTTAATTTAAAAAAAAAAAAAACGATATTGCATGGTGGCTCTTGGGACAGGAAACTGTAGTAATTTACAGAAAGACTTCTAGAGGTTCAAACTATACTAGTGCCCAAAGCAATAGTCTGAGAAAGTTCAAACTGCAGTTTCTTTTTCCTGCAATTCCTATTTGGTTGAGCTGTAAACGTAATTTTTTTTTTGGAATGTTTGCCTCCGTGCAAAGTGTGGTCCCTGGAAAACCGTAATTTTCTACTAAAAACCTTATTTTGCCAAAATTTTTATACTTTCTGTTGGAAAAATGGAATTGTAACAATTTAATTTGTTGGAAAGGATTGACTTGTTTCATTTCTAGCTAGTTCATTGCTAGTCTGAATCTGTACTGGAGCCCTTGTGGCACTGTAGAAGTTCAGTAACTCAGGTCCCTCATGCCTGGTACTTCACTGTGTCCCACAAATCTTGTCTGAGTGCACTTTACAGCACAAACTATCACGGGAGATACTGTCTGGCCAAGGATTGTGAACACCCAAACCACAACGCACACGAGGTGTTTCAAATGCAGCATTTCCAAAACAAAACATACACATTTTTCGGGATGGATGAACTTCACAGTCAGCAAAAAATTGATCAGTCAATTTCTAACTGACTACAACACAGCTTTTCAGCACAGTCTCCTGCAGAAAAGGAATTTCGAAATTTAATTAATTCCTCTTGCTTAGACCAAAGGAGACACCTGCTACATTCAGTTTTTTAACCTGTTCTCGTTGCCAAGAATGGGCTGTCTTTTACATGGTACCTTCTAGTAATTTCCCAGTCAGTACTGAAATGCTGCAAGATGTGGAACCTGCATAACCTTTCGAAAATTACTTCACATACTGTCTCATTAGGAACTATTAGATGATCAGCATGCCTTTTCCTACCCCTAATTTCACCTTGCTGTTGCAATCAAATCTCATTGCACCGCTTTAAACTACTCCCCCTCTCTATTCAGTGCTAATTTCAGTGTCTTTAAGACCCAGTGGACGAAACCCTGGAGCAGGGCTGCAGGGGTGAGCCAGGCTGGTGCTATCCAAGCGCTCCCAAGCTGGGCGCACACGGCTTTGCACGGAGCAGTGCACGGAGGATGACAGCCATTGAGCAAGCAGCTGTCTGTCCCACAGCTCCTCCACTACACATGCTTTGAGAAAGCAAGTGATGGCTTTCAAATATTTTTTCATTTGCTGCAAGAAATAAACACATTGCCCTATTAGCCCAGGCGGTGGCCAGATTGGTTTTTCGGGGCACGTGATTTTGCAGCAGTGTGTAGATGCACTCCTAAACTCAAAGCTCCAGAGAGGTGCCTCTTTGCCCTAATCGTGCTGACTACAGCATGTTTATCTTTCCCTGATATGCTATCTTCATCAATTTTACCAGCCCCCTGATGACTGCACACGTTGCTGTCCCCATGCATCATGCTGAGACCTGCTCCTGAACCAGGGCAGAAGGAGAAATTTGTCATCAACTCTTCCATTCGCTTGACAATAACACGGCCTAATATTTCATGAAAATGAAGTGCCCAGAGCACTCCTGATAGTTTACAGTTGTGATAAAGGACGGTCAGATGGATACTGTCAGCCATTAAACAGTTTGCAATCACAGAGCTCCAGAAAGAAAGCAAAGGCCTCTGGGCCCTTCTTGGTGTCAAATGTTGTGTCACCAGTGTAAAGGATGTTTCTAGGAGCAATTCCTTGTTGAATCAAGAAGTTGTCCTTTTTTTGCAAGCTTTCTACCTACATGCAAGCTTCCCTCATAATCTATGTTTGCTCTGAGACACTAATGCTGCTTGCTCTGCAGCACAGAAAACTCAGACATCATTTTTACACTATTACACTTGCTATATTTGCTGTCTCCTTTTTTTTTCTATCCAAGCACAGCAATAGCAAGCTGAGTCCCAAGTACCCATGGAATACTTCACTCAGTCACTGCAGCTCTGCCCTGTACCTTCCTGGGCTGTGTGCTTCAAGACACACCTGCCTGCCTGGTGGATTTTGCTGCCTTGCTCCCAGCTACAACAAAAGATGCCAAGAGGATCATTCCCAAATATGAGACCCAGAAGCTCGCCGCCTCAACCCCACAACATGGCTCGCAGCAGGGAGGTTACCTGTGTGTTTGGGGACACCGGGGGCAAGCCCTCAACTTCAGTCTTGACTTTGCTGCGCTTGTTAATTACTGGATTGACGGTGCTGCTCACGGCCGACTCACTGCTCTGCTTGCTCTAGGAAAGAAAACCAGGCAAGAAATGGCACTGGGGTTTGAGATGACAGACAGACAGTGGCCCACTTCCTCATTAAAAATTAACTTAAAAATCAGTCAAGGTTGAGCTTCAGGAATGGCAGGGGACAGCAGGACTGGCCTAGGGTTCATATGAAAATCAGCCCTTGTGAGTTTGTGCAAGGCAGAGGGATGGGAGAGAAGGAAGAAGGATCAAGGGCAGCCCCAGCTCCTGCAGGCTCACCAGCGAGCTTGGCCTTGGCAGTGCTGCTCTGTTTCAGAGCAATCCAGTCCATGGCATAGCCATCAAAGCCTTACACAACCCCCACCCAAGCCACAGTTTTATTTCTCAATGTGACAAAATGATTTGTTGAGAAAATGAATTCCTGGGGGGAGCACGGAGCTCTGGTTATATGTGAGGGCCCTGGCATGCTGTGTCCATGAAAGACTATGTGTGCAATTTGCTAAGCTCTTAAAAAATAAGAACAACTTCAGGAGAAAAAACATCCCATTGTATGTGCATAAAATTGGAACGCTAACATTTTAAATACTCTTGCTAATTGCTCAAGATTGGTCCTGCAAATTATTAAACAGAGGCAGAACTCCTTCCAGCCACATTATTTTGGTAGCCAGTTTGTAAGGAGAAAACAAAACCAATCAATCAAATAACCTGCAATAACAAACAGAGTTTGCAGTGCAGCAGCCATGAGAAACCCTAAAACAATAAACCAGTCTTAAAAGTTCAGTATGATACAACTAAAACAACAATTTGAAATGGGTGTGACATATGGTGAAATAAGTCTTTGGGGAGAAAAGCAACTGCAATTTAGACTTCGAAGGAATGTACATGGGAAAGAAAAATGATTAAGAATGTGCTAGGCATATTCACTAACCCAGTGCATGTGGAGGGCTCATGCACACATATATGTGCTTGTGTGCCCACAGGTATTTGTAAGGATATATTTAAGGTGTGGGATCTCATTCCTAGTTTTCAAAACCTGGCACCTGGTTTTGCAAAATTTAGTAGTAAAAATCAACAGCAGGGACACATTGGGAGAAAACCTATTGAAAAAGAAGGAACAGTAAGTAACATGTGAAGAGGTCCTACATAGGATGTACTTACATGTTAAAGATTAAGACCATCATCATGGTTCATACAAGTACAAAAAAGGAAGGAGGGATTGGTGAAGGTACCAAGAAGAAGCTTGGTTCACAGGTGCTTATTTTTCAAAACACTACAGCAACTGATTTCCCTCGGTTTCAATAGGACATAACGTGTTCAAGGAGATTTCCTGCCTGCGATGACCTTGCATATCATGTTCAATACTTTGATGGACCAAGGCCTTTGGTCTCTGCATAAGTAGGTGCAAGGAAGAGAGACGGACGCAAAAAATCACTAATTCAGAAACACTTGCCAGGAAAAAGGAAAAGCAACGTAAAGGGACAGCATGAGTAAAAAAGAGACTTGTTAAAAAGAGACTTTTTAAAACTCCCACATGCCCAGATCCCACGGAGAACGCGCCTCCATTTCCACATGTGCCATGCGGGATGGCTGTCCCTACCTGGCTGGAGTCGGAGATGCAGTTGCTGTTGCTGCTGCTCTGTGCTGGTGATGGGTTCACAGAGATGACTGCCATGTGCTGCCGTGGGGGGAAGGTTGGGGATGGCTGGATCAGGGGAGGAGTGTGCCCGAAGGCTGAGCTCAGGCCTCTTTGCTGGGTCAGGATCTGCTGGTACGTCACGGGGTTAAGCGGGTGGGGGAAGCTGAACGCCGGACTGCAGCAACAGGAGAAAGAAGAATGATGAGGAGTTATTTTAAACAATATTTATCACATTAGCTAGTGACTGGTTCAAGTTTGGCTTCTTGGAGACTCCAGGAGCCAGGCTGTCATGCCCAGCTAGACACCTTCAATGCCAGGATAAGCCTGACCGCCTGCTTTACTGCAAAGTCATGATTTGTCTCGCATGTGCTTCAGCACACTTGTGAATCATTCTGACGCAAGCATTAGACTGATTGTGATTTCTCTGCTTCCTATGTAAAATAAAACAACAAAAGCCCTTGGCAGGGAGTGCAGAAGTGGATGGGACTCGGGCACATCTGGCTTTACAGCCCCTAAGGCTCCTGGGTTTTCCCAGGCAGACCTCTTTTGCAGACTTGCAGCTTTGGGGTTATGCTAACCTGCATATGAAAAACAAGCATCACCTGGCTCACCTGGCACAGATTACAGCAGGGATGAATAAGTATCCATTTAACATAGTCCAAAACCATGCAATCTACTCTGCATTCAGGTGAGGGGAGTGCTGGCTCAGGGGACTGCTGAAGCATGTCACCCTTCCTTATGTAGGTCACTGGTTCATCTCCAATCTAGGTCAGCAGTGACCAGGAACACCACTCACCCCTGGCTGCTTGGGCAATAACTGGGGCAACAGGTCCGAGACAAGATGCAGCAGTGGAGAGCAGTGAAAACAAAGCTCTGCTTTTGGAAAAAAGGGGCTCACTCCCAGGGACAAGTCCACTGGGCAGAGACAGAGAAGCACGGGAGATGCTCTGTGGTAACTCTAGATGTGTGATGCACGAACCACAGACACTCAGCCCAAAAACTGATTATTTGCCACCTTCAAGAAGTGGCTGCCCTGAACCTTTACCCTCATGGTATTTTCTCTCACACCACTAAAACTGCCCAAGGTGTGAGCGCTCAGAGAATGGGGACATAATTAGAAACATGCTTAATTACCAATTTTGCTTTTGGAGAGAGTATTTAATTCCTGCCCCTAAGACACTGTTAAAATAATAACAAAGAAATATTTTCATGCCAAATTTCTGGCAGTTATGCTGTTATATATGTAACCCATTTTACAAATCCTGACATTTAGGATATATTTTTAGAACACTGAGAAGGGTTTCAAATTCTTTATTATTCGTTTATTATTCCCTTGGAGGTCGAAAGTTGACCATTAGGTCAGTCTCTGGACTCTAGTGATTTGTTAAAAATACCAGATACTACTCTTAATATCTGAGTTTAAACTGACATGCTACAAGTATGTGCAGCTAATGACAACAGGTAAAAAGACTAGAAAGAATATGATTACCAGATAAGAAGCTGCAATTTGTTTAAGTCAGCCTTACATTCGATTTTACAGTCAGTTTCTAAATTATGCTGCTGGATAAACTAACTTACATAATTAATGCTACACTTATTAATAACAACATCTCTGTTTTCCCCCACAAGTTTTAAGCATGCATAATCTTTATAACCCCTTGCTTTGCAACATCAGTGTTAATTAGATCTAACATTTTTAACAGTTAAGTAATAAAAAGAATAATAACATTGTGAAACTTGGGTGAAGCAATCACAGTAGGAATTGACAACAGTCAGCTGCCTAATGTAAGTGCTTTTTAATTAAGATTTGAACAAAACTTTACTCAAGGGTTTAGATTTGGTTTAAATACACTTTTAGAATTAGGCTCTTCTATCCACCCAGGCAACATTTTTTCTAAGAATGTGGGCCAATAATTTGGAGAATACTTTGGGGCAATCTCTTAAATCAGAGTGTTTCTTAACCAGTCGAACTGCTCACAATGAGCATTTTTTAAGACAAATTTATTATCTGTTTCTACTTGCAGGGAGGCATGATCATACTGTAATTACTGGAAACATGGTAGCCAATAACCCCAAACCAGCCAAAAAAACCCCACCCCATATGCCACAAAATGCCCTTCCACATGCAAAACCAGATGGGGGCTTTGATTTACTACACTACACAGCCCTGATGCACAAAAGCAGAGGTCGCGAGGAAGGGAAGCTCTCCCTTGGTGGAGGATCATCCCTTTTTTTGTGCAGATGGCTCCTCAGCTGAATGGAGCTGATCCCAGAGCTTTACCTGATCGTCCCGGCAGATAAATGGCCGTAGGAGCCACTTGCTGCTGAACTGCTTCTGGAGTTGTTGATATACGCCACAAGAGAGTTTGGGGAGGTCCTGATCATTGTCTGGAGATCAATGCTGGCATCAGAGAGCGGGGAGATAGACAGGGCTCGTTTGCGGCTTAATCTTGGAGTCACCCGCGGGCTCGAAAACCGGGACACTGCAGGAAAGAGAGACTTTGTCAGACAAGACCAGTGGGCTGCTCCCTTCCTGCAGGCAGGCTGGAAGTGCTGAGAGCTGCTGCACTCATGACTGCTGCGGGATGTTCAGGACCCAGGAGCAGTGCAGGGACCAACTGCCCTTTGATGGGAGGTTTCCTCTCTTCTGGGCGCCAAATGACAGGGGTCAGGCAGCGCCAGGAGCGCCCGCTTGCTTCGCTGTCCTCAGGGGATACAGAATCCTGTCCATCCCCCCCGTCATAGGCACTAAATTAACTTAAAAGGGAGAAGGCCCTGCAAGGTTTCCATGAGTGCAGCCGTGCCCGTTGACTCGGCGTCAGGAGCAGCAGGCCAGGGGAGCTGCACATCCAAGCCGGGGCGACCATTGCAGATGGTGAGCGTGTGCCTGTGCGCGAGGGGAACGGAAACCAAACGAGCATGAGCACAACGCTGACCATCCAATTAATGAAGGAGGCGAGGCTCCAGAAACCCTGAAAGTAAATTAAGAGTTTTAAGAAAAACAATTTGGCAGCTCAGGCACAAAGTTCAAGCTCTCCCCCTCCGAGGGGACCTGCCAGTGCCTGGACCCTATTAGCAATTGTCAATCATTCAGGCATGAAGTAATTTCCAACCCTGCCAGGCCCATTTACGGATTTGCAATACATGACGGGTTACTACTGTACAAGTTTGGCATCCCTCAGTGTTTCGGCACTGCTAACTGGAACGACTGACTTCACCCAGAGGAAACTCTGCCCAGGCCTGACCCACCTGCAGATCCCTGGGGTGGCATGGACAGGAGTTGCAGATGGGTCATATCACAGCTTTCCCCAGTACCACGGTACCAGATCCAAACTCTGCCTGGAATGACTCATCCCTCCAAAGCAAGCAGTGTTTGGATTGTGTATTAAGGAAAAAAAAAAAAAATTCTAAGGGTAAAATATAGCACTTGGCAATGGGTCCTGGCTGGTAATCCTTGCCATCCACCCAGGCGTGCAGGAGGGCTCAGCTGCTCCAGCTGCTTCCCTTGATGAGCACAGCCATGTATCACTATCTGACTTTTCCAGTGGTGGACTCCCCAGAAAGCATCCTACAGGTGTATCCTATTAAACACTGTGAATAAAACACTGAACTGCCCAGACAGGCAACATGAGCCATTTTCCTCTAGCTGTTTGAAGGCACTGACTTTGACTGCATATCTACAAACACAAGTCTGGCACTTTGCAAGAGCATGAACTTTCTGTCCTGATGACAGTGCTGGTATGTGAGAGGGTGAATGGGATGTAGAAGGAGGAAAAACATATCCTGCTGGTGTGATCAAACAATTCTTTGATTTGTGTTGGCTCACAGAAGTCTGTGTCAGCATTTCCCTGAGACCAGTGGCTGGGTTGCAGTGTCCCAGTCTCCACGACTCACCTGTGCACCAAAGTGGCTCTGTCATTACCATGCCTGGGTGCTGTGTAATCAATGGGGCTTAGTATCACCATCCTCTTAGCCCCATAATGACCCTCATTGCACAAGATAAATGACTTGCCCAACATCCCACTGGAAATCCAAGGCTAAGTTGGTACTTGAACGAAGCACTCTTGTGACTTTTGTTCTACACCTAAGCAGCTTCAAGAGTTGCTAGATGCAATGTCTTTATTGAATTACTGACAATACTGGGAATTCCTCTTAAAAATCAGATTGTTGCATATATGTTGAACACATTGTTATAATATTTTGTACAACTCCATTGTGCAGCCCCCTGGGGCAGAGAGATGCTAAAAAACATGACTCGAAGATCAGGCAGCAAACAGAAAGGGCAGCAGTCTATAAAAACACCTTGTGAGTGTTAAAGATGTCCCATGATTTGGAGGGACTAGGCTCAAACTTCCCGAGTGCTTGCAGCTGGAAAACTCTAGCCCTGAGTGACACTTCCCTGGAAGCTGGAAAAGATTCAGCCACTTTGCAGGGGCACTGTGGACACAAAACCAAACTGAGCAAATTAACTTCCCTCAGCAAAGGCTGGCCTGAAAGGCTGAAATGGAGAGTTCCCAAACTTCACATCTGGTTCCTGATACCTGAGCCCTGCCAGAGGCCTGGACCAAACAACATGAAGGTTGCTTGTGTCTAGATCATGGTCCTCTGGCCATAAGGAATCTTGATTCAATACATGAACCACAACCTGGAAAGACCTGTGTGCTCTTCCCAGCCCTCCCCAGCCATACCTGCTTGAGCAAGTTGCTGTTTCTTTCTGTGTCCCTATTTCCCAGTGTCATCTATTTAGATGAGCTCCTTTAGACAGGGCTTGTATTTTATTCTGTACGTACTGCACCAAGTGCGATGGGGCCCCATCTCAGATGAGTTGTCAGTGTTTCTGTCCTACAAATAATATGCGTCTTTCCAGATATAGATATTGTTTCCTGCATTTGCATTCCCACAGTCTCCTCCTTCTCTAACAGAAGGAAGCAGGCCAGATTTGACAGTCATATTTATCTCTGTTACTCCCACATCTCAAGGGAGATCTGTTTATTAATGTGCCACTTCCCTTGATAAATTACTAAATAGAAAGAAAAGCCTTGTACTCATTTCTCGCTGTTCCTTCACATGATTTATGCCCACAATGCTGGATCAGCCATTGGTTCCCATTAATTTGCAGAGGGAAGAAGACCTGATGTCCAACAGAAACCTGGGTTTCAGCAGTGCAGACTACGTGGGCACCCCTCCCTGCTGCACACAGGTATGTCGTTTTTTCCCCATGTAAAACTCTGCGGGAAGCTGTCAGATTTTCAAGCTCACCTGGGAATTCTCCAGCCCAAAACCAGTAATACGCATTGTGTTAGTGTCCACTTTAATTTAGATCCTGCAACTACTGTGGGCTATCTGAAATGTTTGATAGCAGATCCAATAGGTTGGGCTCATGCTTTACACAAAAGCCTCTTAGGTCTTTCAGGCTTCCACGGAAAGCTGTGACCTAAAATCGTGCTATGGATGAACAATTCCTCTCTTCTTAATGACAGCCTGCCCAAGGTGCCTGGGAGGAGAATCGTCTGGGAAATGGAAAAGGAGTTTAAGCACATGAAGACATGCACGCTAGTGCATTCAGGAAGAGATAATCTTTCCAAAATTATTATTCAAAAGCAGATTAACAACACTGGGATCGTTCTAAATAATAAAGTTTGCCTGACCTGAATCTCCAGATCTGAGGACACGGAGCAGGAATGTTAAATGGTACCAGGCAGCAGCAGTGGTCAGCATCTGTGCAGCTGTACATAGCAAGGTGTTCAACAGGGGCTGACTGACAGCCACTGGGGCACGTAAGTGAAGTCCTCTGCTGCCTGAGGGTCCAGTGTTGGTCCGAAAGAAAAACCACACACAACTGCTCAGCAGGGACTGTGCCCAGAGAAGTAACTAAAGGTGGGATCCATTTTTCAGACACACAGATGGAAAGCTTTGGGAACATTTACCACTAACACTCCTCTCCCCTCTCCCCTCTCAAAATTGCTGACTTCTCAAAATGAACAGGGTTAGTTAAAAGAATTTTTTGATGTTTGGAAAATGCGTTGTATGAAGTTCCCAAACTGTCAAAGTACTCCCCTTAAACACTCTTATAAGGAAAAAAAAATTGGCATTTTTTCTGTTGTTCTAAAAGTTGTTGTGTTCAGAAACCTAAAATCATCATAGGTAAACACGAATTTGAAACAGTCACACATTGAAATTAATGTAGGAAATTATTTTAAAATTCATTCCACTCCTCTACCAGTACTTCAGTTTTTAAAATTGTGCCTCTCTACCTCAGATGGAAATCTTCCTTAACTTCATTTTTTTTTTCCCTTTAATCCTACTGAGATATGGAAAAACCTCTTTTTTGTCACCCAGGTCCACAAAGAGGTGACAGGCCAAAGCCCATGCAGCAAAACAAGAAAAACGTGAACTGGCGAATGGAAGGATACAGTACTGGTTGAGCCCAAAGCTCTGGTCATGGGTGGCAGCATTGTGGATGGCAGCTCATGAAGGACAATAAAAAATTTACCACAAGGCCTTTGATCCTGGTACCTCTCCTCACAAAAAGTCAATTCCAGATACATTTTAAAGTGTTTTAGCTGTTGTGCACTGGGTTTTCCTCACCATTTCACACACAGACCCAGATACAGTGACTGTCACAGGCCCAGGTCTACATGCTAGAGAATAAATGTAACTTACATACTTTAGGAAATCTTTCAAAACTGCCTGGAGTAACTTTGCAGTAGAAGAGTTCTTGACTTTACAGCAGCACTATCTTTTCAGAGTAAATGTAAATGCCACAGTTCACAACCAAAGCCATTTCTCTCCTGGGGTGTGTGTGTTTCAATATCTAATTTCTAAACCAGCAGGAATTCAAGGCTGAGTTTTCGAGTGGCATTGGCAGTATCTGCCAAATGTCCCAGCCCAGTCCCCCAGACAGCTCAGAGCGGAGAGGAAAGTCCAGATTTCTTTGCTAGAAGACAAGAGTATTCTTGGCATTTTCCTGTGATGCCTATGAATTATCACATCCACAAGTTGCTCAGAAACTGGGATACTCCTCCCAAATTTAGATTAATCCACAACAGGTCAGTGATGACCAAATGGTCAGCTCTTACACGTGGCAGCTTGTGGACTGACTCCCGTATCTGATCCCAGTGCTCAAGGGCAGGATCAGACCCCGACTTGTCTGGGAGGTGGGAGCAGAGGCTCCTGCTCTGACTGCTTCTGTGGCCGTGGGCCATCAGAGGGATTTTACAAGAGATGTTTTCTTCTGGAGGGAGAATTCAGACCTTATGTCACACTAGAAACAGCGGCAGCAAAGCCTCCTGAAAGGGAACGCCAGGCACTCAGTTAGAGATCCTTCGAGGCTCCTTCAGGGTAAGGAAATCTCAGGCAACTCTTTACAGACAAGCATGCTGCTGTGATCTCAACTGCACAGGATCATCAGGGGAATCTGCTCCCTAACAGACGAGCCTGTAAGGCACATGGGCTGCAGATGGCTCACACCCTGCCTGCCCTCCTCCCACCTCACTGAAACCCAGCCAGAACCACTGCTTCCCTGGCATCCCCTGGCCAAGCCCTGGGATAAATACAGTGTTATCAAAATGGTCCCTCTTCCTCACCATTGACCAAGAAAACTCCATCCAAAGTGTACAGAAATATCCCCCTCACTCCCATCATCAAATGAAATCCAGGGGCCCCATAAAAACACAGGATGGTCCCTTAATCAATAAGCGGCAATAAACTACAAACAGCCTTTGCGTAACCAGTTCCTTATTCCCCTCTCTCCTTCTGCAGAGGCAACACACCTCTTTTTCAGACTGCAGCAGATGCTGGACATTTGTTCTGGCACCAGACACTGTCCTGGGACCCTTCTTTCTTCCCTCCCCAGGCCGATCAACTTTGCAGTTCAAGGAATACTAATGCTTCCCTCAAATCCTCGCTGAAAGACAAGGCTGCATTCTTCTACTCCCAATCCACAAGGTAACTGTTTAGTCGACCCAACTTGCATATGTAAATTGAATTCTTTAGAAACCAGAGCGCAGCAGGATTCCAGACACAGCACTTATGGGGTGCTCTGGGACTTTTTCTCTCTTCTGCGCATATTTTTCTGGGGAGGAAAACAGCACTGCTGGCTAGAAATGGGTGGGAAATTGTTTCCCACTCTCTGAACCTTTTCTGAGATTTCAGCAAGTTTCCATTCTATGCTGGGACAAAGAAAACAACAAAAAAATAGGTCTTTGAGAGTTTTTAAGGAAGCGATCACAGGGCGTGCCATCTGCCCAGAGTAGCCAACAGCTGGCTTGGTTGGGAAGTCATCTGTGATCCAGCACATCCAGCCTGCAAACCCAGGACTGCTGGCCCCTCCAGCCCCAGGGGAAGCACTTCCTTCCTAGGTCACCATGAGGCTCGGCTCTCTGCTTTTGTTCTGATGGAGCAGTTGCTCCACATGAACCTGCTGGAGAGAGTCCTGAGCTCACCTCTCCCAGCCACGTGCCCGTGGACCACAGCCACCACCGGGTTGCACTGCCAGCCCTGCTCCTTACTCTGCTGGCTATTAAGTCATTTCCTTCAAGCAGAAAGGCTCCAACAACACTGACTCAAAGAGGCTGGTGAAGCTGAATCACTGTTTGACTTGGGGAAATAAAGTCCTGCTCAATGATTTGCCCACACCCCAGGCAACTGTGCCAGCTGCTGGCCTGCTGGCTATGCTGGGCTGAACAAAGCGTTTTCCCACTTAAACTGCTGATTGTCAATCAAGACATTTGTGACTACCTGGCACCAGGCAGCAAAAAACAGGGCAAGGATACCCCCTCTAGTTCCAGAACAGGACAAAAGGCAATGACAGCACTGCAGGGTCATCCCTGCTATTGGTAACTGTTGCACAAACACATCTATACAGCCTTCCTGACATGAGGGACTACCTTGGACCTAACTTGCACTCAAGATATTTTTTTCCCATTCCCTCACTCAGCATAGACAACCCAATCACACTCTCAAAGCTGTGCAAAGTGATGGATTTAAAGATGATATCTAATTTCCACCCTGGCCATAAGAATCTTATTCCAAAGATCTGGATCTTGTTCCTAAAACTGTCACTACTCCACTCACTGATCTCCTTTTTCTTGGTGGTCTCTGGTGGTGAAACGGCTTTGCTTTGTACAGCACTTTGAGATCTGCTGATGTACAGGGCTATAACAGCAGCAGCATCGAGTCAGACTGGATAGACTCCTCCTGAGAGGAGACGGCTCCTCCTGAAGGGCTGAGGGTAATCACAGGAACCCCTGTGCCTAGGGGAAAAAGCAGCTGGAAGTACTAAATGTGCTTAGAAAGTGGTAGCCATCTCCAGGGTCATCGTGCTCCCCACCAGTCTTTCCCACTCCAGGGATGCTCTTGAGCAATCACTCCATCACCTGGATTATTCCATGCAGCACTACTTCTAAAAAAGAAATGCAAAAGATTGTTTTGATCTGGTGAATAGAACTTGTAGATAGTATCAAACGTACCCCATCAGCAATGCTGTGACATTGGAAAGTGATTAACTTTTGATTTGAAAGTATAGGCTTTCCAGAAAATGGGATTAAGCCTGGGTTCAAAGTCCACTCTTGGATTTCGAGTCCCTGTTTGGATGAGGAAATGGAACAGGAGAACTGACTGAAGGGTTGTTTAGTCTCCACTGGAACTGGCCTGAACACCCCAGCAGTCTGCTACGTAAAACTTAAATCTGGTCTACTTTAGTGCTTTAACTACTTCTAGCTGCACACTGAAAACCCAGCAGAGATACAACTCTGGGCAGCCCAGCTCAGCCACCATGTGAACACTCAGCAGATCTGGCACCAGGTCGGCACCAACAAGCTTCAGCTGACATTTATAGCCTATTACTTTTTCTGACCTTAGACATGTGATAGAGTGAAAAACACTGACAAAAAAATGAAGGCACTGAGAAATTCTCCAAGAAATGCAATTACAGGAACCAGAAAGGCCTAGGTATGTATCTGTGGAAGAACTACCACACCCAGTGTCTACAGCTCCCATGGACCAACCTGCAGATGTTTAGAAGTGATGTGACACTGAATAGGCCAGATTTAATATATGCTTCTCTCCTGCTTTTTCTTTTGCAGGTGCCAGTGTTATCACAGATGAATGATGGTGCTGCATGTGGTTTAACAAGAGCTACCTGCATTTTCAGCAAACTAATTCTTGTAAAGTTTCCATGTTCCTGGGCTCCCTGGGAAGAAAAGGGCTCTCTGAACGACAGATGCAGCGAGGTGGTGACTCACTGGGGGTTTAGGCATGCTACTGATATTCTTGTCTCAGAAAAACACCATAAGAGGATGCTTTATTAAATTATCTGTTCAACTATTTACTTAGGCCCTGCTGATTTAAATTTTTGAAATAACTTTCTAAAAAGAGAAGGAGACACTGTCTCCTCATCCAGCATTTCAGAGCCATCCGTTTTACTCTCTGCTTTAATAATGTACAATTCTCTCTTTTCTTCGGGTGATGGATAAACCCAGACATGTGGACCAGAGACTGGTACTGGACTGGTGCTCCTTTACACATTCTTAAAAAGCAGTGTCTCGTGTCACATTCTCGTAATGTTTCAAAGTTTCCATCTCATGCAGAACATGTGAAGGCCCAGAAAAGGCTTTCCAGTTAATCACCAACAAAGCTTTTCCAAAAGATCATAACAAATGCTTGGTGAGCCCTAGCTCTGCAGTGAATCATGGTTATGAGCTTGGCTGTGCATGAAACCGAGACCTTTTGATACATGATTCACTGTGGAGTTGTTTTCAGGAGAAGGCAAACAGTATGAGAGTCTTCTGCCAAGGGGAGTATCTCAGTACCTCAGATAAAGATTGATCTTCAGCAAACCAGAGGATGAGCATCTTGGTGTGCTGGGAGCCAGCCTGTACCACCATGAAAACAGTTGTGTTTGCTTCCCTCACTGGTTGTTTATCTGGCACTTCAGTGAGGCACTGTGGGTCAGAGATGGACTAATAAGGAGGCAAGGAGGAAGGAGTCTTGCTCATGAGCCCGAGGAGAACTTGGCAGGGCTCCTTTGCACCCATCTGCTATAACCACAGGCATTAACCCTTGGGAGGGAAGACAGAGCAGTCTTACCGACCAGCTGCTTTGTAGCAGAGAAGCCTGGGATGTATTTTGGGTATTAGAGGGCAGGATGGTACCAAGGAGCTTGTGCTCGCTCTCAGACTGGGATCCAGGTTCCAAATTAATCTAAGAATTGGCAGAACAAAATGACTGTTCAGGTAAAACTTCCACAACAGCTGCAGATGAGAAACTGTTTTTCCATTAGAAATATCTGTAAACTCCCATCACTGAACAGCCAGAACAGCTTTTATCATTCTGAACCAGTCACTTTATGAAGCAGCAAGACCACAAAGTCTTTCATCTTAAAAGCTCAACAACAGAAACTTTGAAGCGGTAATGAAACGATGCAGATCTCCACTCCAAAAATTATAATGGTCCACAGGCAAATCCAAAGACATCCCAGGAAACAGACGTCGTATCTGAAAGTTGAGCTGACTTCTCCTTCTTGCAGCAGAAATAATCTCCAAACCGTCCTCTGTAATATCTGTACAACCCTAGTTCTTGCAAGATGTAGCATGAAGTGAAAGAAAGGACATTTCTAACAGCTCTAAAAGTCATTTGGACTTCATATATGCTTCCAGATAGACTCTTCCCAGAGCAGCAGTCAGGCCACAAGGGTGACTCAGCACTGCAGTGCCTAATATGATTCTATTTCTTCTTCATTTAGCCAGGAGAGAGAGCTTTCTGGCTTTATAACACACAATGCTATCACAAATACCATATTCCTGCTTTTTTTATTTCCTTGCACAAAGTACTACTATATTCTTTCTACTCTGTCTCCCCATTCAGATATTTTCTCTCCTTGTGGACCTGAGAGGTCCCAACCAAGATGAGAAGTCCACTGCGCCTAGCAGGGCTTTGCATGGACATGCCCTGCCTTCACCCCAGACACCAAGCAGGCAAAACACGGGGTGGGATGGGGAGCTAGAGACAAAACTTGTCCCTAGGCACACTCTGGTCACCCATGGTCAATGCAGCAGGACAGCAGCAATTCCCAGCTTGCTGGACCAGCCCATCTCCTACCCACGCTGCAGCCATGCCACCCTCCCTAAGAGACCAGGATGTATGTACTTTAAGTCATGTGTATTTTATATATATCTGTGGAAGGAGATGACCTTTTAAGCCAAAAATTATAGTGCAGCACCCAAAGGTTCCAGCAGCGCAGAGTGACCACATACGGCAACCTCCACCTGGAGGGCAGTCCCATCCATCTACCCCAGAATTTCAGCCATGCCAGGAAGAACCCAAGCTGCTACTCACCATCAACGGGGCTGAGGTAATCATGGAGGTGGGCTGTGCTGGCTGCTCCCCCGCCCTGCATGAGGAGGTCCCCATAGGGGTTTGGGTGGCCGGCCATCAGCGTCATTTGGTGGTAGTAATCAGCAGGGTTGGCTCCCGGTGGTGGCGGGGGCAGCCCGAAGAGGCCTCGTTCCTTCAGGTGCTCATGAGCCACTGTTGGAGCCGCAGGCGAGGAGAGAAACATGGGGAGAAGGTTCCCACCGCAGAGTTAGAGCTCGGAGCTGACGTTGGCGGCCCCGTCTCCCCCCGCGCCCCCCGCCAGCCCCAGCCGCACGGCTCCGCGTAGGGCGCGCGTGACGTGCGCTTGGGCGTGCTTCTGTGGACAAAGGAGACCAGGCTGGGGCCTCTGCATTCCTCCATTTCCGCAAATTTATAAACAATCTCTCGTTCCCCCTTCTAATAATCCTCCCGTTCGGACGTGGCCAGCACCCCTGGGAGGCGGGGAGAGGGCCCAGGCTGCCGACAGCAGTAACCCTGTCAGCATTAACATCCCTGCCTATTAGGAAGGAAAGACAAATGCAGCCCAGTTCCCAATAGCAGCGTGAGGAAATTAAAGCCAAGGTCTAATGCATAGAGCTAGGTTTAGTGTCTGGCAGCATAAAACCATTTTGGAAAAGCAACCCAAAACACAATGCCTTTCTTCCACAGCAAACAATGAAACTGGTTTTGGAAGGAGAGGACAGGGCAGAACACACCCCCACCCACAAAGCCATCAAATCTCTCTGTGGCGGGGGCCTGAGAGCTCAGATGACGTTTTAGGGGAGGGAAAAAGACGTATGCACGTACCCATCACTATAGTGATGTTGTTTTGGCCCTACAAGATAGTTTTATGCTGCCAGACACTAATCCAGGGGCCTTGTTGCTCTCTGGTGCACTTTGCCTTGCAGCGTTGAAGGGCCGCTGGCCCCTGCAGCAGCTTGGGAGCCGAGGGATGCTGGGGTTTGCTGGACATGCAGAGACCAGGTCTCCAGACCCCAGCTATTCCCTGGGCACTGAGCCAGCCACCTGCAACTGTGTAATGAAGCTCTTCTGATGAAGTAAGGCATGACTTACACCCTGCCAAGTGAAAGCAGTGTTGTACATTTTCCCCTTTCCCTGTTGGATGTTTTTGTCCCCAGCTCCCCAACATAGGGTCTGAAAGGGCTCAGAGATCCTGATCACTTCTGCCTGCACCCAGCACCAGCTTCCCACACATCCTTGCCTTGCCTGAAGGCTGCTGCAGGGCAGCTCAGGAGTAAGGAGGAAGAAAGCATGGCCCCTCTCTTGCCTTCACTCAGGAGCCACCCTGACCCCAGGCACAAAGTCAACAGGGGATAACCCAGCTGGCGTTGTCTCCTCTGCAACATCAGTCTCAGCCAGGCCAGGCAGCCAGAACAACTGTGACCCTCTCTGGGGAAAGCTGGGCTCCCAGCAGAGACATAAGAACAGGGAAGCTCCTAAGAGAGAAAGAGAGCGCTGCAGAAAGGAACGTACTTTAAGCAAAATATTTATAATATGATCCAGCAGTAATAGCTATTCTCACGCTCTGCTTTCTCAGTGCGATGATGCAAAACAAATGTGTAGTTAAAGGAGAAAAAACAAAGAAAAAAGAAAAAAAGAAAAAAAGAAAAAAGAAAAAAGAAAAAAAGAAAAAGAAAAAGAAAAAGAAAAAGAAAAAGAAAAAGAAAAAGAAAAAGGAAAAGAAAAAGAAAAGAAACAGCTCTCCCACTTCAGAGAGCAGCTGCGGAGTCTTTGCAGCTGTAAATCCCTGGGTTTTAGGGAATTTCAGCCCTGGTGAGCTACAAAATTGCTGCAGTACCAGCAGCACAGTGTCTTACCGTCGGCGGGACTGAGGCCCCTGGCAGCAGAGATGACGGAGAGCGTGGGGCTGCTGTGCACGGAGCGGAGGTAGTGCTCCATGTGGGGTGCCACGTAGGGGTGCGGGGGGCTGAAGGGCGACTCGCCAGGCCCGGCGGGGTGCGGAGACAGGCGGATGAGGGAGATGTCGGAGATGACGGGGCTGCCGCTCAGAGGAGGAGGCCTGGGGAGGAAACAGAGACACGCTGTCACTCACAGCCACCCAGAGCAGACACAACTGCTTGCCACCCTTCTCTGTCCTGTCCCACCGCCTTCGCCCACAAGAGAGGAGTTCAAGCACACAGTGGGAAAACTCTCCTTTCTTGGCATACAGAGTCTGAAGCTCCCAAGCTTCCTGTGGACATGCACCAGTATTGCACTAAATATGTATTTGTGCAAGGGGGCTCACCTCAGCTGGGCTGCTGTGGAAAGGGGCACGAGCTGCTTTAGGCAGTGCCTGCACTTAGAGGAGGCATGGAACACACCCTGTGCTAGAGATCCCACCCCATCTCCTTGCACAGGGAGGCTGGCCACACAAAGATATTTGAGGCAAACCTGGGGTTTGCAAGCTCCTCACTGCCCCTGGATATCCAGATGTTCAGTGCTGCCACGTGCAGAAAGCCCTGGACAGGGCAGTCTGTGCAAGGATGGAAACGTTGCAAGGAGAACTTATGTGATCTCGAGCCGTGCTTCGCTCAGCCCAGCATGCGTGGCTTGGCCCGTGCCGGCGCAGCAGCCCCACCTCCTGCGTCCATCATGGCCAGCACAAACCTCCTTGACAGGCTGGTGGTACGGTTCAGAGGGCAAAAGTTCATGAGAGGTTTTACTGCATGCTTTCTGGGGGCCGCCTCTCTTAAATCCCTCAGATCTTCCTCAGGCCAAGTGCTACCTGAGAATAAAGCCAGTAAATGCTGAGGGATTCAGCAGGTAACAAAAAAAAAGTCACATGCATGTTTCAGTGCTCAAGCAGTTTTTTGAAGGGTGAACAAGGATGGAGGAGAAAGTCTGCGGACTTCTCCCAGACACGTGCCCTACTGTACCCTCCAGCCTCTCAGACAAACCACAGAGGGTGCAAAGGAGAAAAAGTTACTCACCCTGACCTGAAAAGCAGAAAATCTGAGCTAGACACCAAAGGAGGCAGAGCTGTCATTAGGCAAAACAAAAGAGCACAATCTGCTTTGTATTAGCCCTCTCTGTTCTCGAAGACTGCTGGAAGCAGAGCTGGTGTTGACACACAGGTCGCAGCAGGGACAGCACTCGTCCCTGGCTGGGTGCTCTGGCAAAGCTGAGGGAGATGGATGTGCACCCCTTGGGGCTGCACCCTGGGCACAGAAGACAACAGGGATGTGGAGGTCAGGGATCTGGAACGTGGGCTGATCTAAGGGAGGGTATTACAAAGGCCCTTCGCTAAGACTATCCAAATATGCCATTAGTGAGTGCATGTAAGATCTGTCTCTCCATGCACAGACAACCACAAACATGATGGTCTGAGCAGTTTCAACACGCCACCAGCACCTCAGGATCTCAGTCCCACCCTGCCTTATCAACAGTTCAGGTGCATTTTAATTTATTTGTAATACTTGCATATCAACAAAACCACACAGAAATGTAATATAAGCTTTGCAGACTTATTCAGCAGTTTAACGAGCATGTTTGTCTTTGTTTGATCTTCTGTGTGTTTCTCTGTCTTTCTGATAAATTAGTAAACCTTGTGGCTTTTTGAACACTTTCTGCTGATGGGTAGTAAATTAAATGCTTTCTGAAATATTTCTAGTTCAAAGTACTTTCCTGTAGCAATACACTGTGGCTCAGTGGTGTGAAATACCAGGCAGTGAAAACCCATCACACATATAGGCTTTGTGGAAATGCACAGCCACCAAAACAGGTGGCTCATCAGACCCAGGTGGGGGTTTTGCCAGAGGAACACCCACCAGCATCGACCCTGTTTTCTTTCATGACACTGAAAGACAAACTGATGATGGCACGGCTATTTCAGACCTCATAACCTCCCCACCTGTGCTGCCATGGCCTTCCATTACCAAAATTATGGGGTGACCAAAGTCACTCTCCGGTGCCTCTCGCCATGACGTCAGCCGTGGCGGCGGCGAGCTCAGGAAGCTGCAGCCGAGGCCGCTGGGGCTGGTTTCTGTCGAGGCTGCTAATAAAGGCATCCGAGCACGGAGCCGACCAATTTATTTCTACCGGGGAGGAGGGAGAAGTGAATCAAAGTCTCTGTTCCAGATTTAGTTTCAATTCATTTCTAATAATCTCCACCGCCTCATCTGGAAAAAATGAAACAGGATTAAAAAAAATGATGTCATTAAGAAAACATCTGACTAATTTTTCTTCTGACGAAGACTTAATATAAGTGAGGGGCGATTTAAATTAAAAGCAGCCCCAGTCTTCCCTGGGCCACAGAGCCTGCCTTAATACATAAGCCATGAAAGAAGTTTTCTTACATATACAATAAGTTCCCTCTTTCATCAGTACTCACAGCTTCTCCCAAAAGGGTTGTGAACTTCTTTGATGCAGTCCTGGAACTATGTATTACCAGGTTTACGAGCCTTTGGAGCCTCTGCTGATCAAACTGTGAGGCCGACATCTAAAATGCGTATAACAATATGAAGAGTTTGCTGTTCATTTTCTCTGTGCTAAATTAGGCAGAAATGCTGGAGTCCCTCAGAATAGGAAAACTCCACCCTGAACAAAGAGGTAACACTGGGAAAAAGATCAAGAATTTCCCCAAAATGCATGCAGCTGGAAACCCAGCTGGTGTTTGAACATGAGGTTGGCCCTGTGCACAAAGACTGGGCTAGAGAGCAGGCAGCTCCTTATGGCTTTGCTTAAAGGCTGTCCTTGCTCATTGGTCCATCTGTGGACTAGGACAGCCATATTCCCATCAAGCTCTGGCTCCTGTGAGCCCTCCCAGGCAGGGATCACCTCTCACTGTTGTACACTTACAATTCTAGCAAAACAACATCCCACAGTGCAGCACGTTGCAAAATAATGTGGCTTCCAGGAGCTGCCTACTAGGAAAAGCTCACTCAGCCAGGGGCATCCTCTGCTCCTAACTCCCCAAGGGTTTGATTTTTTTTCCCACTTTTTTCCCCGCTGCATTATTTCTTATCTCATCCCTAAGTCTCACATTGAGCCGTCGCATTGGCATTGCAACTACACGGTGAGAGGCAGCTGAACCCTCACAGGTCTGCTCCTTGCAGAGGAGAACCATCACATCCTGCTCTTCAGAGGCACTGGATGAGACATGAAGCAGTGCTGGGAGAAGGCAGCTCTGTCCCCATGCCCGGCTCACATCCAGGGCTCTCCATGCCCATTCCCCTGACCCTGCAGTGGGACAACCTTCAGCTTGGTGTGCTGAACCAGCCCGTGCAATGAAACCATGGTGCCAGAGCTGCATCCTTCAGCCTGTCCATAGAGCCCCCCGCCCAGACCTCTGCTATCCATGTCACTCCCTGCTTCTTTCCTGGATCCCACAGATAGCATGAGGAAAACACCCCACCACCCGAGGGAGAGCTCCTGGCTTTGCTGAACACAATGCTGTAAAAATGTCGCTGTCTGCAGTGGGATGAGGGATTTCACCTGACCACATATATATCTGGAGAAAGTGGGATTCTGGTTTTCAAATAGGCTAAGGGAATTGGGTGTCCAAACGCCATTAAATCTAACGTGAGCCAGGGGCCTGTTTTCCCCGCGGCTCCAGCGAGAAGCCCAGGCTCTATAATTAATGCTCAGGACTTGTAGAGCAATTTGCATCTCTGACGAAGCACGTGAGCCTGGATTCATTTCCTCTCCCACCCAGGAGAGCCTTTTCCTTTGCCGCTCTTTAACAGAGGGAGACAATGAAGTGTGGGAGACATTACCTGATGCCACCTAAGGGCTGCAGAGCCTCATGGTGGTGCTGGGGGCATACAAGCTGCTAAAGGCTTTACAGGGCAGGTCTTTACCAGTGCAGTGGATGACCCCTCTGGGAGAGCAGAAATCCTGGCACAATCTACCTGGCTTCAGCCATCTGCAGAGCAGAACTGTGGGGCAGCAGTAACATGTGACAGTGGAGGAGCACAATCAGCAAAAGGAGAGATACCAGCATCTGAGAAATGACACACACTACCTGTGAGACACCGGGACACTTCTGGTGGTTTCCCAGGAGCTGGTCACTCTGTAACAGTCCTTCACTGAGGAAAAGAGATCTGCTTAATTTTCCTGCCTCTTGGGTTTTGCTGAAAGGAGTGACAGCTCATCTGAAGCTCTGCAGTCTCATCCCAAAGTCTGGGCGAAGGAGCTGGTAGTTTCCTTTGAAAACTGAGGCAAAGAAGGCCATGGTTTTCAGTGAGGCAGAGCACCATATTCCTGTGTGTGCCTTGGTGCCTGGCAGGAGCTTGTCTTTGATGCTGCTGCTGGATGTAGTGCTGAGAAAGAACCCTCGTGGTCCCACAGCAGAGGAGCGGCATCCTCTCCAAGGAACTGGGCTGGGCTCCTGGGAAGGGAAAACCTCAGGGAGTGGCAAAACCAGTGCTGGCTGCTATGAACAGGGCCTTGGGGTGACTTTTTCCCGCTCTCTCTCAGTGGACATGCATCAGCAACCCCACTATCTTGCGTGGCAGAGATGGGGCAACATCTCACTGCTGCTGTGAGTCTGCAGCCTCTGCAAGGGGCACTCAGCAATGAATGCAACAGCTAAAGAAGTTGCACGTTTCTGAAATAATCTCCATCAGTTAAATAAACCCCAGAAAAATGCGGACAATTACCAAGCACTAATGTTCCATGACTAGTCTAAATTAATACTTATGTGACAAATAAATTCATTGTGCAGAAAACAAAGGGCTGAATACTTTTCCATATGCTTATTGGAATATAGACACTAGAAGGCAATTGTTTTACTCTACAATAAGGAAACGCATAGCTGCTAAACAGACATAGAAGCGAGGAATAGAACTACTCACAGGGAGGGGTATCATAGCCTGGTAGAGTTTTGCTGTAAGAAAAAAGCTTTTAAAGCCAACAATCCTTTCTAAACCCCACATAAAAACCCTTGCTTTTGTTCTGTTTTACATAAAACTTCCTAGCCTGTTTTTCCAAGTCCTGTGTACCCAGAACACCACCTTAGTCCGAAGGAGATGGAGGAGAGCCACATAGATGACTGAAAAATGGACTGCTCTCATGGCAGACACTGTATGGATGGGATGCCAAAGCTGCATTCAACAGGAAACCTAAAGTGCCCCAGGATTCATGCTAAATGATTCAGTCTAAACGGCTCTCAGCAGCCCCTCAGCTTCACCTCTGTTTATTTCTGATTTAAAGTCCCTTACAACAGGAAGGGCGAGAGGTCGCAACAGTCGTGCGGTACCCTGAGGATCAAACCCCGCGAGGTCCCTCAAAACAAGGTAACTTCCAGAGGTCAAACCTGGGCCACGACTATCAAATTCGCATGGCATTTGATCACTCCCAAAGATTTCCCTCCCTGCCGTTTTTTCAGCTCGCAGAGCAGAGGATGTGCCGCAGGAGCGGCACAGAGCTGCCTTGCAGCCGCCTCTCCCCCCAGCCGCTGCCAGGGAGCGCAGGGCAGCCTGGTAATGAGGCGATGGGGAATCACTCGCGCTTCCCAGCTCTCCCAGCACTGCAACAAGTTGATAATTACCCAGTAAAGTGACCTGATGATGGAAAATAAGACTATCAACTTGGAGAGCCAGCCCATGTGTCCCTCTACTAAGAGATCGAGATGGGGACTCAAGAGACATCACTGCTAACTCCCAGCTCCCGCTCCATTGGGATGCACAGCACAACTAGTATTTTTTTTCCCCCATATCTTCTCAGCTCTAAAATAAGGTTAATGATTTTTTTTTCATACTCACAAAGATGAATATATAGAAAACCAGAGCTACCTTTGCTAATTCAGCAGTTAATGCTCTCACTTGTAAGATGGTACAGAGATTGTGAATTTGGACAAAAATTGTTACAGCTTTTCCGCAGAAATTTAATAAGCATATTTCATGCAGTTCTTATTTTCTCTTTTCCCCTCAAACCTGTCTTTGAGCAAAAAAGGAAGCATAAAAAAATAATAAAAAATATTTATAACAATAAAATATCTATTTAAAAAGATATTTTTAACAACAAGCCTAAATTCCCATTAGATGGGTTTATGGATGGAATTGGTAAATTCAGCGTTGCAACAAGACTGTATGGCAAAACGAAATGTTTTTCTAAAAGATAGGCTTTAAGTGCACTGCAAGGTTTGGAGTTCTAATAGTAGGAAATAGTGATTTCTTCCACTGTAGAAATTAAAGAGGGGAATCCTATGGCCAGTGTTGCAGATGTCAGATCACATAACTGTGGTAATTCCATTGGGCCTTAACAGACACAAATCGCTGAATATGAAATCCCTCATTTGTGAATTTGTGGTTTGGGCAGCGCTTTGAGAAGGATTTAGGTAGACACTATGAAAATCCCACTCCACATCCACTGGCAATGGTAGTTGTCATGGCTGAAGTCTAATCTTGTACTACTGAAATCAAAGAAAACTCTGCCACTAATGGGAGGAGCAACAAGAACAGGTCTCCAAAGCAACTTCTCTGTTTTTCATCTATGCAGTATGATAATCTAAGGCAGGTACAATCCCTTTGGATGATTTTATCCCATCCCTTAGACTTAATGCAACTTCTAGCATATGAGGTCAATTTAAAGTACTTGCTCCAGGTAAGAAAAAGAAATTTTTTGTTTCAAAAGTAGAAAAAAAGGTAAACATCTTTAATTTTTCCTTTTGAAAGACCATTCCATTTTCAAACACACTTGACTTCAATCCTGTATTTAAAATATCTAAACCCAAGAACAAGTCAAACAACCTATTTGATTTCACCTGATATATATTATTTTTTAATCATGAAAGCAAAAGTGTTTTGGTTTAGAGCTTGAAACCTTTTTTCATCTAAGTTCCACCATAAGTTAACAATGTCTTTAAGCTCACAGGTTGTTGGCAGCCTCAGTGGGGACAGGGGCAACTTTTGGAGGGAGCAAAGTCGGGAGCCTGAGTACAGGGACTGGTTCTCAGATTTAAAACTCTCCTGACCACATATGGTTTCTCATCGCATTTGTGCTGCATTTACCACAACATGGGTCTAGTTTTGGCTGACATTTGTAGCCACAACTGCAATACAACAACAATAACAATACTGGCTTTTGAAATGGAAGAAAACTGCAAATTTTTATAAGTAAGGTTGCCCTCCATTATACAACACACACAGAAGCAAGACATCAAAGGCTGAAATCAGGGTTGATATGAGACCTTCAAACCCAAATCAAATTAGTGTCTTAGGGAGGGATCTTTGATTTAAGCTTAATAGCGGTGATTTTTTCTCGGATTGTTTTATACTTAATCAGCCACACAACCCACTGTGCAGACATATGTTCCCGAAGCACATCAAAGCAAGTAAACATTCTGTTTCAGATCCTAATATCCTTCTTTTATCCAATTATCTTACTTACATGATCTTTTAATTTAAGTTCTGAAAGCCCACCTTTTCACACAAGCTTTCCTTTAGGAACGGAGGTAGAAAGATGACCAGCTCAGTTCTTGTGAGATACTTGCCAAAAAAACTGCTCAACGAATAAATCAAAGCACAGCGGATGAGGCACTAAGATAGTTTCTTGAGAGATTAATGATGAAAGCCTTCAGAGAAGAAGCATATTTTAAGAAGGGGAACTTCAAGGAAGGTATCTGAGGCGGAGAGAAGGAAGAAAAGTGAGAGAAAAGGCATGAAGGAAAGTGTGGATAGAAGTGCAGGAGCCAGTGAAAGGAAGCAAACCTAAGGAGCAGTGCAAACCTGGAGGCACGTGAGGTTCAGGTTGAAACCACCAGCCACGAGAACTTGATTCCAGCAGTCACAAATTTTGAGAGTTGGGGGGTCAAAACGCTGCAGGTTCAGGGTGGGGAGGGGATGAAGGCTGGGCAGTGGCATGGCGGATTGAAGGAGCAAGCCAGGTGGGAATCAGTGGGAAAAAGATGGGGAGAGGTGTAGACACAGACCAGATCCTGATGGCAGAGCTGAGGGAGATGTGAGAGGAGTCAACACCGGTGTGGGGATGTTGGAAATGGGTGTTAGAGAGATGTGTCGGATGTGACACTGCCATTTCTCTGCATCTCATTGTTTTCCCTTGGGACACATGTTGAGGATATTAGCACTTTCAAGTGAATACTTTGCTTGTAGACGTGAAGACATTGGGCTTGGGAAAACAAATGGAAGTGCATGTTTGTGGGGAAGAAATCTGAGTTTTTGAATCCCTGCCCAGTGTCTTCTTCCTATGCTACTTTTGGGTGGAGGCTTCTCTCCCTTAAAAGGTTATAACATTCAAGTGCTACAAAAGGGTTTAGCATTTAAAAGACAATTCCTATACTACTTTGGAAAAGTCTGTTTCCATGTTATGCCAGCACTAAACCATTGAGGGGAGAGAAAGACAGTGGCAGCAACACCACAGGAACGGAGCTCATGGAAGAGTCAGGCAAACCACAGAAAATGCTTATTCATTCATTACACTTTAAATCTGCCTTGGCTCCATACCTGTCATATCCCAGAAAAGCAAAAAAAGACCATTCCTCTTCATCATGACTGTAATACAATCAACTGGCTGCAGCATTACTCTAACCAATGTTAACTAACAGAGTCTGTGTCTGACATCTATAATTTCATGTTAACAAATTAGGTAGACTCCTGCATTTCCTGGTACCTTGAATGCCCAAGAAGCTCATAACTTTTCTTTATATGAAAAATGTCAGGGAAAGGGCAAACAATGTTATGCCAGAAGACCATAGCCAAATCACTTGGTTGGAATGTGCTGTAAATCACGGGGTGAATGGAAAATGAATCTTTGTTCCAGGACAATGACTTCCAGCATTAATGTTTCTGCTAATATGCTCCTTTTCTGTTGGGAATGTCCTCTTCCCATAATCCAAGGTCCTATAACTTAAATCCTATAGCTAAACAAGACACCAAAGAAGGAAAACCTACATCCAATTAATTACAAAACCCTGAAATGTCCTGCTTCTCTTTTCCAAAGTACAGGGGAAAACTATTGGTGTTCAAGCTTTAGAAAGATGACACACTTGCCCTAAGCAGCAGTAAGCTGTTGTAACTAACTGAAGTAACCAAACCCCATAGTTTACAAAGGGGAATATAACAAAATGGGAACAGGTACAGCACAGATCTCTACAAAGCCTTTCCAGACACAGCAGTCAGAGGAGCTCCATCAGCATATAGAAGTGATTGTGATAGCTGCACAGAAGTACATCTCACACACACACAGACACATGCCAGGCGCTCCTCTGGTGTGCTGTGTGTGTACCCGCCTCTGGTGCATCACCGCACAAAGGAGTAAGAGACGTGCCTTCCCATAATAACAAAGCTTTTGGTTGGGGCTCCCTGGGTTTTCTGCAGGAATTAATTTTACTGGCATTTGACACATTTTAAACAGCAACAGCACTCTCAGCAACCTCCAAAGGGAAATATTCCTGAACAATATATAATAAATACATTGATTTCTAATAATAACCGTCTGCCCTAAATCTTTTTGCTGACAGGTTTAGTTGGACCAAAGGCCCTTTTCACATCTACTTCATGACAGCTCCCATCACTACATAAAGACTTTGAAGTGCCCTAACGTGCAGTAAAATGCGAGATAACCTACCAAACTGTCAATATTTCTTCACTTCTAAAAGGAAATGCTAATGGCACTCAAAGAGCTCAAGATGTAATGTAAGATCTGATCCAGCAGACTGGCTGATCTAACCAGCCTTTGCTTTGCAACGAGTATGCTGAAAAGCAAGCAATTATATGGTGAAGAGCAGAACTAGGTAAAAGTTTTTCACTGATATGACTGCAGGGAATAAACCCTTTTTATTCCAAACAAGCTTTTCTCTTGCAGTATCTGGAGTTTTCTGTACAATTAAGAGAATTAACAATAAATTGGCACTTCAACATTAATTTCTTCTTTTTAACCTATCACTTTTTTTTTGCTTTCTATTTGTTTTTTTTAACATTAGAAAGAAAATGAACATTAATAAGACATAAATGTTTTTTAAAATCTGGACAACATTCTGCTAGGGTTTAATTTTCCACAGGGAAAAGTTGAGCACAAATAATTCAGAGAAAGCAGAGTGTCTCTCCAATTGCCTGCAACAAACAACTGTCATTTCTCTACCAGCTCTAGCTGCAATCTAAGACTGAGAAAGGCTCTATAGCAGGAGAAGGTAAAAGCAATAAACAGAAGCCCAGTCCTATGGTAAAACCACAGCACTGCTCACTGCACTGGACAACTTGAACACACTTCAAAGGAGCCAGGATGCTTCCCCCACCCCCCAAATCATCATCTCATGGTAAGAAAATATGAGGTGTTTTATATCTCATCTGCCACGTAACCACCCAAAAAATCTTCCTTGCAAAACTCCTTTGCTCCCAGATCCGTTGGTGTCATTGACTACAGCTGCTCTCCTATTCTTTCAGTTTTTCAACAGCGTAGGAAAATATAACACATTTATCAAGGAAGGAATGGGGATCTGATGTTCCCCAGCTGTTTACTGCTGAAAGTTTACACTAGTGCTTTTCAACCTGTGGTTTGCAAAACCCTTGGGAATCACTAAAAACTCTTTCAGGGGCTGTGAAAGACACTGAAAAATCTCTGCAAGCCTCTTGTTATTCAGGTCAAATTCACTATACTATGTTTAACAACTCTGCTAGAAAATTTTTAGGGAGGCCACAGACTGTAATAGCTTGAAAACCCCTCACTGACCCTGTGCTTCCCAAAATCAGTAAAAATGACATACAAAACACTCTTAGAGTAATCCCTGACCACCGCACCAATCCATTCTACACCCACCAACATCAGCTGGTGCAGGAGCAGGCACGTGTGATTTAGGGAACTTTGCTACACCGGCGCAGAGGTAACCCCATCTCCTGTGTGAGCTGTGTACCTACAGCAATACCTCCTTCCCAATACCATGCAACGGGAGACCTGTGGGCCTCATCTTTCATTCTCTTATCTCATGCAGCTATTCCTTATGCAGACACATTTCTGTATACAAATCCCATTATACTTGACCCTCAGTTCACCCTGTTTCCATTACAACGCTGTAGACTCAACCAGACTTGCTCCAGTGCCAACTCTGTGCTGTCATTCCTTGCGCAGAGTGGTAATAAAGAAATCACTGTTTTAAGCTGACAAAGAACAGATTTCTTACTAAGTAAACACTGATGTTTTGGTAGGGAAATTAAGTTATAAAATTGTGTCTACAAAGCGAGACCATACAGATGGAGTTTGTTAAGAGACAGCAATACAGTCAACAGTGGTTAATTCAATTGCCTGCTACTTATCAGATTTTTTTTTTAAAAAGGCTTATCCAGCTTTTGCAAATGCAAATGCAGAAAAGCGTTTCAAAGAGCCGTTGTCATTGTAGCTGGAGAGTGATGCACACACGCACATGGCCTTTCCAGGCCAAAGAACCCAGCCCTGCGTATCCACCGTGGCTGTGTTGGTGTCCAGCGGGTCTGGTGCTCACCAGCCTGGCAGGAGAGGAGGCCTGAGCACAGTCAGCTCATCACCACACCACCAGCCTCCAGTGGCTTCTGTCCCTCATGCTGTGCCATGGCCTCACTTCTCCTGGCCACTGCTCTCACCTGCCTCTCTGCCTGCATGGGGCCTCCCATCAACATTAGACACCCCAGACCTTCCTTCAGCTCGGATTAAAACTGGGCACTAAGCTCAGCTGTGTAGAAATAGGAAATTCAGTATCCTTAGCTGACCCTTAGGTTATGCCAACCTGACCTCAAATGTCTCACCTAATTCCCAAAAGCACCAGGTTGATGCCAAGTCGCTGAAGCTGTTTCTCTCCTAAATGCTGCAATGGCAGAGGCACAGCCACTTTTCATGCTCCCCCTTCCAGGGAATTGCAGCTGGGTTTGGGGTGCTGCTGGATAAACGGGTTTTTTGCAGCATCAGTGCTGGCAAAGGCCCCCGGACATCCTCCTTACACTAACAGTTTTGGTGCCTCCTGTACTGCTGATCCAGGGGCAGAAGCAGGAGGATCCTCATCACTCCACACCCTCAAAAATCACCCTTCCTGCAACTCACCAAACACCAGCTTACATGGCAATTAAATGGTGAGAGGGGTAAGACCCTCAGCCCTGTTTCTGCACACTCAAACCATGCAGAGCCCAGGAAGAGATGGCTGCACGGGCAACTGCAGGTGCTCAACTCGCAGGTTACAGTCACTGCTTTCCACAACAGCAGCCAGACTCTGTCTGAGATGGTACTCTAAGTAGTCTGAACACAACCTCAATGCAATGGGGACAGCTTAAAATGACTAGAGAGTTGTGGAGGGGTTTTTTAGAACATTTTAACAAGAAGGCTAGAGAACATGATTTATCTTTTGCATAGGATAAAGTTCACTATGGGATTCAGCATGTAGCATGATGTAAAGTCTCAGGCAAGCCAAAAGGTGTTAACATTGTGTGCCCTTTAAATGAGGCAATTAGTCAGTAAAACGAGATGTGCTTAGGTTGGAACTATGTAAATACACTCACTTTATTAATAAAAGGCAAAAATCTAAAAAAGAGATATTGCTGGGCAATTAAGTCACCAAGTATTGGTTCTATTTAAAATTCAAGAGAAGGGATATTAAACATACTCAAATTTTAATGAAAACATTTGCAGCAGTTTTAATAATTCAGCACAAAATGTTATTTAAACATTTCTCTCTGGTTTTGGAAAAGGCAAACACAGGGCCATTGTGCTGTGGTCTGGAAATGAGAAATCAGAACTGCTCAGGTGCAGTGGATTTCTTTACTCATTTTAGACAACTTAGTGGTAAACAAACCAAGCCTGGCAATCAAAGCTATGCTGAAATCCCAGTAGTGAGGTTTTCCATGTGGTAGAAGCTTTTGGAAGTCCAATCAGCCATCTTTTTGCACCATCAAGTATCACTTGCAGCTCAAATTGATTTCAGTAGGGTGTAAGCTCTTACACACCTTCATTGTAGGAAAAGGCTACCGATGGGATTTTGATAAGAAATCTCCTATCTTGGAGTTTACTTTGAAAATAGAACTTCAGATCCTGCACTTCGCATATTTTGGGTTTTTTTATTTAGTTGTATCAGCTGTTTGATTTGTTTAAATAAGCAAAGGATGTAACAGGTGAAATTAGTGTGGATTTAAAAAATATTTTATGGTCTAAATAATCTAAAGTGCTATTAGTAACCAAGGAAATTCAACTATCCAGATCCAAACTGCCAATACTCACAATTCCCTTTGTGCACATTACATCACAGTACAGTAAAGCTGTTCATAATCTAATGGCAATATAATTACTCTTACCCAGCATGCAGTACACATTTGGTACTCACGAAAACCGTAAGGATTAATACAACCATTGATGCCTACTATAAAAGAATTCCTAGCCAATGAGAAAAAGGTATAAGAATGCACAGGCCATTTTCTAAGGTCAGTCATAGAGTATCTGAGGGACAGAGCAAGTGCAAGAAGTTATAAGGACCTATGGGTAGGAGATAAACTTTTAATTACAAAAGTCCCACATGAAAGCTCTCATTCTGCTGTTCAGTGATGGAGGACAAAAGTTTGACAAGTCTAAAATTAAAAACAAATGCAGCTCATGCTATTGTACCCATGGATTTTTACAGGCACATTTGTCAAGCTCTTGTAACACCTCCCAAGATGCCAGACTGCCCGGCTGCACCATGTCCACCTTCTACCTTCAGCCTTCGAGAACAGCTTCTAAAAGTCTACAGTTTCATTTTAATCAAACATTTCCTCCCGGACATCACTGTCTCTTTCAACTGAATCTCAAATGCGACTGGGGAGTGCAGACCATGGTGCACTGTAGGCCAGGAGATCACTTTCAGCTCAGTTTTCACCCAGTGAGGCTGGTAACAGCAGGAGGAGACTAGATTCTAGAGACCTTGTACTGGTAAGTAAAGAAGACTACACACACACCACACGTACACACAAATCCTTACTGCACTGGAAGTTCACAGATTGCAGCAGTTTTGCTGGTGAATGTGTGAACCACAAAATTGCCCTGCCTGGGAGAAAAGCACCGACGAACACAGAGCTGGAAGGGCTGGGCTTATGAAACACAAAATAATGAAGTCAATCACAGCAACCAGATCCTGGAAAAAGTCCAGTTTGGCAACGTAGTCAAAAACCAAACAAAGGGATAGGAAACCACTGCATCCAGTGCAAGGCTTTGGGAGGGAGCACAATCTGCTGCTCTTCAGCACAAGGCATCTTAAGGGATCTTCTGTCCCTCAGTTTGTGCCATTTACTCACTGAGTCACCCTGGGAAAGGTCACTCACCCAACATGCTGCACCAGAGTGACATACCTGAAGCAATGTGACATCTGCACAGAAATCAAGCCCAAGTCTCTGCTCACCATCCGTCCTTATCAGAAACCATCACGTAATTAATCAGAAATGCAAACCCTGCTCTGCAGAGATCAAGCAAGGATGAAACCAGGCTGACAGGATCCTGAGCTCCAGCAGCACATCAGGACTTGAAGGGAAAGAAGTTACAGCTCACAGAGCTCCTACCTTCTTCACATTTGGCAGAAGCCATCTCTTAAACAAACAAACAAACAAACAACTCTTTGAAGAGATTCTTATTCTTGTGGTAACACTCATCCAGGCACTGACAGGATTCAAACCAGACGCAGTTGAGGGAAGTCTGGAGTCATACCAGGTTTAGATCTCGCATGCCAAGAGAGGTCAAGACCTAGCCAAGCCTTGAGCAGACAATCCCAGGACATGGAGGAAGTGGTGTTGGTGGGAGAATGCCTTTCCCTCCGACTCACTAGGCAAGGCCACGTGATGATGCTCTGGTGAGGAATATGAAGTGGTTGTCATTCCTATCCACTAAAGCCCAAAAGTCCAGTACTGGATAAAACTTTGCAGATACCTCACTGTCCATCAGTTCCTAGCCATACTTCTTACAGAGAATCAGCTGGGCTGGAGGACTAGGAAAAAAGGGAAAAAATTAGAAATAACTTCTATATTATTTCTCTCCTAGGAACCAACTGCAAAATCCTTCCAGCTGGTCTACAGAAAATAGAATTATTCACCCTGACCTGATCCGTACAATATACCAACTCTCATGCTGTACCCTGATCCCCAAAAGATGTCATCACAAAATGGGTGCCTTATAATCAGGGTAAAACAGCAGCAAAGGCCTCATTTCGGAGGCCAGAGAACTGAAAACATCATTGGCTTCTTGAGGGTCTTTTCAAACCAACAGGATCAACAGTCTGATCTGAGCAGTCATCAGCTACTCAAAGCAGCACCTCGAACACTGCCAATTCCATGAAAATTCGGTCTTCCCAGGAAGCAGACGCTGGGATATTCTGTCTGCATAGTAACATGGCTAGACCCCTCCAAATTGGCCTGTTTGACACCACTTCTGCAACCTCTGTGATGATGCTAGAGTCACAGCAATGCTGTGTGGAAGTAACCACTGGAGCTCTGGAGTCCCTCTTCATTAAACCTTGAGTTATACTTTGCAAAAATCATCTAAAGAATGATTCATAACTGAAGTGAAGCCTTTAATGAGAATACCAGCAAATAATCCACTACTGTAAGAGGATTGAAGTCAACAGCTGAGTCCATATCGGCACAAGAAAAATCACTAATACGAACTAATTTTACAGCACAAATACACAAGCAGGATTTGGTAAACATTTCTATTCTGTGGTATCTTCAGAAGAGCACCTCTCCTCAGGACAGCATGTGAACATGCATTTGAATTTCTCTGAAGGCAACAGACCTAAACAGGCATTTCTAATTAACCATATACTTATATGTTTTCCTGAATAGGAAGAGGCTTAAAAACAGTTCTGTAGCCTAGAGCACTTTCTGTGTGACCCTCTGCATCATCAGCTGATCACTTCTCTTCAAGTATATTCTACAAATCTTCTCCTTCTTGCTAGTCCTCATTAGATTGATCTTCCTTTCATTTACTGATTTGATGACGGAACACATTAATTCCTTCACCACCCTATCATTCTACACTCTGCTTTCTGTCATCTACAATGCAGTTTTCTCTTGTAAAGTATCATACTTCACTTGAGTGAGGATGAAAGACAGCCTATGAAATCAAGTGTTTTATCTCACAGTGAAGACAAATAGTCTCAAACAAGAATGTGCATGTAAGAACTAATGCAGCTGTAAGCTTGAAACTTTCCTATTTTTAATGTATTAACCACACTCTGGTAGACTTCCTCTACCAGTGGTACTTTGGGATGTGTGGTTACTCTGTGGGATCTTAAGAGGCTTTCATATGAAACATTCAATCAGCAGGTACCAGGTCCAGCAGCTGGTTTGCAAATCAAAAGCCATTTAAGTAGCTCCATAACCAAGCTAGGAAAGTCTCTTGTGAAGGGGCAAGAGGAGGAATAAGACAAATTCGTCTCCAGGATGCTTTCACAGGATCAAAAGGAAAATATCTCAAAGGCCCTTACTGGATTTAAGAACACACACTTATTTCTCTGAGAGACTTAAACTCAAAAAGCTGAATGTGACTGCATTTTATAAAGCCCCAACATATTTTTTCAGTCTTGCCTGACTGCACCCAGGTGCTGTTATAAGTGACTTTGGCTCCTGTGTGCAGAGTAGGGAGAGGTATAAGAGAGAGATAAAATGAGTTGTGCAGGAAGAAATACCTCTGCTGTGAGGAGGCTCCACCTGTGCAACAGAAACGCTGGCACACCACTGCAGCCATGGAAAGGGCAAGAGGCCGTGGTGGAGCCTAATTCTCACATTTAATCTAACAGCATGTGCTCAGCAGCTGGGAAACCAAGGTACAGGTCCTTCTGCTGCCCTGGGGGTGCAAAACGACAGCTCCTACCATGATCTAAGGTACCCCCTCCACAAGTATCTGCCTAAAAAAATCATCAAAAGGCTCACATACTCCTGGTTCACTATCAGCTACCACGATCAATTATATCAAAAACCAACCCCACATATGCCAATAAAAGTGAGAGCAGGGAATGCAGTAAACTTGCTCTTGAAGTGGAGCCTGGCCAACTGATATAATCTAAACCTTGAATATGTTTTTTCCATAGCACATCCTCCCATGAGATCTGCCATGTGCATGCTTCTACAACAGAGAGGAGACAGGGCAGAAAACATCCTCATTGGTCCTGCAGGAGCTGCATGGCCTGGGCATGCACACTGGGCTCCAAGTATGCACAAGCCACCTCATTAACATGTCTGTGTTTCTTAACTCCACTCCAGCCACTTTATGAATTTTTAGGTACTTAACTCTTTACCAGAGATGGCTTTAGCGTCCTGAGTTTCAACAGAGGTTGGAGTAGCTTGTCCTCAACTAGGATCCAGCTTGTTTGAAAAACCTATTGAGCCTTTGCATCACCAGCACTTGACAAGCCAGCCCTAAGAGTCAACACTATTTTGAAACCCACAACACCCACTTTCAAACGCTGTTAGCCAGACCCAGTACACTGGGATTTATGATCTGAAATAACAGAGGCACTTTTAAAAGTTTGACCCTTGAGAAATGCTCTAAATTTTAGCTGTTAGCCGTCTATTTAATATCAATGGTGAAACATAAAAGAACAGGAATCAAGAGTGTCCAAGGCAGAAAATTGTGTAAAATCACAAATTCTCAAAATGGTCTGGCACACAGAAGGAAAACATACTTATGTGGTTTAGTGTCAGAGCCAGGGATCTAGAAAGCCCGCTAAAACACACGCACTCCCAGGGGAGCGATGTGCAGATCTGAGATTTGCCAGAGTAACAGCACCCAGTTCTACCCTTTGGTTTGTGCAGATGTGCCTGCACGGTGTCAGCTGCACACAGGGTATCCAGATCCACAGTTCTGCCAAATAGGGTCCTTTTTTCATTCGTACTTTTTTTTTAACTTTTCCCCCAGCCATCTGGGTGGTCCAAGAATCAGACCCAAAATACCTAGGATCCCTCGAACCACATGTTCTAATCCCAGCGGAATTGACTCAGTCCTTCATCCATCCAGGGTAAATTGACTTCCCCGCTCTTTGCTGCGTGGGGGGAACTTTTGGATGAGATTTGAAAATTTCTGCTCTGTACGGACATTAAAAATCCTACATTTCTCTTCCAGTATCACAAGCCAGCATTCCTGACATTAGTATTTATCTCTCAGCACCCTGTGTAATTTGCTCCCCATGGCCACTAGTAGCTGGGAATCCAGATTAACCAGCACCTGAAAAGTGATGTGCCACAGGCTTCATTCCACAAGCCAATGGGATGGATGGGGTTTGTCCATTTATCTTCACACACACTGGAAGGATTTCAGAGAAGCACAGTGAAAATGAGGAGGCTGAGTGGATTGATATTTGACTATATGCTGCAGGCTGCAGCCTGGCCAGTTCATTAGAGCAGGGAGGAGGATATGACAACATGCAGCAAATATCTGGAGGGACGTGTTACACAAGGAGGTGTGCTAGGAGCAGGAGGGTGAAATTCAGAGAGAGAAAAAAAAGGAGAATGGACCAGAAAGGTGAACTGCACAGAGAGGTTTATATACTGCAAAAGGATTTGTGACAGGATAGAGTAAAAGTTCAAGCAGGAGACACAAGACCAGGAGATACAAGGGAGAACCCACACGCTTCTGTGCAGTACAAGAGAAAGTGCTACAGAGGAGCAGAACACCACAACAGGACTCAGCATCTCTTGTCTTCATGACCGCAAGAAGCTGTTGAGAGGTGAAATACAATCTAGAGAGGTGATTTATTTAGGATTAAGAAAAAGAAGAGGCCAGGAAGGGCAGTGCTCCCCATTTAGCTGAGAGAAAACTTGAGAAACAAATTCGGAACACTGGAGTTTAAAAGGGCAAGAAGTTGGCACTGAACACTTATCCATTTTCACAGATGCTGAAAGCAGTGGAGAATGGGCAATCCTATTGAGATAGCTTCTGAAAGACACACACTCTCTGTTTAGAAACTCTTTAGAAAGCAGCAGGAGAAGAGAGTTCAAATAAATTTTTTTCCTAAAGCACAAGCTTAACAGCGGATAAGGTGGAAGCATGAAGTCACTTTTAATCTACTATAAAGTGAGGTAAGCAAAGGGATTATCACTTAAGACTCGCTGACATGAAGCTCTGAGAATGACATTTAAAAGCAATGGTGGATTACAGAGTGACATCATATTAAATGAACACATGCCAGAGGTTTACATAAAAGACCTCAAAGATCATGCTTTTGTTCTCAGTACTAAAACCCCTTAGCCATTTTTACACTTCTGGCGGTGATTAGGCTAAATTAGAGGTGCAGTTTTCCACAGCACCAGCAACTCGGTGGCCCAGACCTTCACTAAGTGTGAATGGTCACGACTCCATCTGAGCTCACCCAGGCCTCTCATTCCAGCCCGATGTCACAGCATTCAGCAACCGGAGATCCAGCCCAAATGTTTCAAGCCAAATCTGCATTTTATTGCATAGTTTAGTGAGTCTGAAACCACTCCCCTTCAAGTCCCTCTGGACTTCAGGTTTCAGTTATTCAAAGTACTCTGAAGGCTATTTAACTAAACACACATGACAAAACTATCCTGAATTTAAAGAACAGCACAGATGTGTAGATCTCTCTCATAATGGAATACGCTTGAAAATTTTTAACAAGATTAAAAAGAGAAAGCTGTGGAGGTTTGTCTTTCGTTGGTTTAGCTTTGGTTTAGTTTCTCTGCCTGTTTGCTTTTTGGTTTGTTTTGGTTTGGTTTTTTTGCAGAACAGTTTATGAGACTGGAAAAGACTACAGAAACATCCTAGCCCTGATCAGTGTTTTGGATTATGCTTGCCCTATTTTCCGAAGACCTGATCAGCCTGTCCTCCCACTGAGGCCCGAAGATGCTAGGCATGTACCTTCTCGGTTTCTGCACAGGCAGGTAGCGCTGTGTGCTTCTTCCCTGGTGCCTGTAAGCATGCTACAAGACCAATCTTGGAAGCCAAAGGAGTCTTTTTTGTAGCTCTCAAGATATCAAAAGGGTGAGTATTACTCTGACAACAAAGTAATTTTTCCAGCTCCCAGAACATGACAGCAGAAGCCTAGTACTTCATCTGTGGTCTCCTGGAGATGCATCAAGTGACCATCAAGTATTAATCCTGGTATTGACAGTCTCCCAAATCACCTCTGGTAGGTTACCAAAGAACCACCTAAAAGCAACAGACTCCTGCTAATTACAGACCAGGGAGAGGTTTGAACCAGCCTTCTGGAGGGGACCAGCCCTTGCAAACCATTGAAAACTTACACATTCTGATTTTCTTAGATAAATAAAAGAAGCATGTGGGAAAGAAGGGGACAGAATAAATTGGATGTGGGAGCCCCTAAACCTGTTTCCCAAATGAGCAATGTATCTATTTGGTGAAAGTCGTAAAACTTTGCAAAACACATAAGAAGGCCTCTCTGAGCAGCTGTTTGCTTTGACTCCGGAGGGAGCTCGCTCTGTCTCCTAAGCAGCGCAGTGCCATCAATCACGACCTGCCAAAGATTTTCTACTCCAGTAGCAAAGTAAATATGAAAACACACAGGTTTTATTGGGACGTGCGTTCCGCGGCTCAGCCGAGCGGCATCCTTGCTGCAGGAATGACCATCACCAGGGGTCCCACCCCGAACCGCGTGACGGGATCCCGGCTGCGGCCCCGGGGCAGCGGCGCCCCACGGAGGATAACTGAAGGCACTCTATGCACGTCCCATAACGCACAAAGGCAGCTTCAAGAGCACGCACTGCAAACGGCTCCTCTCCTCCATGGAGTCATGAATCCCCCTGGATGGAAGGGATGGCGCAGAGGCCCCAGCAGAGAGCGGGGAGCACTGCCAGGTAAGCCCCGGCAAGGTTCAGCTGAAGCGTGCTCAGGGCCACAGGGCACTCGGAAAATTTCACCGCAAAACTCCAACACCCCGGCAATGCGTGCACTGGAAGCAAGACTTTTCAAAGGATTCCTATCTGACAAAATTGATGGGGTTTTGTGTGTGTTTTTGTAGAACGGGAACAGCAAAAGGCACATCTGTGACAATAACAAATTCCAACTCTAAAGCAAGAGACACTGGTGTTTCTAAAAGCAGTTATAAGATGATGATGATTATTTTTTGTATGGCTAAACAACATATTTTCCCTTAACCCCACTTGGCCTCCCTTGGCTGAATCTCACAAAAAACAACAAAGGAAAGAGAGAACCAGACTGGAACAGATATTCAACATGGAAAATCTTGGGTTCGACATTAAATTTGGCATATTTGTAAACACTTGAGACATAGCCTTTTTATGATGAGAAGTTTAACAGTCAACTCCTCTGCCTGTGAATCACCCTGCCTAAACAGCTCAGGAACATTTTAACTGGTCCTGAAAAGGTATTCTGTAATTTTTAACACAGTAAAAAGGAAACAAACTTCAGCAAGGAGGGGTAATAGGATCAGATAAAGAAAAAAAGTGTAGGCTGGATATCAGGAAAAATCTGTAATAATATATTAAGATTTCAGGGAAATGGAGGAATATCCTTGATTAAATGAGATAAAATCCCTACCAGAGGGAAATTAAGGGCAACTCCACATTATCATGGAGATGGAGTCATCTCTATGTTTAGGTTTTTAGGACAATTCAGTCCTCATTAAAGCCATGGAATTTGTGATTATCAGCTTAGGGTTTGGGGTTTCTGTATTATTTTTATGTGTGGACAGAAGTGCAACAACAATATTTTGTTAATAAATAATGTCAGAACTGCATCCTAAAACACCACCAGGATGTTGGTAGAAAAACAAGGCTGCTTTTGTTTGTTACAGTGCGTAATGCCTGATGGGTTTTAACCACAGTTTAGGAGCTACTGTTAAAAAGCTTCTTGCTGAGTCAAGCCTAGGCATGCTGTTTACTAGGGTTAGCCCTGAAGGCTCTAGCATTGGCAGGGACTTTTAAGCTGAGCTAAGGAGTTTTTAGTTATTTTTGTTGTGATTTAAAAAATAATAATAATAAAAAAGGTAAGCGTGTAATCACCTCCCATATCTGCCAGCAGCATTCCTCTGGAGTCAAGGGCTCGGTCTTGCAAAGCTGATGCTGAGTCCCCTTAGTTTAAAGCAGAGACCAGGCCCCAGCGGAGCAGGTTTTTGTGAAGATGTTCACTAAAATACAAAATATCCCTTTTGTTAGAAAAGGACCTGTACTAACTTATGAAGTGAATTTCTCTGGTTCATCTTTGAGCCTGCACACACACCTGGCTGATGACTTTCACTCAAATAGTGCTGACCGACAACGAACAGTGAAGAGTGAAATTCTGACAAATCAATAAAAGCTGCATGCAGAAAATGTATGTAAGACCCACCACTGCTCTTCCACAGAGCCTGGGCCATCCTGTGCTCTGGAAGAGAGGATCACAGGGAAAAACAGTATGTGGCTCTGTAATTTCATCCTGTATCTCCAGAATAACGCAGAACCTCCAAATTTATTTTTCTGTCTTTTCTCAGCCTTTGAGTATTGTGGTATTACTTACTATTAAATGAATGCTATGTTGTGGAAGTGTTGGCTCATACAATTTATGTGCACCAATACAATTTCTTTTATTTATTCTGCTCTAGTTCTACATTCCTGGAACAGATTTCATCCCACATTCAGTTTCACTCCATTCTGCACTGCATCCTTTACAGTGCCCACTGGACGCCAATCCTGCCTCTCCCTCTATCCTCGATATTACCACAGGCACACAATCATTAGAATCCAGGACAGTATCTTGGATCTACAATATTCCTGTTGGTTTGCACTGCACAGAGCTCAAGGATCATCTGAATGAGACACTTCATTTTTCTAGACAAGCCAAGCAAGCACCACGATTCTGTCAAATTGTTGTTAACGCCAAGAAAGAAAGTCCAAATATTAAAGATGTCCAAAAAATTCATCACCAAATAAGTAAAACCAAAAGTGGTTGTACAGAAAAGTGGGTTGTCCTAATGACTGGAGAAACACCAAAACAATCTGAAAAAAATCTCTAAAAGTAGACTTCAAGGAAACCCCAACACAATCTGCTTCTGGACATATATAATAAATCCTCAGTGATTTAGAAGAAGACTCAAGTCCTGAAAATTATTTGTCATGCTGCTTAACAAGAAAATCACTGAGACATAAGGAATGACAACACTGAAGAGAAACGGAGCAAGTCTTTCAGGCCCATCTTGGCACAGAGGTCCTTTTTTACTCAAGTTTTCCACATTCCCATCTATGTTTCCAAGCAAAGGGTCCCACAGGTGGTTCTGCTCAAGAGAGCCTTGCAGATGAGTTCCCTCCAGCTGAGATAAAATAACATACGTTCTCATTAGGCCAAATGCAAGCAGTGATGAAGGGGAATGCACTGCCAGGTCACATCGAACAATCAGGAAACAAACCTTTGACATAATGCAGCAGGCACATAATAAGACCCCATAGTTAGCAACAAATGAGACTGCACTTAATTTGCCGTGCAGTGTTCACATAATTAGATAAATTTGGTACCGTCAAGACAGCAGACAGGTAGAATATAGACTTGATGAATTGGGGGCGCTCTGTCAGGCACCGATCACATTAATCATAAAGCCAAAACTCAGTGACGCAATTTTTCTTCCAAACATTTGCCATAATTTTCTAGACTGAAAACATGCACGTGCCCTTGAGTTTTTTTAACGGGTTGTTTACTTTTGAAACAAGAAGGATTGATTTCTGCACCACCAGGACGGAGTACAAACTTCTAGAAGCCCATCTGTGCCCACAGAGTCTACCCACTGTATTGAAGAAGAGCCATGCAACCACTAAGTTTGTTCTAGACTAGGTCTGCCACCATATCTGGATGATTTCACTCTGGACACCGTCCAGCGAGGAGAGTGAGTGCTACATTGTGACCTCCAGAGCACAGACTGGAGGAGAGAGAAGAAAGACAAACGAGAAGTAGAACAAAAAACCAGAGGAGTAAAGGGCAAGACGTGATTTTAAGATGTTGGCAGATAAAATTTGATTAGGAAAAATGACTGAGAGACTAACTCCACAGTTGCAGAGAATTTTCCCAATGTGTTTGTGCCATAGTGCAGGGTACTTGACAAACAGCCAAATGGAAGTGGCATTCCCTCAACCCTAAAAAACCACCACAGCCAAGAAGCACTTGGCTGCTCAGCTTTGGTGCTTCTCTGGCCACAAAGGCACCTTTCAGTGCAGTGCCCAGGTAGTTTCAAAGAGGACTATGTTTGCACTTTCAGACCCGCAACCAAGTTTTCTCTCCAGTACCTTGCAAGTTGGTTTTGTGAGAGGAGCTGCTGGGAACGAGAGGAATCCCAAAGAAGAAATGCAACAGGTATTTGCCAACAACTCTACCCAAATACTAAGCAGGACATGCTTGGTCCACTGATAGACAAATGTGGTAACCTCTAACATAGCAGATTATTAATATTGGTGCAGATGAACTGAAACCCGATCTGCCAGCGCTGTACACTTGGCCAGGGTCGATCAGTTGGACAACATCAATATGATAAAATGCTGGGGTTACTGGGGGTATGATTCACGGGTACATAGCATCAGTGGCGAGCTCTCAGTTGCATTCTGTAGAAGACCTCGCCTCATGACCCCACCACAGAAACTGCTGTGGAACCCCAGGGTATACGCAGCGCACCGAAACCTCCTTGTGATGAGTGAAGGGGAGCACCGAGTGGGGCACACAAATAACCTGTGACAAACATCGGAACATCTGCCAGCCTCTCTTGTAACCACTGTTTTAAATATCACCCTCTTCCGTATGTGCTTTATTAGCCAGAGCTCTGGCTTATTAACTATCTCCCAGCAAGTTATTATTCTGTCTTTTATTCTACAATTTTTGCATGTACTTGCATGAAAGACCAGAACTACTTCATGCAGCCTCCCTAATCCCCCCCAGTTCCCATGTTAGCAACCTGCTTTGTCATTTCCCCTTTGCACACAGCATGGAAGAAGCTGCTCTGCCCCTTTAAACATCCAGTCAAACTGACTGCCAGCCAAAAAGACAATGGTAGTACCAAAAGACAAAAAGCCTTCTGGTAGGATCCAGGGGAATGCCCTATCATTTATTTCTTGCAGTATTTTAGAAGCAGAATAAAGCCGTGGTAGCTGTGGGGCTCCACAGATCTGGCTGCTGCTGTCTGCATTACTTGCTTCCCAGGGACTGTTCCCCTGCTCAAACCTATCCAGAAGCCGCACAGCTCCACAAACAGCCCCTGCAAAGCTGGGTGAGCACTGCCCCTGGCCAGGCAGCGAGGCTGCAACAGGACTCCAGGGGATCAAATGAAAGTTTTTTAAGTGATGAGTCCTAGTTGTTCTTCCTGCAAAATGATTCTGGCCCTCAGCGGTTCCCCTACAGTGACTGCTCTGGGACTGGTCCCTCAGCTGATGTCTAAGCCCTGTGTTATAGCTGTGGGTTGAAGGATTTTGGGATGGTCGTGGGACTACCAACTGCATCACGCTGCTCCTCACCTCTCATGGGCAAGGTGCGTTTCAGGCACTAGAAGAAACACTTCCAGCCCCACGGTCACTAGAACCTCTGCTCACATCCCTGCTGGCTCCGTTTTCCTTGCCCTGATCAAAGCTTACAGGAGATGAAAACAGATGTCTCTGTAAACATCTCCTTCAAGAACTATTGAGCTGTCATGTCCTGGATGAAGAAATTAACCACGAATCCCCCTCGCAAGGTGTAGCCCCTGACCAGTCTCTGTGCTCGCTGCCCATCAGCTGCCTCAGGGAGAGGAGGCTTTTAGTACCTGACTTATTACTTCGAGCTGTTGCCCAGTGAAATCAAACTGAATTACAGCATTCCTGGCAGCCTTTTGCCACCATCCCCACAACTGGCAGGCAGGGAGGAATGGTACACAAGGTCTCCAAAGAGAGGGAGCAGTGCTGGGTCTTTGCCAAGATGGTGACAGAAATGACCCAGGCAAGGCATGATGTGAGAAACACGGCGGATGCAAAAACACAAGTCAAGCCTGTGCCCGGGACCTGAGCTGAATAATGACAAAGAAACCCTATACTCCCACCCTGCTGCTATAGGGCACTGCTATAGGCTTAACAGAGCTGTAAAGCCCTCCTGCCAGGCAGGTCAGCATTGTCACTGGATGGGGACAATGAGGTGGAGGGTGGGCAGTAGGGCCAGCTTGCCAGAAGGGCAGTAAGTCCCACGGACTTCAGCAGTGGGATTCAGAATACTGCAGGTGGCTGACATTTTAGCAAGGCACGGGAGTGGAGGTGTAGGACTTACCCGTGGATAGCGTGGATAGCGTGAGGTTCGTAATGGTACCGTCCTTCCTGGTGGCGCATGTCAATTGGCAAAGGAGCGTGGAAGGCCGGAAAAATGTGCTGCGGCACTGTTATGGGGAATAGAAGAAAAAAAAAGGGACTTCAAAAACTTTTCCTTCCCTTTTAAAACAATTTCAAAGGCACTAAATCTCCATGAATTTCAGAGCAAGAGCAGTGCAAGACAAGGGGTCTTCATGATATCAGCGCTATCATACACCAGAGAAGTGGAATGAATAAATAATCAAAGTCATGCGGAAAAATCCTACATCTTCGACATAAAAGATCTCCAACAGGGTTTTTGACAAAGACAAGCAGCTAAGCGCTCTTTGAACTTGAGGAGATTATAGCAAGCACCAAGGAAAACTAGACTTGCAACGCAAATCAGACTCAACAGAGCCTGGTGGGATCCAGACCTGCATCGTCCCTCAAGCCTGGAGTGGCAGCAAACACTGTTCCTGAAGGTCTGTACACAAAAGTTGGAAATATTTACCTAAAAATATAACAGCAAGAGCAGCGCTAAAGCAGAATGTCTAGGCAGTCAGAAGAGGCTCAGAAGTGCCTACTGCCAGGTTCTGAGAGAGGAGCTCAAATTGCTCTCACTTGTAATCACTTGAGGCCCTATTTTTTATTCATTTGAGAAGCTTGTTTCATCTTTGATGGAAAGATAAAGTGGTCTCAAAAGGCAGCGAACACCTACATTGACTTATTAAATCTACAGGTTTTAATATTTATTATTGACCCCAAAAGTTAACGGCGAGAATATTTGAGTGAGTTGAGCTGATGGAAAATTCATCAGGTTATTTCTCCCCACCACCCCCGACAACGCTGCCTGGCCGCCTGGGCCTTTCCTGCTAAAATTACAGAAGCTAAAGAAATAGAATTAGCAGAGCCTCGATAGCGATACCGCACAGCCGCAATAGCGATCCCGTACAATCACCCTCTGACAGGGCTCCGCGCACCTGTAAAGATGCCCCTTTCTACATTTGTGGCAGCGATCGGCTGAAAGATAAAAGGCTGGTCTTGCCCTGCCTTTATAAACACTCAGAAGTTCTTCATTAAAGATCACTTAATATCGTTGCAGGTTTTACCATTCTTTCTCTGGCTTCTTGGCCTTTCTGTCTAACTGGAGACCAAAAGTAAAACAAACCCAACCTCCTAAGTGAGCATTTCAAACCCCAGCCTGTGCTCGGTATTTCACTGTGACTTGCCTCCGTGACAGGTACCATCTCTCTGGAGACTAGGGAAGCACCATCCAAAACCAAAGTGTCAAGGCTTGGGCCAAGTCTCTCGCTGTCGCTCAGCAAACTTCAGTAAACGCCAAACTCTTTTTCTATGAAAGACTTAAAATTCAGCCTTTTGCATCTGTGGCTCCAGCTGCACCAGAGCTACGCCGACTCTGTCCGGTGGGGCTGCGCTCCGCTCGGGTCCGTCGCGCCAAGCCTGCGTGTAATCCTCATATACGTCTTTCCCGGCATATCAGCAAGAGGATCTGTGGCTCCTACTCCCATTGCAACGCTCAATCCCTGAGCACAGCGCGGCACAGGCGCGTCAGCCAGGCTGCTGGGAGAGGTGAGAGACTACACAAAAACAACCCTCCTGCCAACTCTGCTGAAAGGCGTTAAGCTAAGGTAGTCGGGGTGGAAAGTATTTAAGGCTCCGCAGCAGACTTGCTCTCCGTGCTCCAGCAAAGGGCTGGCACCTCACACTACCTGATACACTGGGAGCATTTTTGCAGCTCGCCTAATGTCAGGACACAGTAGAGTAACTGTTAACCACCTCCCCCGCTTCTGCCCCCCTCCCCTCCTCTCCCAAAGCAGCTCAGGGAGAGAATGAACTTGCATCCTTCAGGATTTGCTTTTGCAAGAGAAAGATTCACCCTTTAACCGTCCTAGGTAGGGACGATCTGTTACATAAGGACACTTGTAGGGAGTCTTCTTTTTAAGAGGCAACCAGTGTTTTTCCAGGTCAAAAACGCACCAGAGTTTAGCGGTCACACCCCATCCCCTGCTCACACAGCACAGTAAAGCCTCTGGTCTCCCCAAACCACGCTCAGCTCAAACTCCAGCCTAGGCTGGCAGACAACTACAGCTGCTGTCCTCCTCCCCGGGGACACTGCTGTTCCCTGGCTACAGCTGCCGCCACAACCCACGGCTGCTGTGGGGACCAGAGAGAGTCGGGCAAGGAGCTTTTACATCATCACATACAAAGCATGGTCACAAAATCAACTGTCCCTACACAGACATCCAGTGGCAGACAATACAAACATCTCTTCCAGCCTGAGCCCCTAGGCTGGGCTTCCTGCAGTGCTCACCCCATATTTATGCTGTACAAATAAACCAAAAGGAGCAAGAACACTTCTGTGGTCCTGGGATCAACCCAAAGTGCTGCTGGTGGCATCCCTACAGGTGAAGATTAGCAACCTCCCAAAATAGGGTGGCCACTCTGCCTCTAATGGACAGGTCTGGGGCTGAGTTAACCCCCAGAGTGCAGGAAAGTGAGAGCTGACCTGGGTTGAAACTGTATTGGCCATCGCAGCTGAGTTTTAATGATGCAGAGAGTCGCTGTAATCCTTTGGCCTGTCCCCTAGGGCAATTTAATTTAATTTAATTTATTAATAATGATAAAACTACTAAAAACGGGTCAAACTGAATACCTTAAAAGCCAGGCCAACTATGTTTTATTTTGTACCTGTGCTTTTCTACATGATTGATTGCTGAGATAATATTGGAAATTTCTGTGCTAAAAGAGTCTCTCCCTGTCACTCAGGAGAGCTGGGAAATTGAAAACACAGGCTGTTTGCTGCCTGGCCTCCTTTCCTAGCTATCTGTTGGTGTAAAATTGACATCTGAAGAGAATTTCTCCCTCCTCACACCTCTGATTATTAATGGGAGAAAAATTTCCATGAACTTCCTCCCTCCCACTGCATTCTTCGTTTGTTTTTAGCATTTCAACCTATTTGGCCCATGGGAAGCTCGGCAATGCCTCTCCCTTGGGTATCTGTTTCACACACCCAATTCCAACCCCACCATGTGCCCTGTGTTTTGCAGCCACTAAGGGCAAGGGTTGATTTTTTTGTCATCCTTTTGCAACATTCCCCTTCATGACTTCCCCTTTGCTTCCCTGCCTGGGAGCACCAGCCAAGCCTACGGGCTCCAGTGGCTGGTGCTGTTCCTTTTTATTCTTTTCCAGGTGCTTGGTCAGAAATAATGAATGGTTTTATAGGCAATCAACTACCAATTCATAAACGTCAGCCTGGCTCTGCTTCTTGTTCCCACCCCTCCAGAAGAGGACTGTGAGCTGGCAGCAGGACAGCAACACACGCCGTTAACAAAGATGGATGTTTTACACGTACAAGTTAAAAAGACAATTATATTCAATTACTTCAAGTAAGTTACGGTGATGTATTCCTGAATAGCCACGCGAAAGGCAATATGATGATTAGGGCAATGAATTTGCCAACTTTAATCTAATCAAGGCAATCTTTTGTTTAGCATTATCTGCTTTGCAGTGGCAGAGGATTTACCAAACCCAAGCAATCTTTGTAGATTTAACCCCAAAGCTGCCCAATTAGAGCTAATGATGATTGCTTTACACAAGAGGGAGGGAGATTTTAGTAGGAGGCCTGGGGAAAGCTTTTCCCCAGGAAAAGGTTGGGCCGCAACAAGCCATGCAGTACAATACTCTGAGGTGCAAAGGCATGACATGGCACCTCCAAAAGTCCCCAAGCACTGGAACCACAGAAAAATATTTTCTCTGGCTCCTGCTGAAGGAAGAGAAAGCCGAAGAATACGTCAAAAGCAGCACCCAAGGGGCAGGGACAATGAGAGAACAGGGTGTTTTGCACAGAAACAACACAGTTCTACATCAGGTCCGTGGCTCGCAGCTCGCAGGGTGAAGCAGGGTGGCAGAGCACAAGGCACACTCAGGAGGCCCCACCTTCCTTCCACCCCACCTTCCACCCCACCGGGGCTCCTGCAGGAATGCGTCTGCTCCGCCGCGCCATTTGATAAGGGGGAAGCCGCTGCTACCTGTCCCCACTTGTCGGAGCCGATTTTCTGGCCAAGGTTTATGAGCAAGACACAGACCTCCCACTGCTGTGTTCTCATCCTTGTCTATTCAAAGGCCAGCCAACCCTCTGGCTTCAAAGAGAAAAGATAGGAGGCAGAAATGCAGGTTTAAAGGGGATGTCCCTTTGCCGAAAATCCCAGGAATCAGGGAGGGAGGCATCAGAAACAGCCCTTATTTGTGGATGATGCAGGCTTTTGATTATCTCTACAGATAAACCTGTGCTTCAAGAGAAACACAGACTGCATGTATGGGTTTGCATAGCAAGCAAAGAAGCTGTTTTGACATCACTCATAACAGCACCTCTTTTTGAGCTCAAAAGTGAGAATTAGGAAGGGTCAAGCAAGCTTTTTCTATTCCAAATACTTCAGCTTACACACAGTCGCTGGAAAAAAAAAAGAAGAAAATAAATCAATCAGACCCCACAGCACTTGAAGTGGGTTTCATTTGCAGTTTGCTTTGACAAAAACAATTCAGAAAGCCTTTGGGAAAGGATTTAAGGAAGTTGCCACTTGCAATTGGGGTGCTGCAGCAAGACTGGCTGGGAAAAGACCCTGAGAAGCCCCCACCACATCCTTGGTACCACATGGAATGTACTGGCCTCACCCTGCTTGATCTGAAACACTTGAGAGCTGTGCAGGCCACCGTACAGACTAAAAATATACAGCTTTCCCATGGGTGTCCAACAGTCTCCTGTGGGAACAAGCAGTCCAGCCTGTAAGTAGGCTTCTTTACCATCAGAAATAGTGCATAAATACTTTGCAATCAACAGTGAAAGTCATTTGTTGAGGAAAAATGTAAAATATCACTGTCTGGATAATTCAGTACCTGTTGTGCTTTCCTCAACAAATTTGTAAAAAGACCCCATAAAAAATTAACATCTTTTAAAAGAAGAAAGACAAATTCTGATTTCTTGAGATGCCTTTTGGTTTGATTTCCTACGGAGTCAGTGATGCATGGGACGCAGCTTTCATAAAGTGATCACAAGCTCCCTTGCAAAGACTAACAAAGCTTCACCTCTCTTTAGGATGGGAAGAAAACATGCATTTGAAACACAGTCCTGTTTTTTTAACTCGAGAGGGGCTGAAGCAGCCTGATGTAAAATAACTTGCACAAGTTTACACAGTCAAACAAGAGCGGGATACCAATGAACCCCAATCACAGCAGGCAGAAACTGCAACTTTATCAACTTTATCTCTAAAAGGCTTCAGAGCCCTGGGGTACTGGATTGATTTAATGGGCAAAAAACTTTTCCAGACAACAGCTCACACTCTCCTGTCACTGCGGTGTCATTAGCAGCTGTGCACAAGCAACTGACAGAAAAAATGGGAAAGGGATGGCCCAGAGGATGCTTGTGAGAGTTCACCAGTGCTTCCACAGGTGAACTGAGCTGTGCTGTCACTGAGTTGTGCTGTCACTGTCCTCTTACTGGGGAAGGTGGGATGCTGCCTGGTGCGACACAGCAGCTTACAACTTTTGCTTCTTTTTTTTTCCTCCCAGGTCCAGTTTCTTTGAAAAAGATAACAGTAAAACAATGGATATCTGCAAAGGCCCTTCTTGCTGCCCACATTTTCTCCCAGATGTCCAAATCTCACTCTCTTTCTCAAGAACAAGGTTAAGGTACAACAAACATGAAGTGTTCTTCAATCAGTCATCTCCCAGGGAAGCCCAAAGCATCAAGCGAGAAAGAAATTTTAGGCAGCATTCGTTTTTCATGTTACACTTTTTAACGTCCCGATTTTACTCATCCACAGTATATATTTAAAGAGATGTATCTTGGCATCCAACAAGCACAGTGGCTGTGAAACAGCAAAGACAGGCCTGTGCTTTGTTCCCCAGCTCTCCTGTGGTGATTTTTCCTCACATCAGAGCTCTCCTAGAGTTGGTGGGTTCTGAGCATCCCTGGACAGTCCCAGTGTGTGAGCAGGGGAGGCAAATCCGGCCCGAGCGACTGAGTGTGTGTGTGGCTACTTGACTCCCTTTGATAGTCCCTCCTGGGTGTTTCACTGTTGTATTTGGATGGCCGCCCCTCTGGCAAAGCGCTGCAGGACTGTAGGTGTCGGCAAGGGAGATGTTTTTGTGTTTGTGTGACGTCCCCAGAATAATGATCTAGCTGTTTAAGTGAGCTGAGCGAATGAATGAGCACAAGAAAAACATCTTCACTGAAAGCGCAGCCAAAGTTAATGCACCATTAATAATGGTCTGGGTGAATTATTGGAAGGGATAATAGGCCTGGGGTCAGGGAAGGTCTGAGACAAAGAACGGGGAAAATTGGGTCACAGAAACATGACAGAGCAGATCACGCTGATGCGTCTGTGGGATTCTCCTCGGATGAAGTCATATATCACCATGCAGAATATTAAGGGCTTTGCAGGGACGGCCATTCCCAGAACCACCACTCAGATCAATATGGGAAGGAGCAGGAACAGACACACAAGTCTACAGTGGCTGCCTCTTAGTCCCCCTTTGAGAGATTCACTTCAATGTTGTTTAGCTACTTTGCAAAATACACCAACTGCGCGCCTCCCTCAAAAAGGAATACTTACGCAATGGCTAATTACACCAATCTGAGAATTTTCTAAGCACAGAGAGGTGTCTGGGCAAGTGTGCCCCTTCCCTGAATGGCAGCACCATGCATTTCACAAAAAAGCATCTGAGGTGCTTCAGCAGCTCTGCTTTTGTCTCCAAAATTGTGGCAGGAGCTGCAACCCCTACTCCCGCCCCATCAGCTGCCTGTCTTCACGACACTAAATTACTGACTAACCTCGCTTTGTCAGAATTTCCCTTCTTTAAAACGCAGATAATAATACCTCCCTACCTCAGAGGTTTGGTTAATGTTTATACAGCACTTTAAAAATGATGTGGTAATTAAGTGCTCAGTATTATTATATCAACGTGTATAATGATTCCAGCAGACAGCACTATAAACAGGGCTGCACCATGCCTACTTTCCTTTTGTTTGGCTTGTTAGCATTTGGTTTGGTTTTCATACAGCATACTTCAATTATTACTGGTTAATTATTCTGTTGTTTTATTACCTGCTCAGTGGCTTTGACAAAAATAAAAGAGGAACTACACAAGAAGAGTAATAGGAAATATTCATTTTGGCCCACTGGGAACATTACAGCAAGGAGAAGAGGGAGGCAGGCCCCCACCAGCTCACCTGGAGAGACCTCTCTCCTGCCCCAGGCACTACAGACCATTTTGAAATACATCCAGCCAGCTGTTGCCATGCAAAGGGATGCAGAACAAGTTTTCTCTTCTTATAAAAAAACTGATGCAGAAAGATGGTGGTAGCCTGATTTACAAAACTACGTTTTTCAGATAACGCATGCCAGGATGTTGGAGAAGACAACATGCTTAGTTTAACAGTGGGTTGGGTACAGCATCCCATCCAGGCAAGAAAAAGATTACACAAGTAACTTCTGTTGGGCAAACAACTCAAGTAATGGTAAATACCCTGTAGGAGAGTTGGAAGGAGAAGGTGCCTTGCTGGGATGCAGATATGTGAAAAGTAAACAAGAAATAATAAAAAACACATTGCCCTTCAGCTATAAAATCACAAAAAAAAAGCCTTGAAAAGCATTATTTTACTGGTATCTCAAAGCACCTGCAGGACAGAGTCAGTGTGACTTCACACCCAGAGAAATTGAGGTGCAGTGAGGAGCAGAGGATAAGCCTTGTCTCTCCACTTCAGCACTGCTGGAGCCCCTGCATGCACCTCACTACCACAGGCAGACCCAGGAGCCATTGTTTTCCCTGCTCAGCTGCCTGCAGGGACACAGACTTTGGATGCACATGTGGACACTTACTTGACACAGAAGAAAGCCCATTCCTGGGGTTGCCTGCATAATAAATGCCATTATGAAATCCATGAAAGATAGCAAACATCTCCCTCAGACACTGCAAATGGCAGGCTGTCTCTTTCCACCATGCCAGAGGAAACTGCCTCGGATGCAATCACAATAACCATCCATCCTCTTGGGGATGGCCCAGAGGAGTTTATCCTCTCACAGTGGAAGAACAAAAAACCGTCATTCGCAGATGCTGAGGGGTGCCCTGACCCAGCCCCTGCCTAGGACACAGGCCCTGCCGGCACACGGCAGGCACGAACCGGGAGCACGTTCCAGCCCAGCCGCTGCTGCCGCAGCCGGGCAGCGCTGCTGAGCCGCGGGCTGTGTCCGACAGCCGGGCGGGCGGGCGGCTGCCGGGCGAGGGGGCTCTTGCAGCTGGGATGGGGCGAGATTAGATCAGCGAGCTCCCCCCGCAGCCCCGTGGCCAACTCGAGGCAGCACTGAAGGAATTTGCCCATAAATTTCCTCCCCGCCCCAAGAAGAAGACAGCGCACTTAAATGAACTCAGGCCCTAATGGAAGTAGGATATTCTTGTTCAGCTCAATGTCTAACCCATCCTGGAGCTCCTGGCAGCTCCACTCAGCTCTCTCCCATGCACTGCCTGACCTTTGGTAAGGGCATTAAAACTGTCAGTCTTTTCCTGGGCAAAAGAGACGGAACAATTACAGTGAGGCTAAAAACGGCCTTTCCCTCTACACGGAAAATTTAGATTAAAAATTGAAGAGTTCATTGACATTTTCTATAAGAACACAGAATTGTCGTTAAAAAATCAAACCCTGAAATTCCTCAGTTGCTATCTACCATCTCTGAAACTCAGCATGAGAAGGCCTTCCTGCTTCATCCACCAAAGGAGCAGGGACAGCTGCTGCTGGCAGGGACATGAGGACACCAAGAATCTCTTCAACGTGCTCCTATGCAGCAGCTGGCTTTGCAGCACCCTTCTTGTGTGACCAAAAATGAGGGCACTTCACTTCTTGGTGAGAAAACAGGAATTTTCTATCTGAAGCCTGCTGACATGGGAAGTCCTGGATTTCGTTGTGCAAAGCACGTTGTACCCAAAACTTTGGAAAATTTCAAAATGGTGTGGGGGGATGAATATATTCAGGTCTATAGAAGTATTTCCAAACATTCAGATGAACATTTGTGCATGAAGGCAATACATTATCTATTATTCTACAAGAATTCCTGGGGTCTTCAGGTTACTGGTAAGTGGCAGCCTTAGGGGGACAAACCATTATTTTTTTATACCTCTGGGAAGAGTAAATAAGATGAAAGCAGAGCTCTCCTGCAGCCAGGAGGAACCCCACAAGCACAAGGAAGTCCTGCAGTGGGGTGCCCAAACACCAAATCTCTGATGGCTTTTCGAAGAGCAGTAATTAGAAAAGTCTCTTGATCAGCCTTGCTGCCACCAGCCACCTTCCTCAATCCCAAATAGCTGAAGCTGGTAGAAGCTTTAAGGCAGAACAGTTTTTCATCAGTTAATGTTTTACAGGTACCTGCACCTTCTGTAAGAAGCAGGACATAAGAGATTAAGATGGTTTAAGATCTATTATATTTTAGACTACAAGAACATGGAAGTGATGAAGTTGAAATGCCTTGACTTTATTTCAACAATATCTGATAAAATAGATTTGAAAGGGACTGCTGAGCATTTGTGCTTCCTGGAAAATTAAAAAGAAATCAAAATTGCCTTTCTCTGCTAAATAAGCACTGAATTCTTTGGGACACAATGAAATCTGAAACAGCAGCAGCGCACATTTCCATTGCAAAGGAAACCCGCTCCACTCACACGTCGCTGCTGGAGAAGGAGCAGGATGACAATCCCACCTGGGATGTACCAGTCTACCCCACCATACCTGATCAGGAGTTTCTACATCCATGCTGAGCATTTCCAGGGTGAGACTTTCCACTAGTGCTAGCTTTGTATTAGCTGGGTTAGGCAATAGGATCACCGAATGGCAGAAAAGAAACCCAAAAGGAAAGCCCTAATGCAGCTTATTAATTCCACAGGTGAGCTGCAAATGCTGAGAGTCTTGAAAATCACTTAATTGCCAGGCTGTCAGGCCAAGATGTATTCTGAGGACGCTGCCAATCTGACAGTTATTAACAAACAAAGAGGCCACAAGCCCTGACTGCACTGAGATCCTTGTTATTTCTACTCATGTGCCACCTCCCAACAGGAAGTACTTAATAAGAATAATAATATCCCAAAAGGCCAACCTACGGCAGTGCAATTAAAAAGCTTTTCTGTCTCACTTTGAGGGGAGAAAAAAAAATGAGGGGGAAATTAAAATCAGACAGGAAATTCCACTAGAACAAGCTAGCTTATGTCCTAATAACACAGGATTGTGCCAACTCCTCCAGAAAGTAGAGGAGGGAAGGAAAAAGAAAGGGCGGGGGGGGGGGGGAAAGAAAGAGAAGAGAAAGAGAAAAGCAGCCCTCTAGACTGACTCAGATCTGAGGCTACATTGTGGTTCGGCTGTGGCTGCAATTCTAAAGGGAGAAAGGCAGCACAAGCAAATAAAAGGCGGTTTGCTTTTTGAGCAAGTTGCTGTTATATGATGTAACTCTTGTATGAAAGCGCGGCCACTGCTGCTTTGTTGAGAAAAGACACAGCCAGATAAGCTCGAAGGACCAGATGGATCTTGGGGCTTGTTCTCCCAACAGCTGCTGCCAGAGAATGGAAAGAAGAAACAGAAAAAGAAAAAAAAAAAAGAAGAAAAATCCCAACCAGCAAGGCAGAAATCCCGGCACGCGAGGGGCAGGCAGGGAGGTGGGGCAGACCAGATGGTGGTTCAGCTTGTGCCTGCCTGGATGGGCAGTAGGAGAAAAATCAGTTTGTCAAAAACTTTTATGAAAACTTATAGATCTCTCAAGAACGGAGGGATCTTTTCAGAGAAGCAAAAATACCTGCAGGTTTAAGGAGAGCAGTTTTCCACAAGTTGTTATGATCCTGCTTCTTGGGAAGCCAGCAGGGTTCAGCAACCGCCTGCACCTCCAGCTGATCTAGCAACTTCCAAAAAAAGTGGGCCAAGAGGATTTGCCCCTGACTGCTCTGGGACCAGGCCAATGGATGACAAACCTTGCCTGTTTCACACTAAAGCTCATTTCACAGTGGAACCCACCTCATTTCAAGACAGCTGGTGAAACAGGAGGGTGTGAACCTCAGCTGACTGCCTGGAGTATTCCCCAATACACCCTGCCTTTCTCCCATGGTCCCCAATATCTGGCTGTGAGAGATGCCCCAAGTCCTCAACAGGTTTCTTCTTCTGGGTATCCAAAGGAGAGAGAAATGCATTTGATGCATGTGCAAACGTGGCCCTGACAGAAGTCCTGCCTCCTACAGTACTGACTCTGGGGAGCAGAGAACCAGAACCTGAGTCCATAGTTACCTGAGCATGTTGTTCAGTATGGCTCAGGTGCTCCTGGAGCTTGGTTTTACATCTGAGCAGTTTTCCTTCCAAACTTCCAAAGGAGTTTTCCTTGGCTCCCTGAAGGGCAACTGGTCGCCTATAATACAAGGCTAAATTGTGTACTGCCATTAGATCGAGGCATTATGGGAGAAAGCACTAACTGGCATTTAAGACCAGGAGGCGTCAGGAGCACCAGACAACACTGCTGCCCTCAGTTGCATCCAACCTGACCAAGCCCAGGATCTCTGCTGGTGAGATGTGGAGGGACAGGGAAGTTGAGCAACCTCAGACTGGAAACCACAAGACTGGTCGAGTACCGAAGGGCAAGGCAGTGAATGAAGATGGAGGGAGAGCACATCAGCTACCACACTGCAACTTCTGTACAACACTCATCTGAGCAGCAAATCTAGCAGAGCCCTGACCACGCATCTTCCACATATGTAAATAAAACCTTATTGAGGAGTGTCATCCCAAGCCACATTTCTAGGAGTGGATCTACAGATGGAGATGTCTTTTAGCCTTCACGCCCCCATCCACGCATTCACACCCCTCCCCTGAGGTGGCACTGGCACTCACTCAATCACACACTGAGCCAGCTCAGGGAGTTCATCCAGTTGAAAACTAATCACCTAAAATTTTATTGCACATGGTTTTGGCTGGATCAACTCCCTGAACCAGTTTACCATGAGATCGATGGTGAAAAAAACAAAAGCCCTTAGGCTGCTGTTCAGTAGCCACTTCCAGCCCAGGCTGCCACTGAAAGCATTAGCCCTGACCTCCCTTGGCCACCTGTCCTCACAACAAGCACACTCCATTATGGTGGCCAGGATGTTTTTCTGTGACTGCAGGGCTGACTGGACTGAGCAGTACATCTCAGTGAAAGATGACATACCCCTTTCCCAGTGGCTGATGCTCACAGCCAAGCTTCCAGGTGCTGCTCCTGGAGGGCACGGCTGCTTCAACATGTATGGAGTAGTCGGGCTGACTGGCCCTTGCTAACTAAATACACTTCCCCAAATCCATCAGGCAGCACACTATGAACTGTCTGCTCAACCAGCCAACGCAACTTGCAGGAGCTGGAAAGCTGCCTTGCAGAAGAAAAACTCCCAAGCAGATGCCTAAATCCTGTGAAAGCTCAGGTGCCAATGCCAACAAGAAAGGGCACGCCAGCCCGCCCTGAGCACAGACCTACCTGAACGGTCTCTGCCACTGCAGGGCTGCCTGCTGCCATGGCAGGGACACCTGTGCTGCCTCGTGCCACAAAGACTTGCTCAATCTTTCAGGACAAGGCTGTGCTTCAAATTCAGCGCTGGCATTTCGAGCCTCTCTAATCCAAACCACAGGAGTCAGTTTGCTTTCTTTATGCATATGCTCCTCCAGGCATTAAAACAAACTGAAATCAAACTGTTCCTATAGGCAATGGCTTGAAAAATTTCCCCTTCGTATGAAAGGTCTGTTTATATAATTTGTAAAACTGAACAAATCAAGCCTGGAAAAAACCCTTGCAGCATCTGCTGTGCATTTTGACCAAGCTTCTTGCTGGAAATGGAAGAAAAGATGTTTGCTCTCTACTAGTCGTGATAAAATTGCAGGGCTGGGTATTTTTTTTTCTTGCACTTATACCCAGGTGATAAGCATCTAGGTAGTCTTCAAAGAAGAGTTTTGGGAGCTTTCATGCTTCAGGACACCAGTCCCCAAAGCAGTCCCAGTCGATAAAGACTGAGAGGATACTGCACGAGCCGGCTTTTAACCAGGCATAAAGCAGCCTGCTACTCTTAACTAAGCAGAAGGTCTGATGAGGAGAGGGGTGAGGAAGTTATCTGTTTTACCCAGCTGTGGTTTTGGTGCAGGCTAATAACTCCCATGTATCATCCTGCCTTCGTACGAAAATTTTCCGACTGGTATTAAAAATGGTCCCAGTGCAGTTTGCAGCAGATTCTCCGGGCAGCTCATGCAAAGTGCTCGTTGTTAGCATGCTGCTTGTGTAATGAGGGTGCTTAAGACTGTAAGGGGTCTCTGGAAGGTCCTGAAGAGTGATTGCAGTTCAGGAGACTCACCCACCTGGCAACACGCTGATTTATGGCCTGCTCAGTTAATAGCCCTGCTTAACACAGGAGTTTGTCGAGATTAAGTAATTGCCTGAAACAAAAAGTTTATTATCTTTAAGTCTCTGCTGATGAATGACTGGGTGTTGGAAGAATCATGTGAAAGATATCTGTGATTCCCTCCCACTTTAGGGGAGGAAAAAAAAAGGAAAAATAATAAGGTTTTAAAAGACAAGCTCTTCCAAAAGGAGTTTGAAAGCTCACAATGTACACTCAAACCTGGTCGCAGTTACAAGGAGGGGGTTTCACACCTAGGGTGCCATCTAATAAATAGCTCAAGTAATAACACAGTTCTGTGATGCATTTTTCCCCAAGTACTGCAAGTGTTTTGTAAACATTAATTAATACCACCCCTTGAGAGATAACTGATCCTGTCACACAATAGTAAGATTGGGAATAAATCAAGATGCAAACCCTGTTTAGTTTCCATACATTACATATTGGCCTTTCCCATCCTACAAAAATCTGGAAATTTTCCAAACTAGAAAAGACTGCAGATAACTGCAAAGTTAAAAGATGCTGCATGCTAAATTCTGCTACAATTATTTCTCATCTCCATTTCCAGATGCTTCAGCAAGGTTAATCAGCTTGATTAGGGTCACACACACTTACACTGCCTCATGAAACTGAGATCCGAAGTGCACCAGAGCACAGGACTTTGGGCCGTGCCCTGTTCCACCCCCACCCCGAGAGGAGCCGCCTGCCTGCTGAGCGTCCCTCGCAGTGGAGCTCGTGCTAGGAGATCACACGATCCAAACCTCTCCTCCTTCATCCCCCGTTTCCTTTCCACCCACGAATTTTCTCAGCTGGCACACGAGCATGGGAGTTTGGACACGAGGGAAACAGGACTGACAAGAAAGCCCCATCTCCACTGCAGCCGCCAAGTAACGTTCCCACAGCCCCAGATGTCAGACACACTGTCCCTCCTCACATCACTTCGAGGCCTTCCTGCAATAAAATGGGAATTGGCTCCAGCTTTTCCTAGCACTTCTCATATTACCTTTTAATCCAAATACATATGGTTCAGGGAACACTGAGAGACTTGCATGAAAGGATGTACACCAAGAGAATGCAAACCCTGGAAAAAAAGGGATTAGAACGGCAAGACTCCCTTGGCCCCAAACATGTGCCCCCCCATTCCCCAGCATATTAATCAAGAGTCTGATGAGATTCCTTTTGAAATCCCCCAAAAGATTTCTGTAGACTTCAGTGGCTTTTGGATCAGGCTGCAAACTCAGAATAAATCATAAACTGGCTACATCTGCCAAGTTTATTTCTTTCTTTTCCAGGTTTCAGAACAAATCCATTTTACTGCTGGGAAAAAGCAGAATGAAATAACTGACAAGAGTTCAAATATCCTGTATCACTCCTCATATTAATTCAGCCAGTCAATCTATCCCATAACTTTGGGAAGTGAAGCAGATTACTTTGGCCAGATCAAACCACAAAACTGTGCTGCTTCATTTATGTGCAGTTTATTATCTAAGGCAACGTGTGCAAACCCCTTTCTCTTGGGTTAGAAGTGACAATGTGGGAGACTAAAGTCAAGCAGAGTCTTAAGCTAAGCTATAGTTAACCAAAATACATTTGCACTGAAGAAACCACAATCAATTTTGGAGAGTCTCTCTTATTAAAAAATATCTAATCTTAAAGGATACACAAAAAGCAAACACTTAAAAATGTGGAACCTCATGTTTTGCATAAATTTGGATGAGTTTATTAATTTGTGGTTAATGTATTGCCCTTTTTTTTTTTTCTACTCTATTTATCACTGATAGCAAATTCTCCATGCATAAAAGACCTCATTACACTTCCAAGTTGGGTGATTCTGTAGCATGTCCCTCTATCAGCAAGCAGAAGAGAGAGTTGTTTCACCATTTTCAATTCAGAGCCTGGCTGATGTGTGCTGATAACTTCAAGATACCTTGAGAGATCTGCAAGATGGGGAACTTCCTATGGCAAACAGCTTCAGATATCATTTAGGGTTTAATTTATTCATTCATCATCTGCTGAAAGCAATACTAGCATTGGCTTTGAGTTGAAAAGCCACTGCACAATAGATATAGCATCATACTAGACTTTTCTCCGGTTTTCAGTGCCTTCAGGAAAAATAGCAAGATGTCCTGACAGGAGAAGCTTGGGGAAGAGCCTTGGATTTGCTTTGACCCACTGCTTGGAGCCCCTTGTGCCATTTCAGGATTCTATCTACACAACCACTTGTGAACTGGGCCCACAAACTAGGGCAACAGCAGAAATGGGTATATTAAGTTCTTCAGAAATGCAGTAGTGGCAGATCAAAACATCTGTGAACACTGTGTTTTACTGACAACACAATTCTAACTTTGAAACAGGTTCTGCTATCAGGCTATTAGCACAAGCACTTTACTTTGAAGTATGTACTGTAATTCTTGCAATTTTACTCCCAGCTCTGGTATTCATTTGGCTCAGGTTACTTCTATAATTTATCTTCCCACTGGAAAAATCCAGCCTGTAATACACCCATGCAGAGTAGTACGGGTATATGCACCCTCTTTCTGTGCCCCTCTTTTATCCTGCACGATATTTTCAATAAGAAACTTTAAAGGGAAAAAAAAAAAATTTAAAGGGAAAAAAAAAAAAAAAAAAAAAAGAAGAGGTTTTCAATCCCAGTGATGCTAGATCTCAGTTTTTCCCATGAGAAAATCACTTAGCACTTCTCTGACTTGAGGTGACTCATTGCTGTTCCCCTGCTGGGGCTCCGTGCTCCCCTCGCGGTGTTTAACCCAGGCACGTAACTCGCCCGGTGTGGTGGGTGTGTTGGCATTTGCTAATAGGCTTCCTGGGCTGTCACCTGCATGTGATGGCTGAGACAAAAGATTCCGTGATGATTTCTGTTTACAGAGCAGTTATGATAAGCTGACATTTGCCTCTAGCTGTTGGGTTTGATAACTCAAATACGGCCTACATGAGCGCTCCTGTGAGCTGGTGACACTCTTGTTGAGAGTTGTTTTAGAGGAACTTTTGCTCTTATCCTCCTGAAAATTATAAGTGAATTTCTAATGCATGTGAATGAGGCTGCATTGACAGCCGAGGAAGCTGCAGTGCCTTAATCTCTGCATTCATGTCCTCACATGTTACGTCACCTGTGTCACCTCGCTGGCAGTGGTCGGCGCTCCCACAGAGGCTCAGTTTCCCACCTCCCAATCTGAGGAATATTTCCTTCACCCAGCCCCACAAGCACAGGTATCAGTATGAATACATCCCTCAGACAGGGCACCTGCTGCCTGGGAGCATCTTGAGCAGCAAAGCTCCAGCAGCAGATGCCTTTGAACACCTAAATGAGCATTTTCCCAGCACCAACCCCGATTTCACAACTCTTCACTTGCAAACAAACAGCCTGTGTGTGCTCTAAAGGAGAAGGGATCTGGGTCAGGGACTGAGGAGACAAAGAAACCACACTGCAAGAAGAGAGCCTTTGTTCCTTAGGGAACAACAGTGCCAGGTAGGCACTAGCAGCTTGAAACATCACTGGGTCTGCTGAGGAAGAGGAAGGAGAGAAAGTGCCCAGATAAACTCGTGTTGGCATCACTTGGGTTGTCAAAGCCACGACTGGTGGAGGTCATGGCAGACCTAACCACACTGGTGAGTTCACAGCGCCCTATTACATTCCTCCAGGAACCAGGTGGTACTTATCCTGACATGTTCACTTCATAAAGAAAAAGAAGAGGTGCAAGAAATAGAGCAGGGGAAGCTGTGATGTGAGGGAAAGGGACAACAGGCCATTGCAGCCACCTTTCTAAACTGCGAATTGAACGCCAATGGCCACGAATCACTATGGCTATGTTTAATTATTCACACTCATCCCTATGAGATTTTCAGTTACTTGGCTGGCCAGCAAACGTGTGTGTGGGCACAACAATTATCCATATTACTGGGTTTTCTCCATTTCTCAGGATGCACTTTTCTCTGATCTTCTCTTGACTTTATCTCATCTAGTATCAAGGCAAGCCACATCCATAGCCCAGAAGAGTTACCAAACACAGCTTTGACAGTACATGTAAGTGCTAATTAATATTATTGAACTGTTGCAACCAAGACTTCCAACCAAGAAGGGACTTCTAAAGTATAATCCAAATCACGGGTACTCCCATCACCTCCCCCGGCAAACGCCATGCAGTTGACATACAACTGGGAAATGGAGGCAAACTGGTTAATACATTTTCCTCTGACTCAAATGACTGTGTGAGCACATGAAAGAAATCTGTTAGCAGCTGGGCAAATAAGGGAAATTAATTGTTGTTCATCTTCAGCTACATGATATGTTTCTTTTTTTTATCAGTGTCTGGTCCTAAGAAACCCTTAATTTGCAAGTCAAGTGTTGCTACCTTTGCTTATGTCCTGTGATACCGTACTTTGCAAACAGTTTCACTGACTTAAGGGAGCTCCAGCTGTGACTGGATGGCAGATTCAGAGTTCCTGAACTCTCAGTTCAGGAAAGTGATGGCGCATATCCTTATCTCCATTACAGTGCAGCTACCCCTCTTTTCATAGCCTGAACTTTCAAGTGACACAACACACCCCAGTCATGCAGAGGTGGTGAGAGGCAGGGCCAGGTCTCCATCCACCCTCGTCAGGCACCCTCCTGTGCTCCAGCCTTCCACCCTGGGTCAAGAGGAAAAGACAATTCTGCTGCCCAAACTGGGACACACAACACTAAATCATCATAGCTGGGAGCATACTTGAGCTGTCAAGGAGGCAAAAGAGCAGAGAGATGATCTGCCTTGAGAAACATCAGGACCGATCCCTCCCCATCCTAAGAAAACTTCTGTCACTCTGGCTCCCAGTGGAAACAAAATGACCATTTTTATCACCTCACCTCATCCTGGGTCTGCAGAGAAATGAAAGGCGAATGCAGTGACTGCTAATATCTTTAGCCACATTTACTGAAACCTTTTGACACCAAGGCTATTTTTATTACCTAAGTGCACTACGCCTGTATCAGAATGCAAGTTTTATTGCTTACAGTTCGGCCTTGCAAAAAGCCTTTTCCAATAACTGTCTGTGGCAAAGATATGCATTAATGACATAGGGAGAGGCTACAGTACCTCCTAGCACGGCCTGGCACTAAGAGCAGCATTAGACATCCCACACTTCGCTGCCCTCCCGCAGCCTTCACTCCCCTGCAGAGCTCTCTGTGCGCCAGGGCTGCACCCAAAAACACCTGCCTTGGCCAAGCAGCTGGACATGTCAGAAGGGCACGCACAAAACAGGAATGAAACACAGCTCTGCAAGTTTTGTTTGGCTTTTCGAAACAGCACAATAAGCAGATTTTACGACTTAGAAGTGGATGGTACAGTCAGTCTCCTCCTCTTCCTCCCAACCTCCCGACCAGAGGCTGCAATACCCAGCAGTGCCCAAGGATCTCTATGCAGCTCCACCGGGTCAGACAAGGCTCATGGTGTCCCATCTCCAGCAGCGAGATGGGAGAGGGCCAGAAGATGCCTACCATCACACTCTAGAGTCCTCCCCCCAGGCAATTTCCCACCTCAGGTCCCGAGCCAGAGATGAGCCTTCATATTTAACGACCTTGCAAAGGTTTCCCTTCTGAGCTGTGCCTCAGTTTCCCCAGCAGCAGAACAGGAGAAAAAAAAAGGCTGCCTTAGTTTTATAAGAATCTCTTAACAACAATACCACTGCCTGCAAATGGCTTTAAAAAAAGACTGGACAGAACTTTGTACATATGTATGTAAACCCCTTAATTTTTAAGTTTTCTTTCAATTATATGGGATTCCCTACCTGCCTATTCTTTTTTCCTGGAACTGCTGACTCTTTCAAGTAGTAAAATGTATCCCAAGCAAATAAAAGTAGTTTAGAGTGATACAATCTTAGTGTCTTACACCCACAGAGCATCGCATGCAACACCTATATTGAGAAACCAGGAACTTGAACAGATGCAGTCACACTGCTCACGCTGGGAGTTCAGAGACAAATAATTCAACCTTTCATCACTCTCTAATCCCAGGAAAGATATCAAGGTTAAACTACTGAGAAAAATACAGCGAGTGTTAAGCAACACGGATCTCTCTCTCAAAAGGCATAATTAGCCAGGTAGCCATGGTCACCCAGCTCAAGAATGTGAACCTACAGTAATTTCTCCCTTCCCAAGATGCACAACCCAAGTAGGTGCATTCGCTGTCTGCAGCCACGGCGTGGGTTTGGTGTCAGCCGCTCGCTCTATAATTGGCTCTTCATTGTGAGTTACCACGAAAGGCTCCAGGCAGTCCCCACAGACCTTGCCCTTGATCTGGGTTAAGATACTTTGACCCGTGATCCTTTATAATAAATGATATCCCCCTGTTGAAGAATGCTGCCTTCAACAATATAGGCCTGCCCTCAGGAAATGGGAAAGGAATTTTCCTATAAAGGCAGATTAACGAAATTCCACGCAAATTTCATGCATTTTGAATAATCATCTGAACCGTGACGAACCAGCTTCCCCTTGCAGGGATCCTGCTCCAAATCTTTGTAGTTCGAAGACAAATTTAGCTGTCTCTTTCTTGGCTGCAAAGCATGCTGTTTTTCTTGGACTTGGCATGTCAGGCTGAGAGTGGCGCTCGGGGCAGCTCGTCCCTCAGGCTTGGCTGCCCAGCAGACAGAAAACACCACCCAGGCACCTGTGTATTCATGTGCAAGGACGGCTGTAGTTTGAAGTTTATACACAGCCCAATATTCCCTGTTGAGTTGGGATAAGCTCCAGTGCAGGGATCAAAGAGGATTTCTTCTTGTGCTGATACGCCCTCCTCCTTGGGTCAGCTGGTAACAGAGGCACTGAAACCTTCCCTCCTGGTACCTTCTTCCTCTGTTTCTGACAGCTCATGAAATTCTGGGTTTGGGACAGGGCTGTGCTCAGCAGCTGCACAACTGGCATTGATGGTACCTGGCTGGGATAAAGCCACCCATCAGTTGTTCTCTCCCACGCACCCTCTTCTGGGGCAGCTCTGAATGCCCTTCTCTCAGTATTTTCCTTTTGCTTCATTTCTGGCCTCTCTACTGTCTCCCTAAACCTGATGACAACAGGTGTCCCACTTTTCCATCTCTGGGCTCCTCTCCAGCTCCTTCCTCAGGGGTTTTCCCAGCTCTGCAGGTATCTGCATTCATCAGTTCTCCTATCAAACCCCTTTTCTGTCTCCTACGAACATCACCGCTGCTCTTGGGCACATCTCCACCACCCTCAGGTACCCCAAAGCATACCTCCCACCAGATGTGCACCATTCCTCCCAATACCTTCTCCCTGATGGTCAAGGTTGTGTCTGCCTCAGCACTTTTGAGGCTCTCTCCCTGCATTTTGATCCTTGAGCCAAAGTCCTCACCAAGGCATGGTATTCTCACATTCTCCTGCTAACCAGGGTCAAACCAAAAAGCAGCAAAGGAATATCATCTACTTTTAAATTTTAGTCTCCTAAAGAAAATGGTTCGTTTTAAGGGACATGGTTGTATTAGTCAGACACAAGCATTTTTTCCTAGAGTGGTGTGTGGTGATGGAATCTCACGGGACAATAAGAATTTTAAAGCATTACATTTTTTTAAAAGATGTAATACAAATTATAACAATTTTCACCATTCCTCCACCAGTTTATATCGAAATATTTTCCTGATACCCATGAAAGTATCAGGTGAGAAAACTTTCAGTTTACAAAAAGAGTCTTAGGAGTCTTTCACACGCGGCAATGTTAATGAGACTGCAGCCACAAGGAGTGAAAGCACAGGAGAACAGTGTTGTAGTGTATATGTCAGCCCTCATGTGTGCTTCCAGAGGAGGAAGCAAACAAAATGTTTTGCCAAGCTCCTGAAATGGTATGATGTTAGGATAAACTCCTGCACAGCTTTACTTACTGGAACATAAAAAAATGCAAGCAACCATCAGTCGTCATTACTACAGCTAAACTAGGTGATATTCAAAAGCAATGCTATCTTCCTAGCAATCACCACCACAATAAAAGACAGAGGGCTGGTTGCTCTGGAAAGGATGGCACTTCCTTGATTCAAGTAAATCATTTATGAAATTGAGATCTTCTTTTAAATGAAAAAGTTTGGGAAAAATGTATTGCAGTTAACAGCACAGCAGACAACAGCACACTAACAGCCTGACATAAAGTCTATTGAAATCAATGGGAGTCTTTCCAGTGACTTTATTGGGGTTTGGACCAAATCCTCCAGGAGAATAAGCTATTCTGCAATATCTATTATTACGCACTGTTTTGTCCTGGTAATTAGATGCTGGGAGAGCGCAGTGCAATTGTTTAAGGCACTGATCATTCACCCATGGAGACCCGTGTTCAGAGCCTGGGTGGGTTGAACTCAGAGGGGCTGCAGATTCCCACTGGTGCCCGTCTGCATTCCCAGCCCCACTGCTACTCCCAGGTAGACAGGACAGGAAAAGGCAAGAGAAAGCGAAGGTCAGGGCTGAGCTGGCAGAGATGTGGCGAGCCCCTGCCTGAAAATACCTGGTTCCTGCCTTTCCTCCAACACCTCAGTTTTCCCCATGCACCGTCACGCATGCATAATGTTTTCAAAGAAGTGGACAGCCAGCAGGTCTCAGGTCTGCACAAAGCAGCTCTGTACAGCCCCAGGCACTTCACACAGTGCACTGAGCATCATCGGCATTACTGACTATGCAGGGAACATGACTCTGTGTTTGCATCTTGTTTCTAAGGTAAAACGTACTGCTCCTTGGAGGGTAGGTCTGAGGGAGGGACTGCAAGTCCCCTGCAACCAAAATACAAACAGAAGGGGTAAACCACGCAGAAAGGACTCCCACCACAAAGCTATACATTTGGCTCACTGTGAATACAGAACGCCATGCCATTAGCAGCCAAGAGAGAAGACAGTACATCCTGAATTCTCAGAGGACGCCAGCATCACAGAGCTCTGCCTCTGCGATGAGGCTTAATGCAGACAGTGTGCAAACCTATGCTCCTCAGTTAAAAAAAAAACAACAGGCAACTAAGGAAGTTCAGCAGCTTGTGGCTGGGATGAAGACAGCACTACAAGTTGCTAGTTCACAGACTCTTCCCACAGAAGACCTGCAAGCCACCAAGTAACACAGAGGACGCCGGCTATAATGATCAAAGGCATTCTCTTGCACAGTTCAAAGCCTGTCTGTGGCCCTGCTCGCTGTAGGATGGTGCTCGCACTAAAAGGATGTATCATTTCAGAAAATGACTACAAATTCACAGAAGAAAAATCCCGTGATGCCACCTGCAAATCAGCTGGTCCTTGAACTGCAACGTTTGCGAGGCTGTGAGAACACCACTGGGAAGCTCCTTCCACACCTGCACTGCAACTCTGAAGCTGGAGTCAGAGGTAGACAGACCTTGACCTCGACCTAAGCTGCTGCTGCTGCCCCTGAGCTAAGTTTCATGGATACCCCACCCTGACACAGCCTGGCAGCACGTGGAAGCGGGGGCGAGGCTGGGACTTCAATTCCTGATACTTTGGCAGAGCTGATGGCCTCAGATGTGCCACTAGCGCAGATGCAGAGCAGTTATTGTGCACCACACTCCAGCTAGGACGCCTGGCTATCTCTCTGCCACAGCTGGGCCTCAAAAACCCAGGATACAAACTCTTGCCTTTGCCACTCCCCATCTGAGACGTCACAGGATTTATAAAGACATGGTGGAAGCAGTCTACAAGAATAATTAAAGCAACTGAAATTAACCGGATGTGTTTGGGTGAGCTTTGGTCAGGTCAGCGTGAAAATCCCCCCACTGGCAGCAGACTAGGATGGATCTGACGGAGGGAACACGGGGCCTGGTGTGGAACAGTGCTGTGGAAGTGAGCCCCGTGCAGCCGAAAGTGAGGCCTCTCTCCGTGCCGCTCCGACATCTTAGAGATCTGCAAAAGCTATTTGCAGTGAGAGGCTTTCTTGTAAAACATAAATGAATACCAGCTGTCCCGGCAGGCTCAGAGCGCAGCCTCCCTCTTTGGATGGGCTGTGGTCTCTGGGGAAGCCAGCCGGGCTGGAGGACGTGCCTTGTCTCTCCATCCCAGGGAGACACACAGGCAGCGGCGTGGTGAAAGGGCGTCAGTGTTTGCCTCCTAAGGTGTCGCTTGGTAAGCAAACTAACTGCTTTTTCCCCTCAGAGGGGAAAACAGTTTTTTTATCATCCCTGATTTTTTTTTTTTTTTAAATACATCTCTTTTTAACCTTGAAAACAAATCCCATTTTATGTTACCCAAGAAGAAAGTCTGAGTCTTCCTCACTGCCCCAGAGACCCGCTTTGGACGCACTCATCCATTGCTCCCCTGCAAGCACAAGCACATTCCTGCCCCGACACCGGGTTCCGGCAGGGTCTGCCTCTGCATATCCCAGGGCTCCAGCTGGGTTCCTCTGCCCATTTCTTTTTTTTAAATTTACCTTGGAAATAATATTTCCTGGCAACATATTAATGCCCTTTTCAAGGCTCAAAAGAAAATCCAAACAGCAGCACAGACCAGAAGCCAAGTGTCTGAGCAGGGAGAGTGGTACCTGCTTTGTACCCAAATATTTATAATTTGCTAATACAGCCATTAATACTTAGTTTTATTTTACTTATGTGTTTTATCTGTTTAAATACTTACTTGGCCTTCCCCACGATAAAACATCAGGGACTTTGGCCAGTGTTTCACTCTTCTCACATTGACACAACAGACCTGACTGATTTGTAGGCTTTTTTCACTGCATACAAACAAATGCAAACACGCAAGAGACAGCACTGTTTGCTCTTGCTGCATCTCAAGACTGTCACAATTACAGCATGGAGGGACACCAGGCTTTCTCAGCTACTCAAAGGGACAGAGCAAGGCCCATCCGTGCCAGGGACAGCACCCCAGACTCCAGCAGCTCTGGGCACTGGGGTGACGCAGCCACGTAAGTACATTGCAGTGAGCATGCAAGGGCAGTGCTCAGGTGCTGGCTTTAAGCATTTGCCTGCTAGGAGTTCTAACCTCCAAAATTATTTGCAGGTGTAAATGGTGGTGTGCAACCCTTTAAGACCCGTAAGTTTGAGTGAGAGCTGAATCCTGATGCACCTGAAGGTTTTTGCACAATAAGGAATCAGAGCAGGACCGAGGCAGGTCTGAATGGTTGGCTGGAATCAGCAGCCACAAGCCGATTTGAGCGAGTGTTGCTGTGGGGCAGAGCACGGCCACGTGTAGTTTGGAGCTGGTGTGATTGGTTTGGTGCAGCTGCTGGCCGGGCTGGTGGCCCTGGGGGAGGCAGGAGGCCAGCAGCGGGTGCCCAGCCATGGCAGCAGCCTGCCAGCCCCCGAGGAGCTGCAGGGCTGGCTGCCACTTCCATCCCCTCGCAGCAGAGACCTCAACAACTCGTCTCACTTATGTCCTCAAACCATGGTGAACCTGAGGTATCAGGAATGCTAATCGCTGCTCAGCTGAACATTTCCCCGTAATAACCTTTAATGACTCTGTAATTACTCTTTAAACCATTGACTTTGCAATCATTTTTTAATTCCCCTTTGCCACATCTCTCCCTGTGCTACCAAGCTGGAAGGCTGAACTGTAAGTGAATATTAGCCCGCTAAGGCGAGGGCTGTACCACTGCAGCCGTGCTTAATGCGAGGGCTTTGAAAGAGTTCGGAGGGCAGGGGGAGGGGAGGGAGGAAACAAAAAGCACAGCAAGATTTTCCCCAAATTGGTTTCCCTCAAAACAAAGCCCTAGCACTTTGCTAAGCTGCTTTAGGGAGCGTTTGGAAAAAGCAGGGATTCCTTAGCGACTTGCTCTGCTAACTCTGCAAATAGACTCCTGTGCTGTGAGCACTGATTTTCAGCTGAAACAAATACTAGAAACTACATAGTGATAATTCAGGGGGAAGGCAAGTCCCTTGCTGAATGAACTCAACTGAATCTACCCCATTGGAAACCAGTATTTTGGCGGAGGGGGGATGCAGAAGCAGTAAAAGAAACTTGAGTGTCCAAGACTCAGCGTGAAGCCAGCACAAAGCAGGCAGGAACGGGCAATTTCTTTTCAAGCCTTCGCCTCCAGGAACAATGGCCCTATTGCAACCACCCTTTGCTTTTCTTCCCGTGATTAACATGCAGCCCATGTGGGAAGAATGGGAATTTATTCTGCAGTTGAGATTCCAGAGGTGCTATCGGGTCAGGTGGCTAATCGTTAAATCAAACTGCTGTCATCTTCATTCAGGTCCTGTCACCCGGGGCCACATTATTACTTGGGTTTATGCAAAATAAACAGCTTTGCTAAACATTCCTCTAAAAGAGGGTCAAATAAAGAAGGGAAGGAGGAGATACACCACCGACATCCAGTAAATCCCGCATTCCCTCCTACTCCTGCTCCAGCTCTGTCCTGGGCTGATTAGATGAGGATGGGGGAAGGAAGGTTTTCAAGTTTTTAAGCTTTTGTTTTTATCAGCATGCCATTTTTCTCTTTTCTAATTCCACTCAAGGCTCCTTAGTGAGTACTGTTAACTTATTCTTGTCTGGGTCTGGCTAATTCAGTTTCTTTCTTGAACTACATAGACTTACAATTCTGTATTTTCTATAGGTGAACTCAGCCATAAGAAATCTCTTATAACTCCTCCATAAAAGACAATCTCTCAGAGGTTTCCTTCAAGACACATATAGAGATGCTTAATGCAGGGCACTCAAAAGGAATGTTAATTGCAGTACTGCACACGCACATTTTTGGATCAATGGATTATTTGGAAATCCTGGGCTTGCTGCTGTAACAGGTAGCTGGGAAGAGAAGGTCTGCTGAAGTCTTTCCACTTACTAATGGGCCAAGGCCTTGTGAGGGAGCAAATGTACTGACTAGCACGGTGTGTGAGAGGGAAAACAGCGTGGGATTTTGCAGCAAGAAGAGAAACAGCATCTCCAAACTCTCTTGCATCACTTTCCTTCCAGCTTGGCTTCAGAACCCATTTTCAAGGACAACAAATGCATGGATCCAAATACTGGCTCATCCCAGTTCCTCCCACCACAGAGCACCACAGTCAAGGACAATTCACACAGACTGTCCCAGCATCATGCTCATGAGATACGAAGTTCTGGCCAATCTGCACAGCAGCCTGATGTCCCAAAAATAGCCAGACAGAATGTACAACTGTGAATGCCGAAGAGCAGAAATATTGTCCTAGATAAAGGAGCAGAATGATACCCATTTAAAGTGAGGCACTCTGCTGTTCTAGTTCCTTCAGACCAGCAGCAGTCCAAAAAAGCAAATAAAAAAAAAAAAACAAACCAAAAAACCAGAAGAAACCCCCACCCAAACAAAAAACCAAAACCACACACCAAAAAAAAATTAAAAAAAAAAAGGAAAAAACCACCCCAAAACACAAAAAATGACCCAACCAAAATTCCCACCCTCATGATTAACACTCATCTGCCTTGAAAGAAACTTTTAAAATATGTTTTTGTTCTCTGTGGCTTGTTGATCCCCGGCAAAAAGTCAAAACTGGGATTAAATTGAAGGGCTGTAGCCAGGAGACTGTCACTTCTAGTTTCTCTTCCCTTAAGGATTAAAAAGTTACTTTTAATTAATGTTGTTTCAAGATGTCAAGCCTGGCGCGGCTGCCCCCAGCGCTGTTTCCAAAGGCTGGTGAGCAGGGCGAGCGTGCTTCAGGCCCTTCCCACACTTCTCTCAATCTGCCTTTTGTGGCACACGCTCCCCCGAGCTGGCGCACATCAGCGGTCCTGGGCTGAGATGTGCCCGTGAAGCTGGGGCAGGGTCCCCACGTGGGGGGCTTGGGCGGGTAAGGGCAGGTAAATTTCAGCTTTGAAACACGCTCACACAGCCCGAGACGCTCGTGGGCAGGATGAGCTCCGGCATCTTTTAGAAAAATATTTTCACTGCCTGAGCTCCCCGGGGGAGGTATTGATCCTTCCCGAGCGCCGAAAGCCTGTTTCATGTATGAAGAAATCCCCTCCTAGCCCAAACATCAAAACATCTAAGCGTGAGTCCAGCTTTACAGAATTATGCCGGGTTAGCCCTGGACTGTACACAAATTGGATGCTAAACACACACCAGGGCGTATGACTAACACATGTCGCTTCCTTCCTGCATGCTCTGGCAGCGAGTTCAATTGAAACAGGACTGTCTGAAAAATCCTGCCCCAAAAGGTCAGACACAGAGTGTCTCGGTTCTTCTGGTGTTTCACAGAGAATCTGGTATGAGGGAAAATTACAGCAAGCAAAAACTGGAGCACAAATGTGACCACAGCCCTGACCTCTGATTGAAAATGCCTCATTGCTAGTTCAACCACAGGCAGACAGACATGATTTAATCCAACTTTTTCACTCCCCTTGCTGCATGGAGCTCACTCGCACTTTTGCTGTTCCTCGGGGGTATAAAACATTTTTTATCCACCCACGGTAGCCAAGGTACATACGCCACAACCACCAACTATGAATTTATTCAAGGTGTGCTTAGAAATTGGCAGGGCTAATAAAATGCGAAACAGTTTAAGATGCCCTGGAACATTTTTAAATCACATGTCCAAGGAATCATATATCTGTTGAGGCATCTGGGGAAGGAGGTGGTGCCAAAAGTGCTGGGAAGCTTTCTAAACGAAGACTCGGGTGAAGAGGAAAGACCCCACTCCCCAGAAGGATGGTAAGACCCAAATCTTGAACTGCATTTTCCACCACTAACTGAAAGCTCAGTGAGTGGTGGTGGATGGAGAGGCCCCACTGCCCACAGCCATGGCAGGTGCCTGGAAGTCTGCCCTGTCACAGCTGGGCCAGCACCTCCCTGGCATGGGGGGCCACAGGGCTTTAAGGGGAAGGTGAGCACCTGGTGCATCCAGGCCCAGACTGCCTCCATTGCTCCTGTACATGACATGAGGAGCACCACTAGTGCTTCACGGACAAAAATGTGAATAATCTGGTCACCTTTTACCTTTGCATCACCGCCCCAGAAGAGGGATCAACAGTGAGAGCTATTGGAGCAACTAATTTCCCATCTTTTGCCAGCAGGAAGCAAAAGAGCTGAATCTCACCAAGTGCTCAGGAGAGGCAGGAATTAAAACCAGACAATGAGTGGAAAGGCTGAAAAGCACCAGCATGAGATTCTGGTGGCCCAAGAACAAGAGATTTGAGCACTCTGTGAGTAAAGGCCAGTACAAAGTGTTTGCCATTAAAAACTTCCACAAAACTACATTTTTGCTCTATTTCACAGGGATTGTAGACCACAGGAAACAAGCCATATAACTTGTCTCCCACATAAGCCCATCCATTTGCAAGCAACTGACAGTAAGCAGTCAGAAAGCAAATTACTACAATTAAAGCAAGTAAGCAAACCCCTCATTGCTCTGAGACAGGTGGCACAGGAGAACTTACCTCTGTGCATAGTATGGAAAGAAAGGTTCATCAGCTTGGGATCATCACTGAACAGGAGGATTGGAACCATGTGACCACTGTTTTAAAAAAGGGAAAAAGGGAGAGGGGGAGGGAAACCAGAAAGAGAGGGAGAGAGCACGATAGTGATCCCATTCATCTATAGATTGTTGAGGGTCGACATAATGAGTCTTGCAAACTGGACCAAGCAGCTCTGCAAGGCATTATTGCTAGTAAATAAATCACTTAGCAGGAGAAGAAAATGCATGTATAAATCTTCTGTGCTGGTAGCAGACATGTTTCACTAGCAACTACCTCCTGAATAACATGCCAAGAAAGCCAATAGAGAGAGTTTGTGAATGCATGTCCAAAGCTTCTTAGCAAACTGTCATATTGATCTAGCACAGCCTAAGGAAGTCTAAGAAGACTCAAGGAGTTTGGGCAAATGCTTGTATTAGTGTTCCTTTCCTCTTAAGAGTTTGCTGAGACGGCACTTCAGTGTTTCCCAAGTAGTGCACCTCCGACCCTGGCAATCCATCAAGTGAATGCAAATTGCGGACCAGACAAAACCAGGCAAACAGCAATGCTGCTTAATAATAATGTACTCCCAAAGAGAAGGACTTCCTCTACAATGATTGCTGTGTACACATTTAAACTAAACACCCAAACTTCTTATTAGCCTCATCATGATTTGTGTTTTTGTTCCCTTTGAAATGCTCCAAAGTAAATGGTACAAGTTTACTCAAGGCTAACCTCAAACAGTAGGCTTTCTGAACTGTGCAAACGAACAAAAGTTGGGCTATATATAGATGGCCCACATTTATTATAAGGCCCTTTTGAAAACCAACACCCAGCAAAGTAGAGCTAAGGAGCAAGTTTGAAAAGAAAATAATCTCAGTAATCACCACTCTCTTCGCATTTGGCCTGACCGGCCCTAATTTGGTGGGGATTGTCCAGGACAATGCCGTGGGGCAGCTTCCCTGAAGTCCATCTCCAGCCATGTAATTAGCAAGAGTCAGCTCAAGTCAGAAGAGAAGTTTTTCTTCTGATCTGCACAAGGTGTTCCTGCTGCCAATACCGTTTCTCAGAGCCTTTCACACTCAGGGGAAGAAAAAAACAAAGAAAAAAAAAAAGAGTTCCAGAATGCTTATTTATTCACTGCATGTTAAACACTGAAAGTGGCCCCAAGAGCATGGCGTAGCCCAAAATATCACAGATCCAGGGCTGACCTTCTGCCAAAGCACTTTTGATGCAGCTCTTAAGAAATGTGGTTATCACAGTGCTTGTTTTAAACTCCTGTTAATGGATCAGGCAGACCTACACTGAGAAACTCACTAAATTACATTAAACCTTGTTAATTTAACTCAGGAATTAATGACTATATTCTAATGAGCTTTCCATTTGTCGTTTTTCACTCGTATTTGCAAAATCCCTTCTATGCAATGGAAGTTTTCCTATCTGTTATAATGGGAACATTCCCAAAGTATCTAAGTGCTTAGGTTTGGCTTGACTTGGACCATCGCTACTACATTTTTTAGCTTAGAAAAGAAAAACACTGCCACACACATGCTCAGATTTGTCATGGGTTCACAGGATATATGAACACACAGAAGGAGAAAAGAGCGTGTGCTGGCTGACGCAGACTGGCTGTGGTGCCCCTTGTTGGAAGGGATCAAAATCACTTTTCCATGGAGTCAGGCCAAACCCACTTATGAGTCACTGCCTTCAAAGACCCATTGTAAAAATGTGTGCAGAAGTCCTCTAAGGCCACCGAGACTAGAGCTGCAATAGCAAGTTGCCTCTTGTAAAAAAACCACACATACCCTCAAAATGCACTAAAAATCAATCAGTAGATCAGCTAATAAGCACAGAGTCAGGTTTCACTGCCCATATTCTCAGCCATTTGGAGCTTATTCTGGAGCACTCTGGAAATCTTCAGTGGTAAGCACTGATACTACAGTGAAGTGCCTGTAAAGTGCTGCCTTGCTGGCACTTACACACACGAAGGTACAAAAATACTGACTCCAATAGAAAGCAAGACTGCCGTGCTGCAGACACAGAACTGTCACTCTGTGGTGTCAGCCAAAGGCAGGGTGATGTACTCCACTGAAGCCTCTATTTAAGCATAGTCTAGGTATGATTGCTCCATCCTGAGCATTTGGCCATACAAAATCACTGTAAGCATCACTGGAGCCAGACATCATAACGGTACTGCAGGAGCAATGCCAGAGCCAAGAAAAAAACAGAAATTTGGCTTCTTAAGATGATGAGAACTGATTCCCAAACAGCTGGGCCAAAAGCATCAGAGCTGATTATGAAATAACAGGGCTTTGCCCAAGAAGATCCTGATGGTGGGTTTCAACGTAATTTCTGCTCATCTTTCCATTATGAAATGGAATTGGCAACCCAGTGGTTACTCTGGGAAATAAACATGACGCTGGAATAAACTATGGCCAAAATGGCCATCATCCCTCAAGCACACAACAGAGCAGAGGAAAGAAGAGAACAGCAATGGCTTTGCAGCTGGCCCTTACTTCAGTCAACTCCAGAGTCAGGGAGCTTCCTTGGGATGTGGTCACCAGTCTGGGCTACTCCAGAAAACTCCTCAGTACATGAGCTGGACCTGTGCTAGTGAGCAAGTTATTATGTTGTTAGTTGGGATGGGCCAGCATTCTCTTGGCCTTGACTTAAAGGGTGTAAATGTGTTTACATCTCTTTGCTGCTGCTGAAGTGTCTGAATACCACAGTTCCCAAGCAGGAAGCCATTGATGACTGGGTGTGTGCAAAACAGAAAATAGCCTGTTTATGGCACACCATTCAGTATGACCAGGAGCACAGTATCCAAATTGTCTGGGAGAGAGCCTTTAGGGTAAGCCGCACTCCAAATCTGTACCCTCTTAAGAGCAGGTTGAAGAGGGTGTAATGAGCCTCAGCACACTCACAGAATTATTTCAAGAGCATTTTAAGAGATTTTGAAAGTCCAGTTTGAAACTCTGTGCTGCTTTCAGACAGCTTGTGTCTCATGCTGGTGAAACATTCAGCATTCATGCTTCAAGCCTGAAAACCTATAATAACAGATCCATAGACCGTTTTCTGCTGGAAGAAACTTTCAAAGATCAACTAATCCAATATTCCCTGCCATCTTTACTAGACCAGGTTGCACAAAGCCCCATCCAACCTGGCCTTGGACATTTCCAGTGATGGCACATCCACAGCTGCTCTGGGCAACCTGCTCCAGTGCCTCAGCACCCTTACAGTAAAATATTTTCTCGTAATGTTCATTCTAAACACACTCTCTTTCAGTTTAAAACCACTATACCCTGTCCTTGGTAGAAAGTCTTTCTCCATCTTTTTTGTAGGCCCCCTTTAAGTATTGAATGGCTGCAATTGAGGTCTCCTCTGAGCTTTCTCTTCTGCAGACTGAACAACCCAAACAACAACCCAAACTGAACAACTCTCTCAGCCTATCTTCATAGGAGAGGTGCTCCAGCCCTCTGTTCACTTTTGTGGCCTTCTCTGTGCTCTCTCGTGCTGGGGGCCCCAGAGCTGCATGCAGCACTCCAGGTGGGGTCTTGCAAGGGTAGAGCAGAGAGGTAGAATCACCTCTCTCGACGTGCTGGCCATGCTTCTTGTTGCGCAGGTTTGGTCAAAAAGCAGGCCAAGGATGTGATTTTCATTTGCAAGTTTGTCCCTGCTTACCTTGGGCCTATTGAAAAAGCTCCATCTGAACAATTAAACATTCTGGGCTTGAAGAGACTTCACAAATCTTCTGTGAGAGGGAGATTAAAATGTTTGCACAAATTAGAAACTAAATTCTATCTCTTCCCACATCTCTAAGTTTTAATTTTTGCAAACACACTAATGCGTGGTTGCACTTAAGACTCACACAAATTAGATCTACAATACAAATTACAGCGCATTCTTAAAGACTTAGTCTCTTTCTCAATACAAACTAGCTGTTCTGTAACTAAGAGACAATCTCCTCCTTTTTCTCTCTCCCTCTTGTTTTGTTTTAGGTCGCTGACTAGAAGTAATGTCTGTGCAGAACTACCATAACAATTTCCTATACATCAGAGAAACCAAAGCTATAAACTGAATTCAAAACAAGGAAATAAACAAACAAAAAAGAACCACCAAAGGGAAATGAAACAACATTAACGTTACTGGTTTTTATCTGCATTCAAGAAGAGGCACTGAGTTTGGGAAGAAGAGGACCTTAGCGAGGCTTACTGAGCTTAGTAAGAGAAGTGGGGGCGTAAGAACTGAGACAGTGCAACAAGGCCATAAAAACTCAGAGAAGAGCAAGAATTCCTTCTGCTGAGTGATTCAGCTCTTCATGTGGGCACTTCCACACCAGCACCAACCTGCAGCACCTTTCAGGTCTGAGACACCCACCAACCTCACTTGGGTGTACAAAGACATAAAGCAAAGCCATAGGCAAATTAATATCTTCACTACTGCTGTTTATGTTCATATCTACTCAGCTGACTCCAAGGGAACCACCACTGCACTCAATGCTTTCCCATTTTTACAGCGATTGTAAAAATTTCCCCTGAGCAAAACCTGGACTAGGCAGATCCCTTTCCAGGTGCTTTTGGGGCTGCAGGCACCCAGCCATTGATGGGGTACCTTTGCTATGAGCAGCAGAAGCCATCTGCCTTCCCAGACTTCCCAGAGAAGTGCCCAAGAGTGTAAGCAATGGTGTGGTGACTTAACCAGCAAAGAAACTGGGCAGCTGCTCCAAGGGAGGCCCTCCCCATGCTGAAATTCAGCATCCTGATTCAGGAGCAAGAGGTGACAAGTAAAACCGCAGAGCTGAGCACTGGAGATTTGCCCCAGAGACAACTGAAACCCACAGTGATGCAGGAAATGGGATGGTCTTTGGAAATTCAACCAATGCAGAAGTTCATTTATGCCACCAGTATATGAACAATGACAGAGCATCAGGAGTTACAGCTGAGTAAGGATTTCTGGGCTTGTCTCAGAGGAGCTAATCACTATAGAAGAAAAATCCACCTCACTTCACATATGCAAATTGAAGCTTACAAGAGCACATAACTCTCATTAAACCTTTCAACACACACGCTGTGTATTTCTGCCAGCACCTGATGCTATGTTAAAGTGCATTCAGTTTCAAACTATCACTCTCTGGACCCCTACTACATGGCATGAATAGACAAAGCATGTAATTAGGGTCAAATTTCTATCTGATGGCCACTGAAGATATTTTGTTTGTTTTGGAAGTGGCGGGGGGGGGGGGGGGGAGGGGGGAAGAGTTTGGTTCAAAAACAATGTTTATTTTGAGCAGCCTGGGCAGAACTGCAAAGCATTTCAAGAGTAAAGAATATTTTCTTTGTTAAAATCTTAAGCAAGCCTCATAGCAGCAAACTGATGAGAGGGTAACATTCCTCACTGCTAATTATAAGCAATGTATTAAATTTCATTCAACAGTAAAGCAGCATAGAAACACAATGAAAAAGCTACAGCACAGCTAAAATACCCCAAGTTGTTAATGAAAAGTAGCTGAAATAACATACTGGTTTGGTCAAATCTGTGAACATAAAAGATGCATTTATATTAGAGTAGCGCATGGAAAAAAAAAAAGATGACGACAATACTACTTCTGTGGAATACTAAATGATTAAAGGCAATAAAGATTTCTGTACAGCTAGGAGAAACTCCTTATGGTCTCGGCTCCTACAAAGTGTGCTGCATGAACTCTGATACAGTCTCTATACAAAGCAAAAAAAAGGTCCCTGACAGCTAAGATTCTCCTAAGAATGTAGACACACAAACTCCTGTGAATCAGAAAGCCCCTAAATATACACCCTGAGTTCAGTTAAACCAAACAACTGGCTCAGTCTCTGGGCTAAAAGTTACCTTTATTGTCATTTAAAAAGCACAGCAATTTGTAATGAGAAAATACTGATCTTCGAGAGGTGAATGCAAACAAAGATTAAGAGGCAGCCCTGGCCTCTGGAAGCCCGGGAGCTCAGAGGGATGTTAGGGGGATAAGTATTTCAGAGCAAAGTACAAAGGCAGCACCGCTCATCTCGCCCGCAATTCAGTCTCTGAATAAATGCTGCTGTGCTGTCTCAGAGACATGCTGATTTCTAGCTCCTGCTTAATGGGACGACTTGTTACTACTCAACAGGAATACTTATAGCAGAGTTTTGCCTCTTGAGATTTGAACTATTCAAGTTTAGATAGATTTCAAGATGTAGTTTGTCATGTTCTTTGTCCTTAGGATGCCACTCCAGATTGGCACCCATTATCCATTAATATACAAGGCACCAGCATGCAAATAAAATAATTTATGCCAAACTGAGACAGCTTTCAGGATGATCATATATTGATAAGAAAAAGCTGCGTTCATGTGCAGTGATAGGAGTGTACTCCACATCTGCTTAAACCTCACAAATTCTCAGCAAGGAAATCCTTTTTCTTCTCTTTGTCGGACAGAGAAATAGCAATAATGTTTTTCCCTTCCCAAATTTGTCTGAAAGGTCTTTCCAGCTTGCCTTGGTAACTAGGAACACAATCCAAATTGTTCCCAATGCTCCTGTAGATCTAATATCACGTTGCAAATAGGTCCTAGTCCAATGCTTACTGAAGTCAACAGCTATAAACTGGTACACTAACAGCTTTCCAAGGCACTGCTAAAGCATGTACTCACAGAGTAATAACCTGGGGCCAAATAAAGAGCTAAATTTAGGACTCCCAACACTTCCCAGTAATTCTGTTCTCACCACCAAACAACTCCAGATCTTATATAGGAAAATAGTAAAAGGTGATCCCTTTTTATAACAAGGAAGAGCAAAGATGCCACTGCAGCCACTGCAAATATCAGGAACAGCGAGCAACCGGCGCGCAGGGAGCCACTGCTGGGCACTGCCAAGAACTGGCTGCTTGAGCTCAACGGGACAGCACAGGACAAATGGGGGGCCCACAGAGCAAGAGGAACAGGCTGCTTGCATGGGCCACCCCACACAGGCCGAAGGCTAGTGTGAGTCTCCCATGCTGCAGGTCACAACCTGGTGCAGGCACCAGCTCCCCAGGCTTCCCACCATGCCGCCAGCATCCTTGGTTTCTCTCACCAAACACGCTCATCCTTGACTCCTTGCAATGAACCACTGTGAGCAACCCTGGTGCAATTCTCCAGTGCTGCTGTACGCTTTCAGGCTGTTGGCTAGCCCAGTTGCAGCCCACTCCCAACACAGGGGGAACAGAAGTATCGGTACAGGCCCATCAGAAGTGGATGCGCATTTAACTGTAAAATGACAGCTGCTTCACTGGAGCTTGGATTAGGGAGGTTACAACGTGCCTAATTACAAAGTTAGCTTCAGCATGTGTAAACATGGCTCACGAAAGTTTAACGTCAGATTTTCCTAGTCTCTTGTACGAATTTCGGATGTTTTTTTTCTCTGCAGCTGCCAAAATGCTTGCTGTTGACAAACTAGTCTAAGTGCTACCAAAGCATCTTTCATGAGCTGACTGCGTACATCTGAACAGATACATTCCTCATTAATGTGCTATATTTCAAGCTAGAGAAAACAATGCATGTCGAGAGACTATAAACCACAAGTACAAATGATCCAGGTCACCTATGATGAATATAACCAGTGTTACACAAAACATGACACATTGGGCTCTCTTCTTGGGGAAAAAAAAAGGATAAGTAGAAAAGATGCAGAAGGGCTTCGCATTCTTTTTGGTTCATCTCTTTTGAAATCTGTTGGAGCCAGGGAGATTTTCAGAATTTTTTTCCTTACTGTTTTGTACACAGGGTGCTTTCCCCTCCCACCAGACAACACCCCTCCTGAAGGAACATCAAAAGAAACTGAGTTTGAATCCAGATTAGTTTCTAAATCCAGGATTAAGCTGATGGCTAAACTAGAAAAAAGGGCTCAATTTGAGAAGCAGAAGACCTGAACACGGAGCTTTTGCCTGGTTGTCCATTTCTGCAACCTTGCGAGATGAAATTACACAAAAAGGTATTTTTCTGGTGAGAGTTTGTTTTTCCCCACACCAGAAACTCAGAAGCTAGACCTGGGGCAGAAATCCCTTCAGTCTGTACTCAAAACAGATACCTCAGCCTTGGTGAGCTGCTGAAACCAAAACATTTGACTAATTCTGCTGATTTAAAGTTCAATTAAATTATGTCCCTTGTTGAAGCAGACGTCAGGTAGGACTGGATTCTGTGTGCTTTGCTCGAATCTGTACACTTTTGTGAATAGAGGAGCAATTTATAATTTCAATAAGTTTCCAGCTTACAAGTACATCTAGAAAGGTGCAAGTAAAAAAAAATGAACCAGTTAATAAATTACTGTTATAGAAGAAATACACGACAAGCAATGCTCTCTGTATATTCATTAGCCCATACCTACTTCAGAAACTAAATCTTGAGAGATTTTATAATTCATGCCCTCATGCTCATCAAAACATTTTTTATAGCAATCACTTTTGTGACAGATTCCCCCCTCCCTTCATTTGAAGTAAGCAGAGTTATGGAACAGTCACACTACAAAAATACCTGCGAAGTAGCAGCTGCCCAGGAAAAGGCCTAGATATAATATGACTGCTGATTTTTGAACTGCTATGCATGCTGTGTATGCCTGGAAACATAACAAATGTGCATGGCTTGGCTTGTAGCACCTAATTTGCAATAATATTGAAGTCCCCCACAATAACTCATTTACTCTTATAATAAATATATAAAAAAAGACAAATTGCTACATCGAACATGCATTTTCTTCACTGCAAGTAGCTGCTACCCCAGGGAGAAAGCCCTGTGCTGCTAACTAATAGTAAATCCTTTGGAAAATCATGTGTCATAATGATGGACAACCAGGGAAAGGGTATTAAATAGATTTAGAGGTTAGATACTCTAACAAGAACAAAAGAGGCCTTTTGCAAGCTAGTACCAATCAGAGCTGGCTCATTGGTATGATTAGCACCAAGTCCAAAGAAAGTTTCCATTACGAGACAAGACAAGAGGGGGAATTTAACCCAAAACCTTTCTAGGAAGATCTGTTTGGGATAGGTCAAGTCCCCAAAAGATTGGGTAACTTCTTGGTTCTCAGGAGACACCGTGGTGTCTTCAAACTACATTTAGGCAGGAGTGATTCTGCTCCATCTGTTATTTTATCTATTGGCACATCATTAGACAAAGCACATCTCAGTCAGAATGTATTATGATTATATGATGCCAACAAAAAAATACAGACTGTCTGAAAACACATCTGATGGACAAAAAAAGGTGCATTATCTAGAAGCTGAGGCAATACAAGACAGCAACATTACTTTGCTTCATCTTTAGAAAACTATTAAATGCGTAAATTTATATAGAAGAGTAATTTCTTTTGGCAGGAGCGAGCACTAAATACCAGTGTTCTGCAGAATAGTACAAACTAGAATGATCACATCCAGATCCCAACTTCAGACCCAGACAGGATTTTGGCCTAAATTGATTTCTACCAGCACTTTCTAATTAGATCTGATACACTGGGGGTGTGGGAACCTTAATTCATCATAAATGTCTTGAGTTTATTTCACACAGAAGCAAGGAACAGCCCAATCTTGATGGAAACAAAGGGAGAGAGTCTTTTAATTTGTATTTTTGAGGACTCCCTGGTATCTTTCATGTCTGCAGAACACCCAGCTGTTCCCCAAATGGCTCCAAGTTTCTTCCTCCAGAACATTTTCTATTGTTTCTGATACATCATCCCATAGTGATTTATCGCTATTTTGCGATTACTATCAGTTTACTATTTTGACCAATACACCATAAATCAAGAAGAAGAATGTTAGGTGGGACTTCATAGTGTAGCTTTCATTCATTACCTGCAAAGATTATAGCCATTTCATAAAAACCAATACGAGAGAAAGAAGCTTATTGGCAAGGACCAGTGAAATTCATTTCATGCTTCAAAAGTTTGTGATTGGTCTGCTAAGAAAAAGACCCCTCAATTGTTGGAAATTGTTTTTTCTTTTAGACCGCAAATGCCCAAGACTGAGCTATATCAATTGTTTGCTGTACTTTCTACTCAAATGCAATGGAGGCCATTCCATATCTGTCCTTGTAAAACTCACTGTGCTTACTATTCATGAACTTCTGGAGAGAGAGATACATAAAACACAGGTCTCCAATACATTATGCTGCTCCGGAGAGTGTGGCACTCTGAAACCTGGCTTTGGGAAAGTCAGCTGCACACTTGGCACAACATTTCCGGCTCATGGAGGGGACAATTGTAAGGGAATGACATACGGCCTACCCCTTTGGAAGTCAATCCAAGATCAAAACCAAAAACCTCCCCCACATCGTTCTGCAGACAAAACTAAATGAACTGGGACAAATTCCCTTTATGAGTATTTGTCATTCCTGAATGTCTGCTGTCCTTTTTAGGCTCTTCTCTGAACTGCTGAAAAACTTCTCAGTCTAGTCCAAGACTGCTTTTTGATACTTCTCTCCACTCACTTCTCACTGGATCTCAGAACACAAATGAGTGTTATAAATCATCCTCCAGTGTCCTGACATGATGGTCTGTTAATAATATCCATTCTCTAACTGGGTCAACCTTGTGCCTACTTTGTTTCTCCCAGTAGGAAGACTCGTCAAGATTTTTTAAAATCTTGAGCAAGTCCTGCTGCTCAGACAATTCCACCTTTAGTAATCACAGGATCTCAACATCTAGCAGTCACCTTCTAAGTAATTTCCACTGGAGCAGGATCGGTGGGGCTACAGTCCCACCAGGGAACTACTGGGTCCTCTGTTTGACTGAGTGCAACCACCCTCCTGTGCTGTGCCAGGAGACAGTGGGCACATCTGGGAGGAGAGCACTGGCCTGGGACTGTTTCCAGGATGTGGTGCAGACAAGCCCACTCTGCTTTGGGGAGGAAAGCAATGTAGCTGCATGGATTTGGGTGTTGTTAAACTGGACTGCAGGACCAGAGACGGTGTCCTGCCCTGATCTCTTCAGCCGTGTAAATGCAACCAGGAAGAGCAAAGATAGGTCCATCTCTCACATGTGCAACTTTTTGCTAGTTACCTTTTATCTGTAGATGGAGTCTTCCAAAAGCAATTCTCCCAACCATTTTAGAAATCCATCCTCCAGATCAGATGAAGAACTCTGGATGTGCATCTATAACTGCGCCAGTGGCTTAACTGGTTTATCATAAACTCCGCACTTTTGGGTCAGGTCAAGTTAACACATTTGACGTGTTCTATCAAGAGACACACCTAATTATCAAATTACTAACCCAGCAGGACAAACCACAGAGGTTGTAGGGATTGAACCTTGGCTTTCAAAACCCAGAGCTGAGATCCCATCTGGGTCAGCCACCTTCTCCTAGGAGAAGGAACCTGGGTCCACCACTGCACATGGGCACAAAGGGTCTGAGAGAAGCCCAAAGACTCGGACATTTAACAGCATCAGAAGAAGGTCAGGGAATGGGAGACCTGCTCTCTAGCCCAGCTCTGAATGTCATCTGACTTGGAGCTCCTCTGCACGGGGGTCTTGCAGCACCAATGCACTGGGAGGTCTCATTAGATGCATGTTGGGGATGTGCTTGGAGAACTGACACACAGAACTCTTCAAGTTCCCTTCCTATTTTCCCTTTTTTCCGAAGAGAATAGACTTGGCTGCCTCCTCTCCACATCCAGACTCTCAGGAACGTGCATCAAACTTAGGTTGCACAGAAAGCACAAGCAAACACGGTAATTTACACTTTAAGAGGCAGAAGAGAAACCTTTCTCTTCGACTTACCATTTGTTACTCAAATGCCTTTCTCCCTGTCACAGTTACTGGGAGAAAGCTGCTGAACTGGAGCCGTTGTGCTCCTGCACAAGGCTTCTTGAAGTCACATATGGACTGAACATCAAGTGGACGGCTGTGCACAAAGGTGTGGTTACCATGAATCATTTATTACCCCAGCTAAAGCTTTAGGAACAACATTCACTAATGTAAAAGATAACTTGACTCTGGGAATACTGCTGTCACTACGGCTGCATATTTTACAAGGGGAAAAGATTCTGTTTGTTTGTTGCATTAACCCTTTCAAGCCTGCACTTCTACTGCAGAGACAGTTTGATCTTTTATTTTTCTTGCAAACAGAGAATAACAAACAGCACCCTGAGTTTTTATTTAAGTTTCTATATAGTACACCCAACCATTTCAAAATAGTTGTGGGTCCTGAAAAAATGCTGGAAAAGAAAGCTCTCACCAAAGTCAGGAGCAGCATATCTTTATTACCCTGTGTACCCAGTTGTGCAGCTACCTCTAAAATATTTGAACCACACTGCATGATTATAAATAACAAGACTGGAAAACAGCATGTTCTGTCCTCTGCAGATCACCAGAACGTAACCCCAGCCAGAATTTATCTGAGGGCAAGTGTAAATGCAAAGTAGGAAAAATTTCCCTTATTCAACAAGAGCTGTTAAATTAACGATCCTCCAAGACGCTCAAGAAAATTTCCTTATTCACTCTCGGTGTTTTGATACAGGGAAGAAACCTGCATGCCAGTGGGTGCACCAGCATGGAACAGGGGGACACACCACACCTTCCCAGTGGGAGGCCACTGCCAAACATGCAGAATTTACACTTTTCTGTGTACAAAGAGCAGCCAGACAACTTCCACCTGCATGACCTTCACTGCAGATTAAGAAGAGAAAACTGCAACTGCATGACTCTGACAGCCTGCACTGAGATTAATGCTGAATTGTCACCTATCTCTGAAAAGAGCACAGAGCTTACAAATTTAAACACATAATAAACAAAATGCAACAGGCAAGCTAAATGATGCCTATTCTGCCTCTAGCTACAACTTCATGACTCTTGAAAAGGCCAGATTATTGTCACAGACACTTTCAAAAGCTGGGATATTTACTTGCCCTTCTCTGATCTATAGAAATAGCACAAAAAGTGTGAGAGAGGAGCCCCTCTTGCAACTTTTCAGGGCTTCTAGCAATAGGCAGAAACACAGAAGCACCAAAAATGGAATTAATTAAGTTTGTGCAAGGAGAAGAGCCTACACTGGGCTTTTAAAGCTGGCTTAAACACTCTTTAAACTGGTCTTAAATACTCCTTAAGTATTTAATCCTGTTTTCCAACACTCAACAGCTCTTGCTATCCAAATTCCTCCCAAGGAAGCATCTCACAGAGGCATGTGTGGTCAGTGAGGGAGAGACACTGTGGGCACAGCCTGCCCGTGTGGCCAGAGCCGGGAGCAGCCAGCAAAAGGCAGCAGAGCCAGGGCAAAACCCAACCTCTGCCTGTGCCCACCAAGAGGGGTTTCCTCTGGTGGTGTGACTGGGGGGTCCTCAGAGTATCCTCAGAGGGTCAGTGACCATTTCTACTCAAGGGAATTTAGATTTGCCCAGGGCAAGAGGGTCACCTGCTCTCAACCTCCCCAGCACCTGACAAACCTCCTTCTGAACACAAATGGCTTCTTCTGACCACATGACTCTTGGTTAAAAGAGGTATTTAAATACTTTTTTTTGCATATACACATGTGTATATATACGTATTTATACGCACACATATCACACATCACGTGACTCATGCAACCAGCATGCAAGGAAGGACTGAAGGACACACAGCTATTTGCTTCCATTGGGGAGATCATGATTTAATCCACCACACCAATCTACCACTCAAACAGAAACTCTGGAAGACTTTCCCAGCCACCAACCCGCCAGAGAGACAGACCCTGAGGAACAGTGCCTTCTTAGCAATGCCTAATTGCTGAGCATCACTGAATACTCTGGGGCCACTCGTCATATGCTGGAACCCGTGAGTTTCGGCAGCGGGAAGACGGAGCCGCGCGCTCGCTCAGGGCCGTGCAGCACAACGGCAAAGCAACGCTGATCGGCCACTTTGCTCAGGGCTGAACAGGAAAAGACCCACGTCTGGGGGTAACTCTTCACTGGCAGAGTCCCTCCCCTCCCCCTGCAGCCACACCGAGCTCATTCCACACATCTATAATGAATCAGGCTCCAACTCATTAATAAAAAATGACAAGCCATCATCTCATTGAATCTTCCACGCTGGTACGGCATGCAGATAAAACCCCCAACTCTCTCTCCTCAATTCCTCTGTGGCCCAGCAGCTAATGAGACTACAAGATGGACAGGACAAAGTGAGCTGCAATTGCACAGAGCTTAACTTGAGAGAGAAGGGGAAATAACCTTTTCATTACAGTCATGAGACTTTAATTTTAATGCCTTTTTTTTTCTTTTTTTCTTTTTCTCTCTATACTAACAAAAAGGTAGGATCAGAGGCCTTGCTAGGGCCACCAACCAGGTCACTGAGCTGTAGAAGCATCACAAGACACAAAGCAGTTGAGCTTTGCTATAGTAATGAGCTGTTCAGTACTTTAGGTCACAAGTCAATATGATTCCTAAGTGCAGGATTTCTAAGTGTTAGCAATAATCAAATACTAGGAAGGTAAAACAAAAACAGACTGATGAGATTCACAGAAACAGAACTCTTCCCAGAGAGTTTGCTAGTCACTTTGAGTCACAGACACTCAAGTCACTCCTGCTGACCTCCTCTCCATCTCCTGCATCTCTGACCCACTGTTACGATGCTGACAAAGCCACAATTCAAATGTTCTGTGCTCCTAAGTGAGATGAAAAGTAATAAAGAGGGATCAACAAAAGGAAATGGTAAAACCAAATTGCATTGTCTACTTGATATTAAGAACTATATCCAGCCACATCCTTATTTAATAAACTTGAGTTATACAGCGAAGAAAATACAAATTGCAGATCACAATTTCATATATACACCACCAACTTGCGTCTGCATAGCATCCTTTATGGAAACTACAGCCTAAAACACTTTACACAATTAGAGGGCTGAATAACAGCAGAGACAGAGAAGGAGAAAGACAGTCCCACAGCACTGGGAAGAGAAAGTTTCCAAACAAGACTTGGAAAGCGACAGGCAACAAACGGGGAAGGCCAGCAACAGCATGATCAGCTGGGGATTGCCATAGAGGAATGTGATGTGTTCCTGAATCAAACTCCCTTTTTAACACCTGGCCCCAAGCTGCTGCTTTCCCCTTCTGTCTGACTTTGGTTTCAATCCCTTTAATTAGCACACGACAGAGACCTCTGTTACAGTGCTGTAGGTCTGTGGTTCAAACCCCATGGGTGGTTGCAAAGGAAACAGAAATATCATTTTTGGGCATAGTGGAACTGGCATTTTCTATTAAGAAAACAAAGAAATTTCACTTTGGAAAATGATGAAAAAAAAAGGGTCTTTCCTACTAGACAAATAGAAAGATTTATTCAAGAACTACAAAAGAAATGCAGAAGTTTGGGCTGCTCAGACTACCTTGCATAAATTAATACAGGTTTTAATTACATAATCACACATCATTTTTGTCCCCAGGGTCTTTGTCTTAACCTTAAGGGAATCACTTCAGACTAGGGCAGACATCTGGGAAGGTAAATAAGGGAAGACAGTCATTAGAGTGATACAAGCAGGAGGTGCAGCACTGCACAAGCCATCAGGAGTAAAATATAGCTCAGTACTGGTGGGCGGCTGGGATTTTTAGCTCTAGGGTGATATATAACATTAGATCATAGTTATTTGTAATGTGATAGTGCTATGTAAAGCTGCAGTAAAAACCACCTCTGCTCTACTCTTTGCATGTGATGTGAGAGATGACCCTGGTGCAAAAAGTCTGTAGTCTCAGCAGTTGTCAAAACAAAACCAAGGCACACGGTGGAGTAAAACCGTGATAATGCTGAGACAATGAGAACTAGTGCTAAAAAGCTATGTTTAAAACATGCTAGCTGCTCCCTGCTTCCCAAGACCCTGGATCTGAGCTTAGCGATGCTACTGCTCCTTCAGTCCGGGCCAAATATATGGATGATTCAACAGGAAGGCCACAAACTGTCAGCATCCCAAACGTCTTGGCCAGCCCACCCCTAAAGCAGGAATAATGAAGTCAGTTTTACAAACAAAAGTTGTGCATCTGCCAGTTCTGATTGCAGATTGCACATTCCTGCATCACAACCAGACGACGGAGAAAAAAAGAACATCGTGTTGTCCTGGGGTCAAGTAATCATTTATTTCTTTCCCTTGTGTGCTGTAGACAGAGTGAAATTATATTTGCTTTCTGGAAAATATTTGTTTGTTTGAATAAAAAAAAAAAATCCCAGACCCTTCACATTTAAATAAAAAAAATTGCTTAGAATTAAGATCATTTCTTCAGGGGCTCTTTTGGTTTTTTTTTTTTCCACTGTGAAGACTTATGTTTTTCTAGTGTGCAGAAATGCTGAGCTGACAGTGTGAACTGTCCACCAAACTCCCTGTGGACTTCTTCCCCCCACCCCCAATAAAAAATACAATTTAAAGAGTATGAGCTTTCCCACAAAGCAGAAGGATATCTTCAAAATGGAGAGGTTAAGCACTTAAAATGCAGGCTGAATAACAATCCCATTTTAATTTCACACACACATACACACAACAGGGTGTCCTTGCACAGACATTTAAAAACCAGAGGCTATAAGACAGCAAGTATCTCACACCACACAAGGGCCAGTCTGGCTTCTACCTCCTTTGACTAATTTTGTTGGGTTTTTTTCCATCTGCAATTACTATTTGCAGCCAAAAGGAGTATCAATCAATAAATGTCCCCTGAACTGTGCCTTAAGGAACTACTGACTACCTGTGGGTGAGCAGCTGCACATGAATTCCTAACCTCAGAGCCCAGGACCAACACCTGCCTCCCCAAAAGCAGGGGACAAACCAAGGTGTAATGACAAAAGCTGGGGCACAGGGATGTTGGTGTCCAGGACTCAAAACACAAGGGCAGTTTACATAACTGGCAACTCATATTAAAATGAGATTACATGCACTCTTATGTATATAAAAATATACCAAATTTTTGCTGAAATAAGTTATTTGTGTCCACAGCGCTGCAAAGTCACTGCAGCTAAGGATGGTTTCTGTTTCAGGGCTCTCTGCGCTGTAAGGAAATATCACACAGGGATGAAAATAGGAACATGAAGGGTGGGGGGTTCTGAAGTACTCAGTGCTAATTTAACTTGCTCTTCACTTCTTTCCTCCCCACCCCTTGATGTTCTTCATGACTTGCTGTCATTCTTTTCAAACAGCAGAAAAGTTGAACCGCTGCCACCTGCTTTAAGGAAATCCCAGCCCTAATGACACGTTCAAAACAACTGGAGTAGTTTGTGACAGAACATAACTCTTGAGGCCTAGTCCAGTGTTCTAATAAATAATAGATAGATAAATAAATACATAAATCCCTGTTCTCTAAGCCTGAGCAGTCTGTACCGTTCTTGCAGCTGACTGGGGCAGTGAGGGAAGCGCAGGCTGCTGTGAGCACAGGGATGCAGGCAGGGCTGCTCCACCGCCGCTGCAGCACGATGGCCACTCCCGGGAGCTGCACTGTACCCCACGTGAACTTACTGGAATAGTTTACTACTTTTGCCTTGACAATTAAAAATTATGGTACATATCAAAGAAGTGCCAAAATTTACATTGGAAGGCAGAGGAATAAGCTTGCAGCACACACAGCAGCGGTCCTGCAGGGTGGGAGAGATGTGCAATGGAGAAAGGAGAAGCATGTCCATGGCCAGCTAATCTTTTTCAGGCAATTTACACCCCACATCAAATCCCGCACTAGTGACACAAGGAGTGGGGGAAAGAAAGGAAAGAAGAAAACTAGGTGCATTTTGTACACAGCATTCCTGTGTTTCAGCCTCTTGGACTCACTTACTTTACGAAATCAAGTTATCTGAATCTTAATGCGTAGTACGGCAGGAATTCAAAGCCTCTTCTTTACCCACTAAACTTGATCTGAGGCTCAACTTGACAATGTCGATAAATATGTTGTGCTGCATTATTCATGCCCCTTCCCTTGCCTTCCCCCTGCCTCTGCCTGGCAAGCGGCAGCCGCCACTGGTGCAAAGTTGTGAGCTGGGAGCAGAGAGACCTGCCCTGTATAAATACCTGCAATAAATAAAAGATAAACAAGATATGTTGCTTGGCGACATCCGCCTCTTCGCCTCTGTGTGCTGGGCTCTCAGCACAGCAGCCGCTCGGGGGGGCCTGGGGAGGGGGTTCACAGGCTCTGCAGCTGGAAGCCACCATGCTGGGGGTTTGGCTGCAGCTGTATTACATAAACCACTTGGGTAAGGATAGAAAACACCCCAGCACTGAAATATCTGAGAGCTGAAATTCTGCTGATGAGCGTCAGGAGATCAGTGGTTTACAATGCGAGCAACATTCCTTTAGCTACTCATCATCATCGTAATCATCATTATAAATCTTGGCAACCAGCAAAAAACATCCATTGTTTCTATCCCTCACTTATTTTCCCTCCAGATCTGCAGACTTGGTGACGAGGATATTTTGTTGTGGTTTAACCCTCAACTTTATCCAGGCAACTCAGGGGACTGCCTCAAATGATGACACTTTGCTGCAGCAGTACACGAGAAGCTATACGTAGTGGCCAAATCAGGAGAATCAGTAACTTTGGTTTCTTCTCTTACATGCTGTCAAATGGGCTGAAACTTGTAGTTTTCATGTTCTTCCTCTGATGCCATGATCTTAACCTTTCCAGCCTTAAGTTTGCTCATTTGTACACCACCACCAGCATGCCCCAACCAGATTTTACGTGGTTTCAGGAAAGCTTCTCTGTTTAGCTTCACAGAAACAGTATCTCATCCAAGGCCTTTCTTCTACAACATACATGTTGCTCCAACAAGGAAAGCCATTAAGTCCCAAAGAAAATTAGAACTGAGTCACATCTACACTTTCACTGCGTATAGTCTGGGATCCACAAGATTTCAGGCTGTTTAAAGAAGAATAAACCATGAAAATATAGGTTTAGACACACATCCACAGAGTTTCTGCAGGAACAAACTTCCATGATGGTGAACATAGTCTCTGTCCCTGCAGAAACTGAGTCATCACAACAGCTGACCCTTGAGGCTGCGAAACCAAGACGATGCCACGTTTACTGTTAGATGAGGCAGTACTGCAAGAGTCACACAAAAATCACGCTGTGCTGAAAGGTCACTACACTCAGAATATATTCAGACATGGAAAAGGCTGACAAAAGCAGAGACAGCTCTAAAAGCTGCAGCAAAGCAGAACCCTTAATGCAATCTAGGAAGTGGTGAAAGCCCCAAGAGCAGCACTGTCCCACTGACGAGGTATTTGTGTGTTCACCTCCTTGGAATTGCACACTTCTGCTGCATGACTGGAAGAAGCCAAAGGAAAAAGACTGCAGGAGTGACAGGATATTCCCTGTAGTCACTTTTAGCAGCTTAAAGATTCCCTCTACTGCGTCTATTATGTTCTTGTAACTAATACTCCGTGCAGCTGCCAATTCAATCTTTATTAAAATGAGCTGTGTGTGTTCATTTCTTGTAGGAACACTGGTGTCTGAATTCTGGGAACCAACTGAGATTTGGGAGGCTCTGTGGCTTGGGGCAAAGAGCTCTCTTTTTAAAGAGCTTTGCCAAGTCAGGACTGAATGGTTTTCCCCACTTATAGCCTCCAGACCTTTATTATGCTTGGGCTGCAACATATACCCAGCTCCACCTCTGCCAGACCAAAGCTGTTACTTTGCCTCTGAGTCATAGCAGGCAGAAATACTCATCCTTCACTAAGTACCTAGACTGGGATACACTCTCCTTCAGCTGAGAGTGGTTATAGGAAAAGAATGGGCTACAAGTTGTGTAGAGGAGCTCGTCTTGCTCTGTACAGTCTGGTCTGCACCGTGACCTGGAGCAGAGCAAGCCATGAAACTGGGGATGTTCAAGGCTAACAGCTCTTTGCACCACTGACTGCTGTTTGCTCTCCAGCCCCTTGGTGCAAATGCATGGCTTTCATCCTTTACTAGGGAAAGCTGCTCGTCTGTACCAAGCTAAAGCATGGGAGCTTGGCCTCAGGACAGGAGAATTCTGCACAGGGCTGGTATGGATTTTGCAGTCTGGGCTACTGAAGTTCAGCTGCTGCTGCTATCTGAACAACAGGTTTACATGCTAAACTCAGGGATCCACTGAACCTGGTGATTGTTTAGTCATCAGATCTTTCTGTCCAGCTCATGCTCTTCTGGCCTAGTTCTCGCCTGAAGCCCTGGTTTCTCTGGTGAGCAACTCAAGCTGGAGTTGTCACCCACAGTGGATGCCAGAGCCCTTGCCAGGATGGAGTACAGGGAAAGGATGTGTCTGCACCACAGAGCTTTGACCAAGACCTGCTTCATTTCCAAACCCAGCAGTACTGGGATCTCTGTGTGCTTGGCTCCAGGCCATTTCCTTATTAAATACAATTACAAAGTGGTGCTCTTACCACCAGTTGTAGTTTGTACTTGTTAGATCAGGAAGAAAAATACACATATTGAAATAAGTTTCTCCTGATCTGACATGTACAAACATTATCTATGCACCCAAACACACACACTCATAAATACATTGGCCTACAATAGATACTGTCTCCCCCAGTGGTCAGATCCTGAAACCTGAGGACTTCCCCCTCAAGTCATGTTTTATGTGGTCTAACAAACCACGGGAGATAATCGTTGCAATAAATGCAATAAATGCAGAAGGTAAGGTTGCATATATAAGTATCAGGTTTTTATCAATATAGTCCTCAGAGCTGGCTGGGTGAACAGGAGCATGTGTCAACCCAGGGCACTTCTGGCCAGACATGGATGCTCTTCTCCCTGCAAAACATCATCCCATCCTGGGGACACTCCTCCTATAAATCAATACAGGTATTCAGAGAGTAATTAGTCAAAGTAACAGAATCTGAGTGTCCTCCTTTATAAACACTAGCTAATTAATTTTCACAGTGTCTCTAGGGAGACAAGAAAATACGATGACCATTTTCTACACTATATGACAAGAACATTACTATTACTAAACCCAGAGCTTGAAAAAGAATGGGACGAGCCCCACCAAGGAGATATACATCAACATTTGACTGCCTCTACACTTTAAATATTCTTTTAACAAAACTCAGAGATGAGCATTTATTTTACCAGTGCCAAAAATAACCTTAACCTCTGTAAAAAATTTTACACTCCGTTAAAGTACATGAATTTTCTTTGCAGTCCTCAGCAACCTCCTGTTTCCACCATTCTGCCTGAGTACTTCTTGTGGAAGGGAACTGGTAGGATACTGGAACAGCCCTTGGAAGATTTCAGAAGCCTGTTGTGGTGTTCATGAGGCTTCCTCTATACTACATAAAAGCCACATAAAACAGAGCATCAGTACCTCTGCGGCAAGGCTTGGCATATCTCTGTATACTGAATCAACATAATTATTTAGAATCCATCTCTCTGTGTGTAATTTCTTTATCCTGCTATTGTGTTGCAAAGAATGAAAACCATGAAAAGCTGATCATCCATGCACCCTCCCTCCTGGGTTTCTTTTTTTTGAAGTTAAAAAATTCCTGGTTGTGACAGAGGCAGTCTCAAAACTGGAAGCTGTCAGCCTCAGAAAAAACACAGCCAGAAGCAAAGGTGGCTGTTCAAATGCAACCCTGAAGTCTCCACTCGAGATAGTCAGCTGTAACACACCACTCTCCACTGCCTGCAAACGTTAAGAGATTTTAGCACGTGGCTCCCCAGGGGAAATTTTCCCATAAGAAATTAGTGTGGACAAGACTTCAGCAAAAGTCTTAAAATACCTGAGCACATCTGTATGGATAACACCACTGAAAGTAAATAATCAAGTTAAAGGATGGACTTGGGAAAGGGAGAAGTTTAAATATTCCACTACTTCTGAGGCAAGGTCTTGTGCATCTGTTTTTTTAAGGAGATAGGTCAATACAGCAGATTGAACTGCTGAACCATACTTTCCTAAGCCTTAGAAGAACCAGGAAAAGGAGGAAATTACATCCTGTGAAAAGTGAGTTTTATCACGGGGAGAAGTCTAAGAGGAAATGATTGTCCAAAACATATAAATAAATAAATAGAAACAGAGATCTCACACTGGCAACTGCAAAAGCTCCTTCACAGCCAATCTTCTCCAACCATTCTCTCATAATCATTGAACAGAGGACTAACTCTTTATCAAAACAAGTTTGTTATTCATTAAGAAATGTACCTGAATAGAATAATTGGCAAGTTGTATGTTTGCCATTGCAATGAAAATCTCACGAGGCAACTCCTCGGGGGCAAACCAACTGGATTTTTCATTGTAAAAAATACTAACTGTAAGTGTCTAAATATCAACCATCTCGGTACATTCTGCCTTATCAAGAGCCTTTTACATAAACAGCGGACTCTTAGCAAGACAAGTTTCTGTGCAGCCATGAAACACAAACGGTTACTATGCAATCTCCCAGGGAAATCAAATTAATATAATAAAAATAGTTTCCCATGTGCATGATACAGCATACAGATGCTGCTTATACAACGCTAAGAGCCGTTACAGTATAACTCATCCATGATCATAATCGCTTCTTTCTTAAGTCCTGGAATCCCAAGCAGAAGTGCACATGTAACTGCACGCCTGCTTTTGCATATACAACTGCTGTCGCTGCAAGCATAAATTAAGTATGTATATTGCTACATAAAAACCTACTCAGTTACAGATGTGAATTTTTCTCAAACTCCTTCCAGCTTCTCCTGGGCTGGACTTCTGGCTTGGTGCTAACAGAGCTCCCTTTTACGCTCTCTAGTTTTTTATTGCATTCCCAGCATGTAAGAAGGAAACGCCTATTCTTAACTGCAAGCAACTCTACGAAGTTGCAAAGGTGAAGGGCAAAACCAGGCAGAACCTTTTTTTGTGTTTTTCACATTGACATCCCCATTCAGTCCAACATGTGTGCTCAAAACTTCAAGGACATGCTTAAATATCACTGAGCTCAGCAGGGACCACAGCAAAGCACATTGGAAGCAGAGCACTGACACTCATGGGGTGGGGAATGCTCCTTGGCAAAGAAGGGGCTTGGAACCTGGCAAGGAGAATCAGGACCACCTGCAGGCAGCAGAGCACAGCCCGGCCTCCACCCTCAAACAGATCAGTAGGAGGCTTTACCCTGCTCATCCCTGCTGGACACTGGGAATGGGGCTGCAAATGACTCCTCAAGCCACCGTGCAAACCCAGAAAGCTCCAGTTTCAGCTCAAATGTGTGGTGTCTGGGCAGCCTCCAAGGGGTGAAATGGGGCAATCTTTGGAGAAAAAGGGGCTGGTAAAGAGGAAAACAAACCTGACTTTGAGAACCCCACTAACGGGAGAAACATTCCCCCATGATAAACTGACAACACTTTCTGCCCCAATTTTAAGGCTGAAAGGGACTTGCAGAGAAGTGGCACCTACCTCATCTCTTGAAGTATTCAAGGCCAGCCTGGATGGGGCTTTGAGCAATCTGGTCTAGTGGAAGTTACCTCTGTCCATGGCAGGGGTTTGGAACAAAATTATTTTTAAGGTCCCTTCAAAATCAAACCATTCTATGATTCTATGATTCTTCTGGTTTCTTGGCTCCTCCTAGTCTTAGCAAGAGACATGAACTACACCTACAGCATGGAGTTGGACTGGTGGCCAGCACATGCACATACAAACAAACAGAGGGCTTTAGCAAAATACCTTCAGTATAAAAAAAAAAAAAAAGAGCAGAATCAATCCCTTTATCCTTGACATAGTGTAAAAGAGGTGCACAATACTGCACGTTTATTCGCACTCTTAAAAATCACCTACTGGATGGGCTGTCTGAAAAGGGAGAACAAAGCAATCCATGCCTTTTAAGTAATGGAATGCTGAGGAATGGTGTTAAACAAAATTTGCTGATACATTCTTGCCAAAACTGCAATGATAAATCCACTATAAAGAATAAAACATCTATTTGCAGGGGAGAAACGAGAGGGATCTGTGCTCCGAATTCCACTGGAAGCTTTTGAAATCCCACCCTTAAATAGCACAGTCTGGTGCCAAACTTCACAAATCTGCTAGTAACTACTTGCAAAAGTACTTGAGAATCAAACCAGCAACAAGTTTTGCTACCCATGGGTGTTGATTGTAACCACATCCAATAAATATAAGAAAAATAAGAATAACAAAGATTACATTAATGTTTGGTTACTATTTTCTTAACACCCTCCCCTAACTAGTGTTGCAGGAACATAAAGACCTCCAAACTTTCTAAGGTTCATTTTCAGGAGGCTTCTGCAAGGCCAGGATGTTCCTCCAGCATTCACCAGGCCTGAAATCTTACAGAAGCAGGTTCTCTGGAGGACATTTTCTTAACAACTATGTCAGCAAATAGACTTGCGAGTCCTTGGTTTTCTTCACAGATTTGCCAAAATAACCTTTAACAAAGAGCAGCTTTTCTGCTTCCCGCTTCTATTTACGTGCAGAACATGAATACTTTTCTACCTCAAAGGACTTGATTTTCTAAATCACTTTGAAATCCTCAGAAGCTGCTATAAAACCAGTTATCTTGACTGAGATCGGGACAGGAAAAAGGGTATAGAAGGAACCCCACTGCGGGAGTTTGATAGGACCATGTGTGTGACCTCCGCAATGCTGCACAGGATTTAGTGTCTCAGACATCACTCTCACAGAAGTCAGAGTGGCTGCCTGTCAGTAGCATTAAATTGTTCGCATTTGATTTTGTTAAAGTAACAATAGAAAGTAGAAAAAATATGAATTGCAGCAAAGCAATCAGATTAAAAATAATTTCCAGCAACAGAAGTAATGTTTCAACAACTGGGGAATAACGGAAACCCACTCTGTAGCTTAACCGTATCAGTTCCATCTGTTATTTTAAGGGGTGAAGCCTGAACTGAGAAATCTGTGTCACACAGAGGCCGGCAGGTTTGTGAACTCTATCGGGAGCTGCTTAACAGTTGGTCTTAATCGTTTTCCAAGGCACAAAGCCGAGATCAAGATGAATCTGTTTCCCACATTGTTTCCTCCCAACAGGGTTGGATTTCAGATTTGCCTGGATTAGAGTAAAGCCACCGGAATTCCCCACCTGGACATTAAGGTTGGAGGCCTTGATTTCAAAGACAAGTGGTATGCAGTAATTCCAGCCTGGCCTCACGGGACTACAACTTTCATTTCTAATCAGTGAATTGTCTTTGTGCAAAACATTTTTTTAAGAGGAGAAGGAGGGGGGAGATTTTATTACATCTTCCCCTTTACTTTATAATTTTCTTCCAAAGCCAACATATTTTTAGCCTAAATACTAATGAATTAAAAGCAGTATCATTAGTTCACCTTTTCCAGAGAAATTAATAACAGGGCTGAGATTTTTAAATCCCATACTGTTCTTCTGCCTCACCCTGAATTTACTCATGTGTTACTCTTTCGCCTAATCGGCTTGGGCTCAGTGGCTGTGCCAAGCTGTGCTTTAGTCTCACAGCATGTAGTAACAGCAGTGACCAGGACCTGAACCATCTGCACCTTTATCCTACAAGTGCATTTACCCAAAGGAACAGCCCTATTTCAGCTCAAGAGCTGGAGAGGAAGAAGGTCGGGGTTTCTCAGAAGCCTCCTAGGCTAAAGGGAAGAATGAGACCCCTTCTCTTGCAAAGCCAAAAATGTTGTGGCATGGTTAAACCTCTGCACAGCGCCTCTTTGTGCTCTTCCCCTCGAGATAATGGGCCCAGGCCGGACCTGCCACCCCACATCCAATTCACAAAGCACTATGGATGTCTTCAACTCCCTTGCAGTGGGATGGGTCCTGGTACCTTTCCTCCACACCCTGCTCCACTCTCCTGAAGTCCTGAGCACAGAGAGATGCTTTGGGCAAGAAACCAAAAAAAACCCCAAAACTGCACCAAAAGGCTGCTTTTGCCACCACACACAGGGACCCATCAAGACACCTTGATACAAGTATGTGAGTATGTCCCACTGAAGGCAAGGACATGGTCTGGAAAAGTCCAAGTGTTTGTCTTGGCAAACGCCAGCTCATCTCAATGTTTCATCCATTGAACTCCAGTTTCCATTAGCTTCCCAGGAAGATTTACCCCGACAAATATTTCCTCCTCTTTTTCAATCAGGTAAAACTCATTTTACTAGACTTTAGAGGAAGAGCTTTGATTTTGACACCTACAAAGATCTACTTCTGTAAGAGAACCAGAAGCAAAGGAAACAACAGCATTTGCATCACCTGTGTGGCTGGGTGGAGTTTTCAAACATTACTGACTTGAATCTGGAGGATGGAGATGGTTAGACAAGTCATCTCAGATGAGCCAGGGTAAAATCTTTTCATTTTCTTCTGCTGAAGGCCAGGTGTCGCTGGCTCTCTGACAGGCAGAGGCAGCAGGGCTTGGGATGGCTGATGGAGATACCACTTCCACAGCTGCCCCTGCTTTGCTTTGAATCAAGTTATCCGTTATCAATCCACTCCTGGGACTCAACAATTTACAACAGGCATTTCGGCCATCACTGAGTTCCATCTGCCTTAACCATCACTCAAGTGCAGCACTTGAGAATGCTGATGACAGACATGCCATGGTCCACTCATCCACTGCCCCCAGCCACCCTAACCACAGCTTTCATTTACCGTAGCCATTGTAAAGTACAGAGAGAGAAAAGGTGTAAAAATGTGGGCAATTCCCCCACATCTTCTCTCCATTTGTGATGTTCCAACACAAGGTTGTCCTTTCGCCGGCCAAGAAGCAATCCCTGAAGTCACCTGAAAAAGCATCCCTTTCCCTCCTTTGGCTACAATATAGCAGTCCTGTTTCATTTCCAGGGAGGCAATGAGACTTTAAACAACATGCAGGACTGGATATTGTTACATACCAGTGGAATACTGAAATTTGGACAAAATCTCACATTCACATGGAAAAGAAGAACCACATCTCTAGACGTAGAACAATAACCGGAAACAAAAGCCACCGACCGCTCGTTCAAACAAATCTGGGGTTTGCCTCATTAGACTCAACCCTATGTGCCACACAAGAGACAAGCAAACCAAAGTGCTAAATATACAATTAAAAAATTTCAAAAATCTTTACCGCCTCCGCATCATGATGTTGGAAGGTTTTGTAGGAACGCGTTTTTATCTGATAGCATGTGTTTTCAATACAGACATATTTGGGCCTGCATGTCGCTATTTTAGTGCTAACATTTACAAGCTTATTTGCTGAAGGCAATTTTTGAAGACATTTTGTCAGTGGCCAAGTCCAACTTCCACTGAAGTTAAGTGGAAGACTCCCACTGACCTCAATAGGAAACAGCTCAGACGGTCAGGGCAGGATTCAGAGCTGTTAAAACTCACTGAAATGTCACAAGTTGAGAACAGATCTCTGAGAGCAAAATGGGTAAGCCCAGGAGGAAAACACCACCAGGAGAAATAACAGGAGAGTATCCATTAGGAAATACATTAGGACATGGTACCATGGAATTTCCTCCCTGGCTGTGCCAGTGTAACAGATTTGCAGCCCATGCCACAGCTCACCTTCAGCTGCTGCCAACAGGATCCTTTGTGGGGCTCTGCACTACTGCGTGTGCTCACTGAACCTGAATGGGGGGAAGGGGGGAACTAAAGCAAAAACACTGCAGAAGGTAGGATGTTTTCAGCGGTCCAGAATGATCTTGCTGAACTAACAAGATCAATTCAGACTCCTGAAGTCAGGCATAGACAAAAGCACTGAAAGAATCCCACATTTACTGTCTTCTTTCAGATAATTATTTTCCTCTAGTTCATCACAACTCAGAAAACTTTGTTTAATAGCTTCTAATATTGCTACCATGACTGTAACTGTACTTCCTTCAAGTGGAGAAAGAGCTTGAAAAAATTCCTTGCAGACAGTTTTTTTTTTTCCTCCTCTTTTTCTTGTTATAAAGTCTACACTTGCTGCAAGGGCACAAGGGATGGAAAAAGTATTTAATTAGTATTTCCAGAAATATCCTCGCCTAACCCATAATGAGGTCATACCAGATCATAATCCTCCTCAAATACAAGAGACAAAGTGATTTCCTTTTCGTACAACATCCTTTTTCGGGTGCAGCATCGACAGCTTTTCTGTGGTTTCAAAGGAAAAATAAAATTGAGTCAGTCTGAGGGGGGAAGTCCAGAAACACCTAATACATCTTCCTGTGAGATGAATTCAGCAGGCCGTACCTCAGTGAAGATACGGGTGGGATCTAATACAACCAGGAAGCTTTCTTTTAAAGGAAATAGAAGGAAAGAAACCCAAACCAAAACCACAGCTCCAATCGCCATGTGCCCAACCGAACTCCTTTGAACTGTCTGCTCGAATAATATTTCTCTTAAATCAGGGAGGGGTGTGTTTGGGCTACCTGTGTCTGTTTGCCATTCCTCTCACCTGCCAGAACCAAACCTGAGTCTTGGGTGGACCCTTGAAAACATGGAGCACTGTGGACACCACCGGGCCGGTGGCCCAGGGAGGGGCTACATTAGCACTGGTGCTGCCAGGGCTTGGCTTGCACCAAAGAGGTGCTGGCAGCAGGTGCAAGGACCAGCTGAGACCAAGCTTCTCACTGGACGTCACCCCTCTGCCCTCAGTGCTTCCAGTGACCAGAGCACTGCTGTGTTTTGAACACTCCAGAAGAAAAACCCATCCCTCGAGTAGTCCTTCCTGGGCAGGGAAGCTCAGGATACACGGATGTCGCACAGCCCACTCTCTTTATGAGCGATGAGTCAATGAGCCAGATAGCTTGTACATGGCAAAAATACCAACTTGGAGGAAAGCTTCCCATCTCATCTTGATGAAGACATCAAGAGCTCGAAACCCCACCAGCTCCCTTAGTGGCTCATCCCAATAATTATTCAACTCCACTGCCACATTCAGGCAGGGAGCAGAGCTCAGGTAGACGCCCAGGTTTAGCTTGCAGCTGGCAACGGCTCATCAGCTTTTCCCCACTGGAATAAGGGGCCAGAGAGCAAAACGCATTTTCCCTCCTTCAATATTCCATAATAAAAATAAATCAGAAAAATGACATTATCTGCTGTATTTGCCTTCTTCTGCAAACACACCATGTGTTATTTCACTATAGAAATCGCTGGACAAAGCTGATTTACTGACCAGCCTCAGTAAGCCAGTGATTCTCCAACCCTCTCTCCCATCCCCCAAAGTTTATTGTTGAGTTCTTGGAACATCAAGTACAGAGTGTGAAATAATTTAATGGTGGGGGGATTTTCATTCTCCTTCTCTATCCCAATATGACTAAATTTATTGATTTTGGATTGCTGTAAATTATAATGTAATTATCCTGCTGCACAAGCAGCTTCCCATTCCAGAAATTAAAAAGCAATTCAGGTAAATGATCTTTAGTTATCATGGTGCATCCCTGCAGAACTCATTAAATTGGGGGATTAGACAGCACACCAAAACTCTTACAGGGCGGGTGACATTGAAAACTACCGTGCCTGACAATACAGAACTTCCTGGGGATGGTAAGGGGCAAAACTGCTGGTGTGGTACTTTTTTTCCCCTTTCCTGACAACTTTGAGATGCTATCAACTTGTACATCTCCAAGGATCTCTAATGATCACTTACTGACCCTTTAAAAAAATAAACACCCTTCCTTTGAGATGAGAATGCCATTAAATGGGAGTCTAAGAAATGGACAACATCACAAGGCGGCCATCTCTGGAACATTGTCATTTGATCCCACTGGATCTCAGGTGGAAAAGCAGCTCATATGAGTCAGTCAGCAACTACTTTCTGAGGTGGGAGACTGCCAACTGGCACAAAAGAGAGCTCACACCAGATTTCCAGACAGCTAAGGTGAATTTTCCAGCTTTCCCGAAAGAAAGCTCTATCTGATGGGATTGCTAAAAGATCTGATTGACTGCAGCCACAGAAGATATGTGCACTTTGCCAGCACAAGTGTTCTCAATCCCTTTGTCTTGCCCAAAGGTTATGTTTTGCCTCCCTAAATCTGCCTGCACTTCAGGCATTTTCCACTTGCTGTTCTACACAGTTGTGATGGCAAAGCAGCCATCATCAGGCTTCACACTGAAGGCAGCTACAGTCGTTGGCAGATGAAAGGATACGTGTGCACATAGTTTGCACATCATTAAGTTCGCAAAATGCTTTGAGGATGAAATGTGCTACATAAATATAACAGGTTATTAAATTTCTTGGTGCCTGCAGTGGTCTTTGATGGATTGTGCCTAAACCTGCTACTGCTTTTAGCTTCCTGGCTTTTTTTTTACCCCCTTGCCCCAGAAGATTTTAAGTTTCTCCCTCCAGCCTAGGAGTCTTTCACACCTTCTGGTGGCCCCATGGAGCTGCTGTGCAGACACAGGGAGTCCCGCTGGCTTTCGGCTGCGTGTGTACAATCTCTGCTCATTTCCTCTGAAAGTGGTGGCTGCCAGACTTGAAAGACCCCTCTTGCTCCCCCTGCTCTTCCCTAATACAGCCCTTAATTAATACTGAAGGCTGCTACCACTTTTGAGTAGGACAGTGCAGATCCTCAGGATATTAGTCAAACACCACAGAGATTTATGAACTCATCAGCGTGACCAGGGTACTCATAAAAGAAGCTAAACCCTTCAATTTAAAATTCTCCTATACAATCAGAAATTTCAACTTCATCTACAAGTTCTTCATACTGTGAAAGTTCACTAGTTCTGTTATTTCACTTCTAGTAAGGACCATGTCCTAATATGGACATTTTTGCAGCATTCAGCTGAATTCTGAAGATATACAATGTACCCTGGTAGTCCTTTCTCCCATTAAGAAAAACCTATTAACTCAGTCTCCTGAAAGCCCAAACCATATCTGGTCTCTGTTGCTAGCAGAGGTGGCTCAGCAACCTCTCTCTTCCCATCTCAACAGCACACAGTGCCACAATTACACAAGGCGTTGTGGCAGGAGCATGGGACATCAGTGAAAATCTCTGTTCTTTTTTGGGATGCATGCATACTTTCCAAATTTCCTAAAAGGAGAGATTATTTGGTTTTGGCCCGGCATCTGAAACCACTCACAGGCCACACACAAGTTACCGAGTAAGCAGACGACATCCTCTTCTTAAACCCTTACGGACACAAACAGATTCTGAAAACATGTAAGTTCAACCACCTCAGCAAATTGTTTCCCTGGTGTGTTGGTGTTGGGAGCCCAGTGCCTGCCCTCCCTCCTCCTCCTCACCCCCCATTCACTGTTTACAGCAAGAAGGACATTAGTGCTGGACTGAACCTGCTCCAGTTCTTTTATATAGATTTAGACCGTATAATTTGATCGTGACCACAGGCAGTTTTATTGCCCTGATTTATATGTAGCCTTGCAGGGGTTTGGGTTTTTTTTCCCTTTATTTGGTAAGAAAGTGAAACTCACAGCAGTTCCTTCCCTGCTGCAGCCTGAGAACGAGCTGCGGGATCTCCACAGGTCTGCCACCCTTCCTCAGCCCTTGCCGTGTTCTCAGAGAGGAATACACACTGCAGGAGCTGGCTGAAGCTTCTCCCCCATCACAAATCCTCCCTCTGGCCCTCACTGCCTCACTTGGCTTGTCCTGCCCAAGAGAATGGTCCAGGTGACATCCAGGGTAAGCAGTGTTGCTGCTCCCCTTATCCACGAGTATGATACCCTGACAGAAACTCCAGAGTCATTCCCCCTCTTGCCTGCTAACTCTCCTCCCAAGGAAGTCCGTAAAAGGCTTCTTTGACCAAGCCATCACTTTTACAATCCAAATAGCAGGGGATAAAAATCCAGGCAGCTCTGCCATGGAGCTAAGGGAGATGTGGCTGTCGGGCCAGGCATGTTGCTACCAACCATCTGCATTCCCAGGGCACACAAATCTGGGATCTGTATTAGTATTCTCCAGCAGGCATCTGGCAGATATTAAATACCAGCCTCCCCGGAGAACTTGTTACCTCCTCATGCTTGACTGGGTGAATATAACTGAGCGCCGTGCTCGTATCTGCTACCTGAAGAGGCTAGATGAAGCCTATCTGAAACATGCCAAGACCCCGTATCTGTCATTACCATACCAATTTCCTGAATGAAAATCCTGCCTGTCTTTCATTTATTCTGTCTTCTCTCTCATTATGTGACCAGAACATGCTGTACTAACTACAAAGACAGGTCAGTATGTGACTCAAAACCTAATTTCTGTTACTCACCTAAATGATTACTGCCTGGATGAGCATGATGTTTTGGAATAAGAATAACAAAGCCTACCAATCGTTCTGCCCTGTCACTGGCATGTGAAGAACTAATTTTGCACTGGGCCATGGGCTTAGAGAAAAGGTTCATCAGAAATCCAGTCATCCCACCTTGGTAACCTCATTTTCACAACAACATGTACTTTTTTCCAGCTTCTCTACCTTTTTCCTGCACCCGACCAGTTTCTTCTTACACTTCTGAGCGTGTAGTATTTCCTAACTTTTCGCTTTGCTACCAAGTTCTTCTCTTGAGGATCCCACAAAATGGTGGTTTTTGGCTCAAACCTGCTGTTACATTCTTGTTTCTCACATCTCTGTATAGCAGCTGGTCAAAGGCCTTCGGATCCCTCTGCACAACTCAGCCCTCCTCCTGCACAACTGGTCCAGGCTACTTCTGCAGCTCTGTAAATCATTTTATCTGAGTAAACCCTTTTGACTATAACCCACCATGATTTCCATAAAGGACTCTCAACTTCTCTCTACTATTCTGAGATCACCTTGTGACTTACCCCATCAAGCAAGAATTTTGCAAAACTTTGAAGCAGAAATCACATCCTCCCTAGTTATGGAGTTCACACGGATCAAATATTCCTGGCATTTTCTTTTGCCTCACTCAATGTAATAATTGCCTGAAAAAAGAATTTCAAAACTACCTGCAGAACTGTTACCAGAAAACTCAGAGGTGACATGAGCCACCACCCACTCCACCTCATGTGCACCCAGAGGCAGACTGGGAATGCTGGGCACACCTGCACCCTTTGTAAGCGTCTAGAGAGACATCATCCCTTCTTTGTGGTATCTACAGCCATGGCTTTCAAGGGCCAATTCCTTCCTCTCTTCTTGTGCCTTATTCAGCTGACATTGCCTTCAAATCCCCACTGGTTTGGGCCATCAGCCCCATATCTCACAAAACACAAGGTTAAGTGAAGAAAATTCAGGAGGACATTTCTATTCTGCCCTCAGGACTTAACTATGGGAAGGTTTTGAGGTTGGAAAAGAGTAGTTTTTCATTATGGTCACAGAAAGGAAGAATAAACTAAAACCATTGCAGATACAGGCACTGAGGAAAGGCCCTTTGGGCTGATACTTAGAGAAGCTCATTTCTATCCTCACTCAAGTGCTACAGAGGTTAAAGACCTGCTACAACCTGCCATAAAAGGCAAACCCCACATTAATAGGAAATGTGTTCCCCTCCCCCATTCCGAATGTATTTTTTATGAGTAAACATTTCTGTATTAAGACTTACTGTCTTCAAAGATCCCTTTTATGTCCCAAAGGTAACCATTTAAGTGTTCTTATAACAGCCATTACTTATCTTTACAATGGGCAATGCATGTGAACTCAGTGTCTGAAACTTTAATTTTGCTATATATTTTTCAGTAACTATATATAAATCCAGCCTGTTTCAAGTGTCAGTGACTCTATGTGACCAAAAGATAGCCTTGGACCTTATTTCAGCTGCAAAGACATTGTTCTGAGTGGAATTAAAAGCAGCACAAAAATTTGCAAAACTCTCAACCCTTTTAACTTGCTTGCAGAAGTGATACAGAATGCACAGAGCTCAGAAAAAGAGATGCAAATATTTTTCACACATTCAGTCATCTCATATCTATTTTAAGAGTCGCTGCTCCAGTAGTTGAAACACAGGACCCTGCAGTAAAGATGTTTTAAGGACGTCTTTGTAACAGCACAGGAAAGTTCCACTGGAGTTTTCAAAGGGGAAAAATTGCCCCAAACAAGAATACTGCCAGCTCCTCTGCAGCTGATTACAGCATTAGAGCATGCATGTGTACAGCAGACTAACGGGAAGGAAAGCTGAAACTAAGTTTCTCTCCGAAGCTGTTATCCCATGAAAATGATTTTATTCTTCCATCACCTGGCACCCAAGAATCTAATTACAAAGGACTTTGCTAAGACCGCTGCCTATTGCTAGACTGGGTGAATATACATGTCTATTGGGTGTCTACTGCTTGGGTTAGGGTGAACCCTGAAGCTCTCCATGGTTTCTGTAAATTCATCCAGGTGTGTTCAAAACTCCACCCCGGTACTTGGAGCTCACCCACAGGCTATGTATGTAGGAAACCGTTTTAAACTGAGAAAAATAATTTTCTCTTGTTTTGATACAGAATATTTACAAAGCTATCAACAACATGACACTCTCCAGCTGAGGTCCAGGTGAAATCACCTGAAAAACTTTCTCTCTTCAGAGCAAGCATGGCCCTTTGGAACACACTCAACCTCTATACCCCTAAATGGTCCCTCCACTACAGATATTGAAAATACCTTCAATGTAAGAATTTAACCTTATCTTCCCCAACCTAAAACTGTTTTATTGTCCCCTTTGGGCAGTGGCAGGGCAACACCTAAGACATATGAACAAGGTCACCCTTGTAAGGCAGCACCCAGGGGCAGCAGGACCCTCCTGCAGGGGGTGGGGAGTGGGAAATGGCAACTCCCCCCAGTCTGACCCGTTAAGTGTTTCCGTGTGACTGACGCCATAAACATGCTAACCAGATGCTGATGGATGGGCCTGGAGGCCCAAAGAACAACCCGAGTTCATTATATAAATGAGGGAGCGAAGGGAAGTCAAGCAGCTTTCCCAAAATCATGAAGGAAGTTTGGGACTTCATCAGGAACTGAGACTAATTTTCTCCAGGCTCAGTTCTGTGCCCTCACTGTAGGGAGCCACCAAAAAATTGGGTATCTTCACACAAGCAGCCTCTGGGAGTCGGATCAGCTTCCCACAACACATAATAATTCCTCTCATTAAAATGGGACGTGCAAACCAATGCCTAAAGTCCTCACCTTTGTGTTTCTCTGGTTTTACTTTATAGTGTGGCTGTAAATGCCTCTGAAAGAACATCACCAGCTGTACCTGCAAACCGACACAAACAGATGTAGCTTAACCTCAAGCCTCACTTGCAAGAAGGCACTTGCACACATTAACACAGGACAGGAATATTCACACCAGCCAGGATGTAGGAGAGGATTCTGCTTAATTCCCCCCATCACTGCGGGTCTACCCCACAAAGAGCAGCCACAAACCAGGGTAAGCCTCAGGTCGAAAAACTGAGTGAGAAAGATTATTTTAGTGCCTCACAAACTGAAAAAAAATTTCATTTGGAAAAAATCTAAATATTAGCCAACACTCTGGCCCCAGGGTCAGCGGTGCTGACCCCTTATCATTCTCTCTTGGCTCAGAGAATCTCATAAGGTGCATAAAATCTCTTCTTTCTTTAAACAATTAAACTATCGTTGAAGCAGCACACACAGGGCCAGGGGCTTAGAAGATACCTCCTCTACTGGAAGTTTTTCAGGAATGTCAGACACAGATCTTTTATATCAATACAACTGAAGCCATCAAAACATCTAGTTTAACTGTTTACTTAAGGATGCATCTGTTGCAAGCTGTGATTTTTTCCGAAAATCTGTCAGTCAGGAGCTGATCACTGTAAGGGAAGAGAAGAGAACAGCTTTCTGGCTAAAATGGCACCATTCAATCCCTGCAAATGTCGCTGTGTTTTAAAAATCAGATACTGGTAGCAGTAAATATAAATATTTTGCTTACAATACTCCTGTTCTTATTTATGATTTACTTACAATTGGAAGCATTTTCAAAGGGATGGTCTTAAAAAGATCTGAGATTACAGGAGAAGGAAAGGGGTATAAAAAAAAAAGAGGCGAAAACCCCAGCTGAGCTCTCTAACAAACTACAGAAAAGGCAGAATTGATTTCTGTCAAGTTCTTTGAAAATTTTTTTTGTTTATATTCATGTGGGATCACATTCAATTTTTTAAATTTATTTTCATTTTGGACTCAGCCTACGTGCCCAAAGTTTTTCTCAGCTCTTTCCAGCAAGGTTTGCCTGATTTCAACCCAACACCACTATGGGAGTCACAGAACACCCAGCATAGGTCATTTTCCAACACAGGTAAAGTCATGAGTTTAACATAATTCTGAAGAAGTTTGCATGAAAATACTATTTCCCCTTCATTTCCTTCAAGAGCTAAATTTACAGTCTTGGCTGAGGTTTTATTCTCTGTCATTACCATTAAGATCAGACAACTCATCCTGTCAAGCATAGTCCCCACACAGAATTCATGGGATATCGATTTATTCCAGAATTTAAGGTTTCTGCAATTTTTGTCTCACTTGGTTCTGGAAAAATCTGTAGCCCCTAATCATGAGCCCACTGCGCTAGGTACTGAACAAAGGCACTGCTGAATTAGTTAAAATTCAGTAATAACCTATTTGTACCACTGAGCATTTTCATACCCTTATGCAACCAAGAGGAATGAAGCTGACTGCTGCATCGTGATGTTCTCAGAGGCTCTGCATGATGCATAGACAACTTGTGTTCAGCTCTCCTGAAGGGAAAGAAACAACGCCTCCGTTTGGCAGATGGGCATGAGGATTTGAGTCATCTGACCATGATTACATGGCATATCATTGAGAGAGGAAGGGCTCGCTAGTGGATATGGTGAAAAAAGGAACCTGGGTTATGACCTCTGTACTGTCATCGATGTCCCATGTGCACCACACATGAACTTCTGAAGTCCCAGAGAAAATCACTTCTTGACATCCCTCTGAAACAACTCAACCCATTTCAGCCACTTTGGCCCTGGAAAAAATCCTCTGTGCTCCCTGTCTGCAGAATGGGAGCAATGACATCTCCCTGGCTTGCCAGGATGTTCATACGCAGACAGAGGCTGAAGTGTTGAGGCAGTGTGGGGGCTGCACAAAGCAAGAAATCCCCCCACAAGCCCTGGGCTCCCAGAAGCCACCAGACAGCACAATTCATCCTCTCTAATTATAAAAAATAATAAAAACAGTGCAGTGGAACTGGCTGTGTCCTCTCAGGCCTCTGCACCTCACTCATCAGCACACGAAACCATGAAAACAGAGCACCTGATTTCACGGGGGCAGTTTAACAAGGTGAGGAGCAATGCCAAGTCCTCTTTTCACTGCCAGGTCTATGGATGTCTTCTCAAGGCCACGCAGAAATTCTTTAGGAGGTGCTGGGAATACAAGCCCTGTTTCTTGGTGCTGGTATTGTATACACAGCATTTCTAGGAACATTTTTCTTTGCCACTCGTCTGACCTCGGGAACAGTCCCACTGCTCTGTGCAGGCAGCCATAGAATGCTCTGCCAAACCCTATCAATTATTTAGCATCCAAAGGTAGACTTAATCTGTGTGATAAAAGGATAGATTTTATCTAAGGCTTGTTCCCCTTAAAGTGATTTACACAACTGGACTCTCTAGTTGCTTCCCTTAACGTAATTATTTACTTTTGCATTAATAGCCTTCCTCCACTTGGGTTATTTTTAGGAGCTTTTTGTAGCCTTGAGAATTTAGTATGGTTTTTTCCCTTGTCTTTTCAGTGGGGATTTTAAATTTCCCATCTCTCTGAATGACCTGTTAAAACACGAGTTCTGCCAATGCTGGTGTAAAGCGGGAGCAGCTCTGGGAAGCAGATCCCCGCGCTGTGCTGACATCTGGGTGTTGAGTTTGCCTCTAACTTGAGAAGCCATGGGGTGAGATTTCAATTCAGAGCTGGCAGTCAGGGCTCCTACACTGCTCATCAGGCTATGGACTGATGAACATGAATGAAAGGCTTTAAACCATTAATCTAGTCCCACCTTGGTTCCTCGCTTTAACCCACTCTGCAATTTTGGCAAAGTTGGGAAGACTGGGATTTTTCCACCTAACATTAAATCAGGCCTGAAGCCTTTAAGGGAATAAAGCAGGCACCTGCACAACGTGATTCACTCCACCCTAATGCAAAAGCATCCCAAACTAGACACCTAACACTTAGGCAGCCAACTTTAGACAAAATAACTCCCATCCTTGGTCCTCCCATGATTATGGCAGGCTCAAATCCCGTGGTTAATGGATGGTGTTGGGAGAATTGATTTATAAAACCTGTGCAAATTCTCAGATGTTCAGGCAAAAAGCTGCCAGAGATACCAAAAATTCAAACTATGGGGATGTGCTGGCAGAGGAGACAATCCAGGAGATAATCCATTATCACCACTGGATTTTCTTACTTGACTATAAATGATCAGTCCACAATAGGTAAGTTTAGCATCAGTTAAAAAGGTTATACTTAGGTACCCTCTGAAGGGCACTTTAATGAAGTCTAAGCTGGGTCCACAGAAGAGAAGACTTATCACTACTTGCCAGAATAAACTTCCAGAGCTTAAAAAATAATAGAAACATGGAAGTGGTTATTATTACAATTATTATTAATGATAATATAATACACTCACAAAATACAAAGGTCTTCCAGGTGGTACTTAATGGTTGGGTTCACCAGTGCAAGAACCAGCCTGTGAAGAATAACTTTTTCTATTTTAAATTCTCAAAAGCTTTTAAACTTGTTGTGCAAGCCTGCAGGGTGGTTAGGGATGAGATAAAATGACTCTGTCTTCAAAAGTACCTTTGCCTCTGTAGCAGGCTGAAATTATAGGAACTTTTGCTATGACAGTGTGGAGGAGCTGTATACAATCAGGGAATGCTGGCTGATGTTATGAATCAGAATCGTTTAGGTTGGAAAAGACCCTTAAGATCATCGAGTCCAACCATGAAGCTGTTGCATCATCTAAGGGCTACACAATTTGAACCAAAAAGTCTGTAAACATTAATGGTTATCCACTGTGAGGTCACACCTTTGCCCACAGGGTTGGCTATTGCACAAAGTCAGTAGAGAGGTTTGGGCAAGGAGTTTCCCCCACGGGAAAAAAAAACCCCAAGAAGTCAGACTCCAATCATCCATTTAAGCAAAGCAAAGGATTACCTGGGCTGACTCTTTTAAAGAGGCTAGTGAGACAGCACTGCAAGCCATGGATAGAGGAGAAAGGGCAGGCAGAAGAAGTACTTTCATAGTACAGTTTGTGGCAATCTTAATTATCAAACCTCTGCCATTGCAACTGAAGAACTAAACCTGCTGCTCCCAGAGTGCTCTCTGCCAGGCCCACCCACCAGATACTGCTCATGGAACATAACAATGGTGCAGCATGGCTTTCACTTCATCCATCTCTACTTGAATCCTTCTAAACTATCCCAAAGAGCAGGCGTCAGGTGACCAGCATGATTCAAAGCTGGCAAACTTGTCACTGCCCTTGATATCCCGTGACTGAGGAACAGCCTCAGCACTGCACCTCTCTGAGCATTTGAGACATCCAGCTGCCCAAAGGGACATGAGTGGGTACACAAAAGAGACTGCAGGCAATCTGTCCACTCAGAAGGGCTACGGTAGCAAAGAAGTACAGTTTACCCAACAGAATTAGTTTTATGAAAGGCTGACAGAAACAGTCAGAGAAATACAGTTCTTGATTGCTGTTGCTCTTGTGGCAGCACTGCACTGAAGCCCTATCCAAGGCGGGGGCCACTGAACTCCATGCAGTAGATGCACGAGAAGAGACAGCGGCTGTCAGGAGAATTTCTCAGCCTGAATTACGGGATTTTCCCATCATTCAGTTTTAACCACTTGCTCCCCTCCCCCCTGGAGTCAATCCCAGCTTTTCTGTTAAACACATCTCTCAGCATTTTAAGCTGTACAGAGCAAAGCAGTGCAGGGCAGGGAAGCTAAGAATGTGCTGGTACTGGTTACATTCCTTTTCCTGGAAAATGTGAACTGAATGAAAAACATTCTTTAAGAAGATCCCTGCCCCTCCAGGGTGGACAGAGGAGATGACTTCATTGGGGCTGTTCTCATTCTAATTTGTCTGAGTCTCGGGCCACACAAACTATATATTTTTTCAGTACGCTGAGGTCTGCTGGCATTTCCTCCTCTTCATTTACATGGTCTTCCCATAATCTAGCACTAAGACAAGCTGAACTGCATAAGGACTCCCTGCCAATGCCACTTGGGGCTTGCTTACGGAAGACCTCTGGAGAGCAATGGGAGGTGCTCCCTGCCCTTCTCTTCTGCCTATGAAAGGGCTGAGTGTGCTACTTCTGCAGAACTAAGCATTCCTGCCAGCCCATAAATCAAGTGACCAAACTCCATCCCAATCTCTGATCCACTGCAGAAAAGGCCCATACTCTGCCTTTACAGCACACACAGGGCAAAGAGCTGTATTTCATCAACTGAAGCCTTAATATCAGAGGAGAGTTGTTACCTCCTGGAAAAAAAAAAAAAAGCACAGCCAGGGTCTTACTAGTTCTGCAGCTTGGCTTCCCCATGTTTACACCAAATGACTTGTTGAACTTCATTATATACAAAGTATTTCCATAGATCAGAGGCAGGGAGACCTGTGCAGCTAACATAAAATAAATTACCACCCCGTGATAAATGGTTCTATTAGCAATCCAGATTGTTAAACTCAGATACAACAGGATGAAGGGAGCACTGCCCCATTCATTCTCCCTGCGGCAGATACTGAGTTGTAAATAGGTTATTTTGTGTGTAAATAACACATTAAAACTCAGCATTAGCCGTGTCTTTTGATAGAGAGGAAATTGTTCCAAATAAATAATTTCGGACAGGAATGTAAAATAAGCCAGATTTAATAGTGCATGCCTGCTGTAGCTGTGTTAAACATGACTAAAATGATAAACCCCAGAATATACTAATAGTAAACTATGCTCTGACATCAAAGTAATGAGGCTGTATTTTTACCCAGCTTTAGAAACGCTAAAATTAGTCTTGACAGAGCCAGACATCAGAAAAATGTTTCAAACATAAACACCATCAATTTGGGAACTTGGAGTTTGTGTCATGCGGAGGGTGGGGTGGAGAGGGAAAGGTGCATTCTGGGCCTTGTTAAAATCGGGCAGTTAGCATTTAGGAGAATTCGTATTTAATTTTTATTACGAGATGAGAAACCTATCTTCCTAAATATCTCTGCCTTTGAAAGAGTGGCTCATTTAAATTTCCCCTACAGCCATGTGCCTGGGCTTCCTCATGCCTGTAGGTACAGAGGATGTGTCAGTGCCAGCCTGGAGGACACAACCCAGCCTCACCCGTGGTGCTCTGCTCCAAACCTCCTACCCTACACAGCAATATGGACTTTTGCATTCAACAAAAGGGTTTTCTGAACTCCAAGTGTTACAAGTTGCCCTTCCAGAAGCGGAGACAACAAAACAGAGAGCCTCTTCTGCAGATCTGACTTGTCTATACCTCCTACATACCATCATTATAACCAGTTTCCATCTCAGTCACACACACACGTGCCCCTACTGCAAGAGAAAAGAGGAGCTTTGACTTCTTGGCCAACATGATTTATGGAAAAATAGAAAATTAGGAGAGACTTCCCTGATGTCGTATCTGTGAGGCCAATTTCTCAACATCTGATCAATGAGTTACTATAAAAAACTGTCTCAGATGATGTTTAAAATGGCAGCTTCAGAAGACTAAAAAATATGGGATGCAAATTTTTAGTACAAAAGGACTCTTCTCCACTGCCAGCATCAACAATATCGATCTCTTTTCCTACTGCCATAACTTAATTTGTTAGAGGCTGGAAACTTTTGGGACAAATATCCAAAGCAAGGGAATTAGAAATGCAGACTGAACATACTATCTTATAATAATATAGTCTAAATAATAATATAATTAAATAGTTATACTTCAATTACTTAAGTAATATTCAGTTTATTCCTTCAATTAATTAGAAATAAAACCTTATGAATTTATTAACTTCTACAAGTGAAAAAGAAAACCTCATGATCTGAGAAACATGCAAAACATGCTATGATGGCACTCCTTCTGTGAGACTCAGTAGAATAAAGGAGAAGAAATGTGTTACAAATTACATTTGTTTGGCTCTGGAGAGCAGCTTGGTGATTTGCAGCACCGGCTGAGCCTCACTGCCACTTTCTCATATGCTAGTACAAAGAGTAAAACCTCTGCAATAAATGAAATCAAGAGTTTGTCTTGGATGAGAATAAAGACTTGCTCATATGGCCCCAAAGCAGGGTGGGGAGCTCAGAGGCCCACCCTCTAAAGCTGATCCCCTCCTCAAGCTGAACTCCCTAATTAATCTCCAAGCCTCGTTTGCTTTCTTCTGTAAAAATATGAGCATAAATACTCATAGTTGTGACCAGTTGTGAGTAATTACTCTAGTTTAGGGAATCAAATATGTTATATTAGCATGAATACCATGTAAGTAGAACCTCCTCTCTACCCAGCCTTTTTGTTATCACCTGCTAAATCACACCTTGCAGTTAACTCATGTGAGAAGATAACTTTTTATTAATTTTTCTACTTCCAAGCACACACACACAAGCATGCTGCTCCCTTTCAGGAGCCTGTACTATGTCTAGCCAGAGTTCAAAGGAAAGCCCTTCGCACCACCAGAGCACGTGCATCACCTGCAGAGTCCCGGGGCCAGCGTCTGACCACACGCTGCTCCACTGCTGCCCATTTTGGGTCATTTATGAGCACTTTTCTTCACAGCATGACATAGATTTCCCTCTTTACATCTCATTACACAACGCTTTCATCACAATTCTCCTGACATCTTCAAACAATCCTCAACTTTACTTCTCCACTTCCTCCTAATAAAAGGAGAAATATTGAGCCCATAAATCACTTTTTTCCAAAGGTGAGGGAACACTGCTAACAGAACATATTACACTGGATGCTTAAAAACCGATTAGGTCTCCAGGGATGCCAAATGGGCTGATGGACACTCCACCCTGGGGCATCCTCATTTAGATCTCTGGAAAGGTTGTGACTGTTTCCTTAGTGGAAGTACTCCCGAGGGAAGTGCCAAGTGGGGAGAAGGTGTTCATTCGTAACGGCACGTCTATGGCTTGTGAATTTTAGCACATGCTTGGACCATGTTGGGGCCAATCAACTCTTCAGGTCTGCCAGTCACTGAGATGATACCTCAAGTGAGCAAAGGCTACAGGAACTACCCCTCAGTAGTTCCTATAGCCTTTGCTTCTTCAGGGGTCTGCTGATGGATGCCAAACTTCTGCACGTTGCTGTCCCCCCTATTTCTGCTTCCTGGCAAGTCTTCCTTTCTGCCACTTTGTGCAGTGCTCACAAGGAAAGTGGCTCAGACCCATCCAGGACCACAAAACTGTGTTTCCCTCAGAACAATTTTGTAAAAGTCTTTCTGGTTGCTTTTAAGAAAAAGTTTATCAAACACATAAACTAATCTGATAGATTATAATTTAGCCACTCCTACTTTATTCTGCGCATCTGAATCTTCACAGGTCAATATGAAAAAGAAATCTGAGTAGCAAAGTTTATGAGAAAGAAGGAGAGATAAAGCAGATTTAAGCCTTTTTAGTTGGAAACTATCTTCAAAACTCAGGCAACAGAAACCTCAAACTCTCCAATCTAGGCAAGAAAGAGAGGAGCTCACAAAGTGTCATTCTGTTCTCCTGGGGTGATGAAAAACCATCCTGCAGTGAAGGAAGGGGAGGGGACAGGTTCATTTTGAGGTAGACTCTGGCTAGCAATAACGTATATTTTAAAAAGGAAAAAACAAAAAGCTGCCTGCAAAGTTTACACAGCTGAAGGTGTCTCTTGTCACATCCAAACTGGTGCAGCCCCTTCTAAGTTTGTCTCCTTATACCCTGCCCAGAGAAGACACCCAGCCCCCAGCGAGGGCAGCTGTGGTGGCTCCCCAGCGGGCACAGCCCTGGCCACAGCTGTGGCACCTTAATGGGCCCTGGCACGACTTTGGAGATCCACCAGCACATGTGTGACAGAGATGGGGGTGTGTTTTGTCTGCCACAGCGAGCAGGAGGAGGCAGGAGCAACATCCCTGCACGTTCAGCTGCACACCTGAGTCACACCCACCAGTAACAGCTCCATGCCCGCAGGTGTCCACAGGAGCTTCCCAGCTGACTGCAACAGCAGCAAGACCAAATCTTGCTTAACACACTGACTTGAACAGGAATGGCACAAGTGGAGGGGTTTCTTTGTGAACATTCTTGCACTGGACCTGGACATTCCCAAATTCCTCTCTAACCGTGAAATCCCAGCAGCAATGACTGAAGATTGTGCAGTCTGTTTAGCTCGTTAGCAGGATCACGGCCAGCACACGACACCCCTTCCTGACCAGGATAACAAGGTGCTCCCCATCTCCAGCCAGCCTCCCCAGCCACTCTTTAACTCCACCATGGAGGAGAGGAGGGCACCCTGCTGCCAACACTATGCAGCACCACTCAGGTGGTGGCAAGCACTGATGGGATGCCTCAACTCCCCACCAGCCACCCCTCACCACCCATCCCCTCCCTCACCCCAGCCCAGCTCTCTGGGAATGGTGGTGACCCATCACACTACAGTGACGTTTAGATGCCACGCAGTGACACAGCTTCCAGTTCCTCTGACAGCCAAGAGCCCCAATAAACTCAGCATGTTCACAGGAAGACAGATGCCACCATACTTATTAAATTCTTACAGTCTAATGAAAAACACCCCTGCTGCTTTCAAATTGTGGAAAACATAAAGTACCTCCTTGTGCCACTGCTGCTCCTGCTGCTGCTAAAGGAGTGGGTTTCTTCCCCGTCTCTGTAAAGCCATTCCCCTCCAGAACAGCACCTTTCCCTTCTTTTTTCCCAGCAGTTGTTGAAGCAGAAGTTTCCATCTTAGACGGGCATCTTCCAGCTCAGGAACCCTACAGAACATAAAACAAAACCAGATTCTGGTCACCACTCACAAAACAGGCAAAATCAGCTCCATCAGGAAGCAGAAGATGGCTTGGCAGAGCTCAAAAGCAAATGGCAAGCAGCAAAGAATTCCTGGGTTCCTAAATCCAGCAGTGCAGCCAGCACCAGCAGCCATAGGCACAAATAGGCACAAAGGCCACAACCACGTAAAGGGCTGGGTGTTCTCACAGACCTACAAAGATCAGAACCAAAAAACAGTCTTTCCCCAGCTAAACCTGGGCTACACAGTAAAGTTGACAGGTCCAAAGGGCTTTCCAGGATTATAGGATAGGCGAGACGCAAATATTTAGCACACATAAAACAGATTTACCCATCCTATACATGACCTAGACCATCCTAAGAAAAAACTCAGCTAAAAATTTCCAATAAAATACAGGTAAACATATATTTAAATCGGGTTTTTTTCTTTCCCACAGTGGGTGCTTTTGCATGTGCTGGTTTGGAGCCAGTGTCATGATCAGAACTTTCCAGCAATGCTTACAGATAAGCCACAGCAGGTCTGCCACATCCCATCAAGTTCTCACTGGTGAGGACTAACAAACACCGACCCCTCTCTCCCCCAGAAAATTTCTTCTATCCTGACCAATTGCATCTGAAAATCAGCTACAACTTTACCCCCATTACAAATGATGAATTAAATGCCGTGAAACATCCACAAAACAAGAAGACACTGAAGTACAAATAACCTGGGTTTTTTAAACTTAGGTTGATAAAACATAGCAGCTCCTGAACTTTTTGTCAGCTTGACCATTTTTTCTACATGATTCAGACTTAAATGGTCTCCCAAAAGCAAACATGGGTACCCCAAATTTAGAGTAAAAACGGGGTTTCTCTCAAATGAAGAGGCACACTTTGTTTCTGAATGCAAATACTTTCGTTCCCCTCATTTTAACTTGTTTTATTTCACATGCCTCCACCTGACTCCTGCTTGCCCATTAACCAGCACAGTTACCTGGCACTACCAGCCTCAGGCTGGTCTCAGGAAAACCCACTGCTAATTCCTCTTTCCTTTCTAATTTTAATGCAGATCTGCAATTTTTCACATGCAAATTTTCGAATGCAAATTTTTCAGCTCCTAAAATACTCTGGAGCACACGGGCTGTTTACCTTACTGGAATTAATGGGATCAGGCAAAAAACATCTGGGAAACCAGGAAACTTCTTTTGTGCGTGCAGGTAGTTTTATCACCATCATGCCATCTCAAAACTTCCCTCCCTTCGCTCTGGAGGACTGACTTGACTCCTGAACATCTTGGATTAAAAGGCAAACTCTACTAAAAACCTTAAAGCACAAAGATCCCAGGAATTCCCATCCTGGGAGGGACCTGGTGCCTGATGGCTGTGGAGGACTGTCACCACTGCCTGGTCTCTGGGAGAGTGGTGTCCCACCAAGCAGCTGTGTGCTGCAGCCCGAGCAGTTTACCCCAGGAGCCTTCAGGCACGGCTCGCATTAATGGGACAACGAAGTGACGGATCTGCGGTCGCAGTCCGCAGCTGTAAACTGCGAAGCTCGCATTGGAAATGACAGCACCCACAATTACAGGCTTTGCTGATGACACAAGGCTGCAGTGAATACTGAGGTGGCCCCTCAAGGTCCTGCCCCGGCATGTGCTGGGCTTGATGGCAAACATGGGATGGGTTCCTGGGGGCCAGGACTTTACAGTGGTTTAATCCAGGAATCAGGTTGGGTTACAGACCACGTATGAAATAAATACACCCGAACCGCAGGAGTATTTGACCTAGGTCTGACAGCCTGGGCTTCTGTTCGTTAAGCAAATAAACTTCAGAGGCTCTATTACTAACCCCCCACCTGTTTCTTCTTAGTCCCTCCTTTCAAGGCTTTACACTTTTGTTTGAAACCAGACGCTGGCCCTCGCACCCCGACCCCCCTTCTCCAGGCACCCTGACCCTGGGGGCAGCCCTGGGGGTGAGGGAGCATCCTCAGGCACTGCAGAGCTCAGCAGCCAGCGAGGGGAAGGAAAGAACTAGTAATAGGACTTGTTCTCTGAAACATGCAGGTTAGAGCCATGCTTTTTTTCCAGAGACATGCCTGAAGCAAAATCTCTAAATCCCTGCCACAGACACCTCAGTAGGGACCCAATATTTCAGATGTGTCATTCATCCAACTGGAATGTGACAGGAGATCATGCCCATATTTGAAAATCTCGTCTTTGCAGCTGTAATGCTCTTTTCAGATGAATTATGAATTACACAAAATTTTAAAGTGTTTGTAATAAGTGGTTGTATTAAACAGGTAAATCCTCAAATACCAGATTAGAAAAAAAAATAAATAATGCAACTACTCTAATATCACAGGATTTAGGGTAATAAGTCTATAATTATTTTTGCTTCGTAAAGGTGCCTGGGGCAGAGCAGGCTGACTGTGAGGTTCCGAGCTTTCCCCCAGGTCAGCAGCAACCAAAAGTCATTTTCCTTTCACAGCAGCAGCCCACAGCCAGAGCTGATCATCCCAGCAGGAAGACACAAGCACCCTTCCCAACGGATCCTGCTCTGCTCAGCACCGCTGCCCACCGACTGCGACAGCGACCAGTGAGCAAAGGAGCACCAACACTGATTTCATATCCCACCTTCTGAGGTTTCACAGACAGTGGCCAAGAATTGGTGACCAGAAGCCTTCCCAGCGGTGCAATGTGTGGCCAGGACACAGCACTGGACCTCTGGAGATTTAGGTCCCCATCATGGATCTGCTAGTCTACTCAGAGTCCCTGGGCAAAAAGCTTAACTTCTCTCTTGCAGCCGGTTTCCACAGCCATAAAATAGGAAATAGTACTTCGCCCTATTTGCAAAGTGCTTTGAGATCCTTTGAGGCACAAGGCTATGGAAGTGTTTTTATTACCAGTATAAGAAGATATATTGGTGGAGGCAGTCAATCCACACTATCCAGGAGCACAACATTCATTTTTTAAGCAATACATACTTTGCTTTCTGTTTGATGCTAAACTTTTTCCGCTGCTCTGTGCCACACAGAATTTATAAATTCAATGACAGATTAATCTTAGCAGCGAGCCATTTGGCATGAAAAAGGGTTTCAAAGGGAGCCTGCTTTTTCCTGTAAAGAGCATGCATTTAGGAGTGACTATACGGAGAAAGACCCTATGCACTTATTCAAGCACAACTCTCTGCCCTCCATCATAACTCAGAATTAGAAAACCAGAATGGATTACTCAGATTTTTCCAAAGGTTTGTAGCTTTCTCTGCAGGAGGAGGGTTGGGTAATTGATTTTGACACTAATACCAGCACTATTCATATGCCCTGTAATATAATTCTGCAGTGACACTAAAAAGGCAGCCATCTGAGATCTGAACAAGGAAAGCGCTATATGATTTGCCCTAGACAACCCCAGCTATTTTAACAGCTGTGTTGTGTATTAAAAGGGAGAAATCCCAACAGAATTAGAAACAACAAAGTCACATTTGCCTTTGAGGGAAAACAAGAAGCCATAAACTTTCCTAATAAAACAATCCCTCCTGCTAAGTGCTTGAGGAATGGTCAAAAGTGCTGTCCGAAAATGCCTGTCTCTTTTGGATGGCATCAGCCTGAGTAGGACTGCTGGCAAACTTAGGAATGAACAGATACTCATCAGCCATACCCTCTGCACACCTTTTTTTTTTTCCAAAAGGCATTATTTCCTTCTTCAGGATTGTTCTTTCATCAGGAAACCCCCTTCTCCTCCCCTAGACAGGGCAGAAAACATAGGGGTTTTTTTTTCTCTGTGAAAAATGAATGACCAATTTTGCCTATTTCTGCTCAAAAATTAAGTAGCACCATGGGAGTGAGCCTCTCTGGCAGAGGGCAGGCACCTCCAGTGACAGTGTGACACAGGTCCAATCCTGAATGCCACCTTCAAGCCTGGCAGCCCCATGGTAGGGGCCAAAAGGGATTTCCAACGCGTGCTTCCAGAAGCCATCTCACTTTCGGGAGTATTTTGGGCTTTTTCAGACCAGTTTGTATTCTCTCTTCATTCTGAGTTCATCTCTACCCGACCTCCCCATGCACAGCCCCAGAGGTGCTAGACAGGTGGCATCACCTCCAAGGGACACGCTGGAGGCGTGCTGGCTGCTGAGACCAGCACCACAGCCAGGATGCGGCTCCACTGCTGCTGGCTCCTGGCAAGACTGATGGGAGCTGGGATAACCAAGGGCAGCCCCTGCACAGCTCTTGCCAGGTTTGTGCTCACGCACCCACGGGAGACAATCAATTCTGCCACATCACCCCACGCAGGTGCAATCCCAGGTTTGATAGCTTCTCCTGGTGTGCTGCTTCAGTTAAGATAAACAAGGACACACTCCCGCCATCTCTTCTTTTGCACTGGACTGTGTCATACAGCTAAAGCCTTCTGAATGCATGATCTACTTATGAAATTCAGTGTGAGCCAGCTGCTCTGAACATTGGCTTAATACAGTGGCTGCTGTGATCCTTTTCAGTCTCCCAGGGTTTGAGCCAAATTATGTTCTCAATTACAGGGAAGTAGCAGCAGTTAACCCGGTGAAGTCATAGGCTCTGTACCACAGCAAAACTTGACCCCTCTATTTTCTTTTACATCAGCAACAGCTTCGAATTACTAAAGAAAGTTTTTTCTGTCTAAATGCCACTACTAAATCTTGGGACTATCCAAACATGCTGTCTACTGCTGAAGGACCTACAATCGTTTACAGAATATCAATCTCAGGTAAGAGCAGCATAAATATTAATTCAGAACTAATCACTTTTGAGGTCCTCCTGACACAAGGTTTCCCATCTTGACATTTCTTAGGGATGGTCTGCTTGGGCCAATCCTATACCATCAATTACACACAGAAATTATAGCTGTACACTGGGGCAATAGCTCTCTGTCTGGGGGACGCTCCTGCCCCTTTCCCTTGAGAAACCTTCTGTGGTGGGTCCCTATCAGCTTCTGGGAAGAAAGGAAGCACAGACAAACCCATGCTGACAGAAGCAGTGTTAGGAGGGCACAGAGCTGCTCAGGGCTTACTCTATTTTTCTGCCCCCTACCCCGACTCCTGCTCAGAGAAGAGTAATACCAGGCTGCCAAAGGGAGGGAGGAGGGAGCTGTGCTAGCAGCAAACAGGCTGGGAAGACACACAAGTTCTGCCTGCCTACTCCCAAAGGTAAGGCTAAAATTGCTGAGAAATCTGGGTGTTCACAAAGCTTCACCGAACAGTTCCAGCCCATGGCAAAAGTTATATCACTCAAAAAAAATGAAAAGGCAAAAAAAAGAAAAGGAGAGGGGAAAAAAGAGACAAAAAGTACCCCCAAAAGAGTTGGCAACACTGCAATAGTTATACAGGTTCTGGAATGTACAAAGGCTGAAATCAGAGACTTAGCATCTCGTTTGAACTTCAAAAACAACATGTCTCTTCAAATCACTCTGTTAATTGGCTTTAAATTAGAGTTCTAAGTTTAATGAACAAATCCTTCGCGTACGGCATGAAACGGATACGCTTCTAGATTAACTTCCTGATCAACACCATCTGCCATTTCCATATGGCAACAGCAAACCAAAAGCATGAGGAAGAAGCTGCTCTGCAATACTCTGGGGGGTCAAAGTGCACCCAGAACTGACTGGTGCTTGGTAGTGTCTCTCTGCGCTGTAGTAACATCACCTCCAACCAACTCCAGCAATCCTGGGATATTCCAGGCACAACTCTGTCCAGGAAGGTAAAGAAAGGAAAAATGCAGGGTAGGAAGGAGGCATGGGGGAAGGAGGGATGTTTGTAAGGATGATTGAATGGATGTGGAAAGAGCAGCAAGTTCCTGAAGACAGAGAAGAGCCTGGAAAACAAGAAATAAGGGGATAGAGGGATGACCTTAAAGACTTACTGAAGAGTATGAGTGAATGAAGCACAGACAATGGCAAAGCCTGTGGAAACAGAGAAGAGAAGCATGGAAAAGAAGAAGCAAGAGACTTGCAGGCAGACCTGATTCCACAAGAGATGGACTTACACGCACTTCTGGGGCAGGGGAAGGCACAACGTGACACCTCTAATGGCAGGGACAGCACAGGGAGGCAGGGCACAGAGGGAAGAGTGACACAGGGATGAAAAGTGACATGGAAGGGTCTCTGATAGAAGAAATACGCCCTGCAAACAGTTTCAAAGAATGCAGCCATCCAGCATGCTCCATCGCTCTTTGTATATGGAACACTTAAGACTTTCTGTCTAGGCACAAAAAGAATGTACAGCTTCAGGGGGTGCCAGCCATGTGAAAGGAAACCATCTCAAAAAGAGTCACAAGTGCTGTCCCCCCTGCTTACACTGACACTAACCACGGTCTGTAAACACTCAGCTACCTGCTCAAGAACCAGCCTCCAGCAGGTCCTAGGAGACCTTCCAGCAGGAGCCAGTCACTGATGGGTCCTGGACAGCAAGGGTACAATGCCAGCGTCTGCACAGGGACACCAGCCCCTGGCACCCCTGGTCCTGGGCAGGGCTGACAGAGGTGGCACAGCACTCATGGGAGAGAGGCGTCCTTCAGGGATGTCAACCACAGGCCAGGCTGTCCTAGGACACCCTGTGGCACCAAATGACAGCACTGAGGCCACTATATTACAACATAAATGATTCTTCCCTTTCTAAAGCCATTTACTTTCTGGGCTGCATTTATTGGAAAGGAGATGATACTGAATAGAAGAACTGACATTTCAGCCATGTTTCGGGTTTAGCCTGGTGTTCCTATTTTTCACAAACACTAATGTCACTTTAATATTGCTGCTTCATTACAAACAAGTCTGGTTTAAAAAACAGCAGAACATTTGAATCGTTTCCCCACTTCCAGTATATTTTCAAGTTGCCAGCCTTAGAGCCTTGAACAAAAATTATCTTTCAGATGCTGGGTTATAAACAATCACAATACATCATCAAAACATACGAACAGACATAAAAGCTCAAAGCCAGACAGAATCAGCACTGGTCCATGCCGAGACATGCAGGCTGGGGTACCTGACTTTCCCTCCTTTCCCTCAGAAGTTATCTTTGTTTCTTACTTTGGAAGAGCTGAGAAGATGGAGGAGTGGGGGCTGGAGGGAAGAGTCTTTTGCGGTAGAACAGGAAAACAAAGTCACGCTTGTAATTTTACAAAACCAATCCTACATGTCTTATCATGAGAAAATTTCCACTAAGCAAATTCCGACATGCGAAAAACCGTCAAAGAAGATAATCAAGACACTCCTGCACTCAGACTCTGCATTAACATGCCGCAAAAAATATGGGAGAACGCCACCAGGTAAACAACAATTCCCCAAAAGTGATGCGTCACCATTATAACTGGTCCATGAATCTTCACTTGGGTTTTGTTTATTTGTTTGTTTTTGTTGCAAGAGTGAGAGAATTGTGGCAAAGCATTGTCTAAGTTTGTGTTTTTGAGGTAAATCTAAAGAAGTTTTCAATTTCCTGTTACACAATTGTCTGGGTTTTTTTTTCCAAAAACAGAACCAAAATGACCAATAGTACCTATGTGTGCACACATGTATCTAATGAACAAGTATTGTTTTCATTTTAGGAAACCTCTGCACACCAAAATAGAAGAAAAAAAAAAGACAATACAGAACCCCCCCAAAAATCCCTTCATCAAGTCTTCATGCCCCAACAAGAGCAGAAACTGCTAATAACTAATGTCAGAGAAAACATCTGTGGGGCTTGGCAGCAATAACAGGGTGGGTTACAGCTAAACAGGGTGGGTGACAGACTGTATGAAGACCAGGGTGGAGGACCATTAAACTGTTTACAACAAAATTAGACTCTAATTGCAAATCACTAATAACCTATCGACTTTTCATCAGGTTTATGAGTCAAATATACTATGAAAGTAAACTGCACATACTACAAGAAGGGAAGAAACTGATTCTGAACAGAGGTGTTTGTGCAAATTCCATACAGCAGAGAAGGGGCAGTACAGGAGATCTGGCTAACAGGAAAAGAGCCGCCTTGATATCGGATTCAAGGGAGGTTTTGAGAAGCGAATGTTTTGTTGGCTTGGTGGTGACTGAAGGAGAATCCTCTCAGGGTTTCACTTCCGTGCTGCAGTAGTTTGGGCACTTTCAACTCCCATGAATGAAACCCCAAATACAAACCACATGCACTGAAGTTTAATGGGTTTGCTTTATGTAGGGGTGGGATGAGTAATAATGTCTTGTAGTGACTAGTCCATCCAGATGACATTGAACAGGCTCCAAAGCTTGGATAAGAAACCCCTCATTTGGCTCAAGAAATGAAAATCTTTATTTTGAGCAATGAAAGATGAAGGACTGCATCCATGCAAGAATCCCTATAGCAACTAGGTTCTTTTAGAACATGCTTCATTACAAAATTTTGGTTTATTTTTAAACATTCCAGTTCTGTTCATCAGCCTATTGAATTCTCCCTCCAGAGACACACGTGTAAGCATGCAGAAGAGAGAAGCCTGGGAAGGAAAAAAGAATGTAATTAAAAACAAAAAAGCAACACTTCGGTTGGCTCATTTTCCTCTGCTGAACACACACACCACACAGGCTGCTATTCCACACTTTATTCCACTCCACACATTGTCTTTATAAGACTACAGCTGCCAGCTGAAGGCAGGATGCAGACCACATAAAATGGTTGGCAGTTCATAAACAGGAGAATGGAGAAAAATTTATCCAGATGAGAATGGGAGAAGAGTTTCTCAGAGGAACATAGAGTATCTAGGGTTGGAAAGAACCTATGGGGGTCATCAAAGTCAGCCTTACGCTCACAACTAGCATTTGAAAACCCCAAAACTGTTGAAATATCTGACAGCTGCTAGAGTAGGAGAGGTCAGAGCTATATGGGATGTACCCATGAACCACAACAAAGCCTCATCTGCAAGGACACAAGCATGCTGGTGAAGAAAAATTCAAGAATGATCAAGAATCCTTGAAAGAAATTTTGTATGAGGGAGAATGAAATCAATACTTTGAAGAGGATTCCATTTCTGTGAGCTGTGACTCTAGTTACAAGGCTATATAATATTTTTCCAGAAATTAACAGTTAAGTAAGTGGTGAATGGCACAGCCCTTAAGTTTTCAGCAGGGCAGGTCCATCTTCTATAGGGAAAAGAAACTGTACAATGTGGCTGGCTGTCATTTCAGTGGATGGGAATAAGTCTTTCAGGAGACAGGCTAAAGTATTCAGGAGGGTATTAAGCTAATGACAAAAGACAAGGGTGAAAATGAGCACTCATTTAGCCAGAAATCAAGATGTCAAGATTAAAATTAATCAAGGTACCAAGGGACTCAAAGAGAAGAGGTTCCTTAATTGTGTAGACTGTAACACTACGAACACGAGTAATAAACAAGAAGTGGAATAGCTCCTTTAATACACAAATTAGTCCTGACTAGCATTACTGAATTCATATGAATGGAGAGTTACAATCATTTTGTGTATCAGGGACTGGAAACAAATACAGAGTCATGAAGCCTGTCAGTGACAAATGGCTGTTGACATGGTAAATAAAGATGATTGCTTTGTACCAGAGAGATGCTCTCCATCCCTAGATGGCCTAGATAAAGATTATAGGTTCTAAAGCAACCACATACAAGGCCACACATCTGGAAAATAATTGATTAAAATGAAAACTGCGTGAGAAACACTGACTGGAGATGACTTGAAGTCTATGGTGGGCAGACAGTGGCTGGGAAGCTCTATGGAGGGTACCAATATTAAAACGATTAAAGCAATATGTGTTTGTCTACACAGAGTTTGGGAGGCTGCAATGCCTCTCTGCCTAACCCTAAATTGACAGTACGTGCCGTTCTGCTGCCCACAGTCCAAGCAGAGAGATGAAAATTGCAAAGGCTCCTGTGCCATACATGAGAAAAATGAAAGAGAGGTCAAAAGAGAGGCACTTGCAGAATGACTTGATTAGTAATATTAACACATACACAATTGCAAAGGCTAAGAGACAACAGAAATCAAACTAGAGAACTTCAGATTAGAAACAAGGCTCCCAATTTCAACAGAAAAGAGCACTAAATTCAGGCTGGTGCCAGACTTTCTAGCATGGCAGAGCTGACATTTTGTTCAGGTATTCTTCCAGGAGATCTGCTGTAGTCTAAGACTTATCACAGGACATGGGTTTTAAGTACTGGATAGGTTTAAGGCCAGGAAAGTCCTCTGATAGTATTAAAGAGAAGGTTAGACTAGATCAGCACCTTGAACCTCTGTGCACCCATGTATCAGGGTATTATTAATGGTTGGTTTGCCATACCTTCACAGATCAAAACATCTGCATTTATAATGACTAAATTTTAGCATGTCTGTCTCTGCTGACAACCAAACTAACTTCTACCTTCCAACTTCTCTATTTTTTTTTCTTTTGTGATAAGGACTTAGGACAGGGGTTTATGTCCTGCCAATGGCAATGCTGCAGAATATACATTCCTTCACTATGCAGTTACGTCTACTGTGCTACAGAAAGATATAAACTAAATAAGACTATAAAACCGTTCACCAATAGAATATCATGCAATCTTTACTTTGTTGCCTGTAAGAACTCACTTTGTTTCTTGATCTGGTAAGCAGCTACCAGCATCAAAAATAGGAAAGAAATAACATTGTAATTTATCTAATTCTCTTGCGAGAAAAGCTAAGGGGAAAACCTCCCTTCTCAACGCCAGTAGTGGTGCCTCCACAGCCTAGAGAAGACTGGAAGTACAAGGAGGGCTGGTCCTCCGCAGCCCTGCAGTGTCTGCTTCACATACAAAACAAGCTGGCCTGACAAGCCAGAACATCTCCTGTCCCCCAAACTTACCGGAACAAAACACAGGCCAGCAATGAACTTTTAGCAAATGTCAGCAGGTTGCTATGGCTCAGGGGAAAGGTTTAGGAACCACGTTGTGTGTACGTGACTGCGCAGTAGAAGCAAGCGAAGCAGAAGAACTGTGTTTGGTGATAGCCAGGCCAGGGGCTGAGCCCTGGAAACTGCATTTGCACATGTTGAGCCCCCATAGATTTTCAGAGGCTATACCAGACTTCAGGACACAGTGACTGATGTGGCCACTAGACGCAAAAAAGATTCTTTTAACTCTTTCACTATGTAAGACTCAAATCATTAAGGCTAGCCTGAGAAGATCCTGTAAATACTGCCTCCCTATCTGCTTTCATTCCTTGATACTTTCTAATTTAAGACAAAATGCAAAGGATTCATATCAATTCTTCAGGACAGAACTCTCGTATAAGAGCATGTGTGTATACACACATACACACGTATCTAGTTTTAGTTATAGTTATTATTTAGTTATAACTAAACCAGTTATAACTAATATACAACTATTCACTAAAACAGTTACAATTTACCTTGCAGTTACTGTACATTATTTTTGTTGTATATTAATGCACATGATAATTATATTCTATATCCATATCTTTTTCTGCATGCAAGCTTGTTGAGTTCTTCCTCAAGAAAACAGTCAAAACAAGCTAACTCTTTTACCTCCCATCTACAATTCCCTCCCTGCTCCTACAGTTTCATCTAATCTTTTCTTTAACCACCTTACTCCTCCACAACCATCTTCTAAACCATGCCACAGTCACTTTTCTTGCTCTCCTTGCTCTTTCTCTCTTTTTTCTTCTTTTTCCTGGTCTGCCTCTTTCTAAACCCAAAATCCCACTTGTATCTATAACTCATTCCATCTTCCTTCTTGTTCACAGCTAAGCTGTATTCAAAGCCCAGTTGCCTCTGGGCTTTCTCTCCACTAAATCTTACCTACATTTTACTCTCAGATTGACCTAGTTTGGACCTAATTCCCTCTAACCACACAGAAACTTCAGTCTGTCTCTCAAATATCTCTCATAGCAGTCTGGCCGTGGTTAGAAGGTAGCAAAGGATGCCAAATACTGTAGAAATGGATAGCATCTTGTTTGTTACCCAAGTTTGAAACCCGGGGTGGTCCTCAGATTCTTCCAATCTCACTGTAAGATTTTGCCTCTAGGCCACCTCTGACTCCTGCGTCTTCCTTCTGCACAGTGTCTCAGAGTTTGGCATTTCCTTGAGCTTCCTGCCACTCACCTACACATCTGAACTCAAAACACCAGCCTCTGAGCCATTCATTTTCATTTACAGCAAGTTCCTTTACATTGGCTCTAATGAGTACAAAGCTGATTTCACAGCCATTCAGAATGTGGGAACAAAGAACATTTTCCTAGCTTGTCACTTTTTTCCTGTCACTTTGCTTTACATCCTTTGATGGCATGCTCTTTTGTTTTGCCTCAGCCATTGTCTCCTCTTTCAAAGCCTATCAAAGCCTACCACACTACGCTTTCAATCTCACTGGCTTCAGGAAGACTTCAGCAAATGCATATGCACTTGCTTCCATCAGGGCCTAAATATGTGTTCTTTGAGTGGGTTTGGTCATACAGGCCAGCAATATCTGCCTACTCCCAGTTTCATTCATAACTAGTTTTCACCACTGAAACTACTAACTTGGGCTGCCTTTTGTTTTATTACAGGTCTCCAAGACAAGAATCAGATCCCCTCAGAAAATCAGGAACAAGCGAGCACACATGTTCTGTTTTCAGAAGTACTAGGGTTCCACAGTTAACTCTATTTTTCCTCCTGTAAGGGAATAATCACTTGCATAACTCATTTATCATAACTCACTTGTCCCTCACCAAAAGAAAGATTATACCTCTTATATCCCCTTGCTCTCTGCAAAACACACAGTGTCAGGGAATCTTGACATTCAAACTTATACACTAGAAATACTGAAAAACCTCTTCAAGTATGCATTTTAATTGCTGTCATAACCTAGCACTTGACTGAAAAGCCAGTTAGCTTTTTCTCTACGGAAGAAACTAAACATCGATTCTTTCCCATCTCCACAGTCATCCTTTTGAGTCCAAACTTCCATAGAACTGAAGGCACAGGGATAGGGGACCTGTCACCAGCTATAGATGAACACACAATTTCTTGTCTCTGAACCATATCCATAGCTACCCAACATTTGGTACCACCTTGTCCTCTTGGGCATTTCCCAGCCTTTCATGTATTCTAAGCGAGACAGCTCAACACACTTCCTGTTTTGGAGCCAGTATCTTCACTGCAAACTCAGAGTTTCATAGGTTTATTGCTAATAAATGCTTAAAAACATTAATTTAAAAAAAAAAGAGAACATTTATCTTTTGAAAACAAAAATTGTTGGACATCCCCCAATCATTAGCGGCATACTGAGAAAACAGTAGATGTCTTCCCTTAGCGCTCTTGTAACCAAAGATTGTTCATTATTTAGAGAATGTGTTCAGGCAGATGCCTTCAGAGAAACAGACCTGAAGCACTGCTTCAGCCCGCTGAGATTTTTAGAACACAAGACTGGTAGCTGTGAGCATTCCTCAGTGTTCAGGCCTTCCCTTTTGCTGATCAGCGCAATGATCCAATACAGCCCCACGGCCACACGGCTGCTGCCCTGCCCTTTGGCTGGGACCTGGGCACTCACACTGCGTGTCATGCAGAGAACTGACAGCTTTTACCAAACCTGTGGCGTGTTGGGTTCCAGCCCCCACAGCCACCCAAGGGCACCGGCAGCTAAGGGCCTGCGTCAGACCGTGAGAATCGGCAACCAAAGCAAGGAACCATCCGCAACTCCAGCACCACACGCAAATTACAGAGCGCGCGAGACCTCAAAGCAAACAACGCCGTGTGTAAATAACTGCAGGGAAAACACACATAGGAAGAGATCTATTTGTTAGAGGAGTAAATAATTCCTGTCTCTTCAGGTGCAATGGAGCAGACCTCGGCTCCCAGAACAGGCCCGCTTGGAAGGAACACACTGCTGTCCCACCCCATCGCGCTACAAAGACCTGTGTCTCTGCCAAGAATTGTGACTGTATTACCAATAAGCACAAAAATAATTAACTGCAGTACCTGCTTAGGAAGAGAGTAGTAAACTACAGCCTAGTGAGAGATGCGATAAAATAAAGGTGCAAAAAGGTCCCATTGCTTCTAAAAAATCCTTAATGCAGTTTCCTGGCTCACCTACCCCTGCCACAGTGCAACACTGCACAAGAAACCAAATAGATACCAAAATAGCACTAAATATTGCCCAGTCTCTTTTGCTATTGTCAAAGCTGAGGGGAAAATAAAGTGAAGTGACAATGAAAAGCTTTTGTAATGGAATTTTGCTGATGTGACAGTACATGATGATAGACAGATGACCAGACAGCTTTTCATACAAATCCATCTTAATACATAGGTAAATGGTTTTGGAGATATATATATATAATTTTTTTGCTATATATTCACTATAAAATTAATCAAAATAACCTCAAGAAAATGCTGAAATTTATGTAATAATTATGATAGTCCCAAATGTCCAACAAAAGAGTTTCATTATACACACATTTAATAAAACTTCCTTTGGCTGAGCCATTACAAATGTCCAGTTGATCAGCCCTCCAGATCCACACCATCTTAACCTCCTCTGATCACAGCAGCACACAGTACAATTGCTTTTCATGCCATCCTTGGAAAACTTCTCTGTAGAGCATTCCTGGAATGAAGTTGCATCATCCAACTCATTCTGCTCTGCAGCATCAGTACTAATCCTCAGCATCCTTAATAAACGCAAACACACACTTTCCCAGAGCTCTGTTCCCAGAGCAGCTTTACTTTGCTAGTGACCAGAAAGGTGTGAAGATTTTCTAAAGAGTTACTCTATGTTAGTAGAGAAAATGTGCACACCCAGGTACTTGCAGTCACTTTTCACATCTAGTTTTGACTTTTACTGGTCTTGGGTCCTCTGAGAGATCCAAGTCTTACCTGTCCCGCCCTCCCACATTTATTTCTCTGACCCAGAAAATCCCTCTGCTGCAGCTTCCAGCTTAAACTTTCACCCTAGACGAGATCCTCACTGAGAAAAAAAAAGGCTCTCCGATTCTTCAGTCATTCCCAAAGTTTCCTGATCTGCCAGTAAAACCCCAGGGCTCATGCATCTCACCTTCAATAGCCAGCTCCTTTGTTCTGCAGAGTGAACATCACGAACATACATCCCCACAGCAGAGGCTGGAAAAATTCTCCTCACAGCTGTCCTGAGAAATTTCTGCCTGTTTTGTGAACGTTTGAAGTTTCGAGGTTGATGATGCACCACTCTGCAAACACCACAGTCATGCCATGATGCAGCAATGATGTATTCAAGCACAGACAGAACCCCCAAATTGTCACAGCACCGCCTAAGGACTGTCACACTGCAACAGACAAATGGTCCCACTCATCCAACACCCTGTCTGACAGCAACCAGTGATGGATTCTTCAGACTAAAATACAAAAAGGTCATTTTCTTTGCCCAGTATTAGAGCAAGGTAGCAGAGGGCAAGGACTTTTGCAAGCTGGGGCAGCAGATGATCTCTTTGTGCTGTGTCAGGTGAAGTGAGAAACTGGGGAGGGATCTCTGCAGAAGGTGTGAGCTTGTTCATTTGTAGTCAGAAAGTGCTTAGAGATCATCAGATCAGAGATAATACAGAAGCACAAATTATTACCATTAGGGCTTCTCTAGATTTGAATACTGCAACCAGAAACACTATTACCTTATTGCAGAAATACCCCAATCTTTCCCGAAACTTGCAGAGCTACATGCTAGTTTAATAAATGCACCATAAACATACTTCCACTTCTGAAGTTAATCACAATTGCCTTACAGGAGATTAACACCATAAAGCACTTTCACAGCTGACGTGTCTTTAAAAAAATTCCCAGAGTTAAACTTGTATAAATAATGTAAGTGACAAGGAATATAATTATTAAATGTTGTCATTTTGGAAGAAAATTAATTAGCGATAGCTGTAGCTGTCTTGTGTCTATTTAAGCAGTGTGCATCTCAATTAAAATTTAATTGCAACAGATTCAGTCACAGCAGGGAAAAGTGATGGAAATGAAAAGCAGTCTGATCCTATATTGCTGTCTACAAGAGAAAGCATAGTAGAAACTGTGGGGGAAGGGGAGGAGAGAGGTATGAAGGTAAGAAATCAAACCCACAGAGCTGCGCTGCTGCACAGCCACGATGCCCAGCTCCAGTGGGTGCTGTCTGTTTCCAAAGCAGGCGACTGGTATCAGACACCAGCACCAACAGGAGCAAAACCAGCTGCTGCTGGAAGCACTATTGCTTCCCATCACAGTAGACAAGCTCACATACCTGCTGTGGTATGAGAGATAGCATTGTTCTCCACACCACTGTGCCCTCTGCTTTCACCCCCTCCTCCAGATCATCCTGGAAAACCCCTAAAGCAGGACTGAGAGGGGCCTTCCTCGGAAAGAACCAGAAAGATCATGAAAGCAAAGCCCTTCTGACACTCTAAGTCACCAGAGGTACAAAGATTTAGTTTGAGGAGGAATAGTCCCCTTCACGTGACTTGGAGAAGCAGCCATTGTCCTGTATTGGCTCTGGATTATCTTCTCTAACAAAGAGTGACCCAGGTATCCCCTTCGTTCACTTCTGGAAGATTTTGGATGTCCATGACAAGATGCTTTAAAGAAATTATACAGCCAGAAGGAAGATACCTGGCCCATCTCTGCACAAACAAGGTATTCCAGAGTGTCTCTAGAATTCCAGCAGCCAATTCTCTAGACTCTTTTGGAAATACTGTCCTATGTCCTAACCAAAGTATTGAAAACATAGCTTTCCCTTCAACATTCATTTCTCAAGAGTCAAGTTATCTACAACCCATTTACTTAAATGAGTAATTCCCATCTCAGAGAAAAGTGTGTATTGCTGTGGGTGTGTAGGATGCAAATCATATTGAAGCAAAAAAAAACAAAAGGTGCAGAGTCTTGAGTTCATTTATGACAAGTAAATAAAAAGAGAACCAAAAATGAGATGCTCTGGTCTTAAAACTTCAGCTATTTATAAAATACTTGCTGACTATAACATCATTGAACTACATAAATATTCTTGAAATACTTCTGTTAGGACTTATTCAGCTTCCAAATGAGAAAAATATATTTCCTCCAAATTCTCAGGGCACATTCTCAGTCAACCTGAAAACCAAGTTATATTGTTTCTGACATCATAATTATAATGCAAATTGACAGTACTTGATCATTTTGCTGATGACACTGAAGTCGTAACAGAATCAAACTCATTCTCCTACCAGTATACAATTCTGCCCAGTCACAAAAATCATTGCTTTCTGCTATCAAAATTAGGGATAGCAACCTGAAATGGTATGTTCCTATGGGGTGTAGAGATAGATAGTGATGAAAACAATCATAGTCCTCACAACAATATTGTCACAGTCTCATAATGCTACTAAGGTGTAGTTCTGATATAGCCACGGTGAAATTAAGATTTCATTAACATTTGGTAATCTTAATCTGGTTTTATCTTAAATACCGTCTAACTGCAGCTTCATTATCAAAGTCTTAGGATAAAAGAGAAAACCAGCACGTATACATGATCTAATACAAGAGTCTGCAGTAATAATTCTAACAAAGCCAAATCTTTTCTAGCAGTGGCAAACGACGTAACACTCCCAAAGGAATTCAGGCTGGCGGCTCAGGAAAATTTTCTCCAAGAAGGCCAAGCAGTGTTGGACCAGCTCACCCACAAGAGGCTGAGGCACCTCTTTCCGAAGATGTTTGCAAGACTCCACTAGACAAGCCACGACCAATTTAACCCAGCGTTGGTGGCAGGCCCCACTGGGGCTGGAGGCTGCAGACAAAGAGCTCCCCTTAGCTTTCTGCCACCTGCAGTTTCCGGGATTCTGTGATTCTATGTAAGTGGAGTTGAGAAATCTCAATGCTTTGGAAGATCATCCAGTTAGCTGAGGATTCACTGCTGCTGCTTGAAATGTTCAGCAGCAACCAGTCCGAGTGCCTACTCCACGGGTCACAGCGAGCAAACTACAGGGAAGCTGCCACATCTACCATTGTGCCTTTTTGCTAAAACCAATCCCAGATACACACCAAGTAATATGAGAGAACCTGCATCAAAGGCGTAACTGATGACGAACACGCTGAAACACGAATTTAAAATATTACTTCCTTCTTTAAAAACAAACAAAAAGATAACCCCTAAACTCTTCACTGGAGAAATATTTAACTTTCAAACAAGCTGATCAGCAACTTCTTTCCTTCTGCAAAACATTTCAAATCTGGGGGCGGAAAAAAAAGATAAAAACAAACCCCTCAGCCTGATTTACCAAAGTCTGCAATATTTTTGCTAAGGTTATCATATATCTTCTATCTCAGCATAACTAAAGCCCAAAGAAAAGACAGCCTGTTCACTGGCATGTACACTGATCTCACAGATCTAATGCAGAAAGCACATGCCTTTCTGTGTACAGCACTCACATATAGCTTATGAGTAAGTTTCCCAAATGTTTTCAAATACAGTGAATAACACAGTGTAATTTTTTTAATCTCTGCTCACTTTTCTGCATATTAATATATAATTACGTGCAGGTTTTCCTCTGCTTTTGTCTGTTGCTAAGTGGGACTTGAGGCAATTCATTTTTCAAACACACTTCAGCTCACCATAAAGCTAAACGCATATAACTTCAGATCCTGAATCCGACTGCTGAGCATACCTTTCATCACATTGCATTATTTGGTCTTCATTTAGCTGTCACAAAACCATTTCCTTTCGTCTACAGATTAATTACAGCCTGGTGAGGTTTCAGCACAAATACCTTCGCCCATTGGAGCCTCTGCAAAGACACAGTGATTCATGCAGTATCTATGCCTCTGGAAGGGAAAATAAAGCTGAGGCAGGACATGCAAGCTGTGAGTGGATCCGATATCAAAAGAGCTGGAGCCTCCAGTGAACACCCAGCCATACCAACACAAATAAGTTTCTGCACGACTTGTGCAAGAGCCACAGCTAAACATGAACCACTGCTTTAGTTTGGCGCTAAGCTGATTTAGCTACACCATTCATTCATCCAGGACTAAAGATGACAAGGCAGGAAGCGTCACTCAGTCATGAATTATATGTGACACAAAAAAGCCACAGGTGTGGTTTGAGAGACGATGCGTGCAGCCGCCGCAGCCCTGGATTCCAGCTAATTGCTGTAAGTAACTATGGAAAATGGACAGTGGGAAACTCCGTAGAAATGCAGAGAGCAAAGCAGTCCAAGAACACTTTCCCACTTGTTCAAAGCAGCGAGATACACTCTTTAAACATGTGTCAACTGTATCTGATGACGACCATGTCAGTGTATTAGGTCTGGATGGTTAGATACAAAGGGCTCGATTCTCTGCGGTGCCAGAGCCGTGCTGGCAGCGAGCTGGCTGCTGCTGCTGCTGCCTCGCAGCTGCCTGTGGGCCACGGGCAGGGCTCTGCTCCCGCTGCTCAGCTCGGCTCGGCACGCACACCGATGTGGCCTGGCAGCACACGGAGCACCCCGGCCATCACCCCGCTCCTGGGAGCCTCCTCTGCCTGCCTGGGATGGAGGGGTTTGCCCCACACCACAGCCCACCTTTTTGTCACTTTCTTCTTTGGGGCACGCTGAAAAGTTCCTCTCCTCTTAAAGCAGTGGGATTGGAGAAAGGGAAATAAATTCAAGCATTTTTACATATTAAGAGCTCAGATATACATGCTACATAAACCAGAGCCTCTAATACCTGAAATGAGACAGAGTAGGTCCTGACTCCTGATCGGATCTGGACCAACTTTTGTGTGGTATTGACAAAGTCACCTTTCTGCCATGAAATCCTGGCAAAACCTTCCTGACAGTCCTCTCCTGCCAACTTCTTCCATTGCGCAAGTGGAGCTGTTTTACCAGCTGCTATGGGTGTGCATGAGGCCACTTGTGTGGCCTGTTTGGGAAATAAGAGCTAAGTAAGGGATTATGGATCAAGTTGAACTCATCCTTGCAGTCACTGAGAGCTAAATATATCAGTGAATTTGATGTTTGCTCACCTTTTCTCTCCAAGAACAAAATACCCTTAATTCTGGTGGCAAGATAGCTCAGCCTCCATTCCCACCTCTCCCAGTGTGGATTTTGGGACAAAAATTTCTCTGTAAGAGCCTTCAAAATGAATGCATTTTTTAAAATTTGAATTGAATTTTCCCTTACTTCACACTCTGACATACCCAGCTATTTTCTAAAAGACAGTATATGAGATCCCCTGAAAAATCTTGCATCCATCTGATCAGACATACAGAGCACAGAGATCGCAAGACCAGTATTTGCTGCTTTCTCAGTGATATTCAGTATAGTTTTTTGCCTTTTGGAAGAGAAGAGCTTTGTTCTTTGGTGTCAACCTATTCCCTCCCTCCAAGAGAAGTCCATCTGCTGCATGAGGACGCTGTGGATCTCAGGCAGGCACCCAGTGAGCTCCACCCAGCCACCAGGGACAACCCCAGCAGTATTCTGGCCTCAAAACCACACAGAACAGCTAGTCCTTTCCAGTGTGATATCCCTGCCAACAATAATCAACTGGTGTTTTGGAGAAATCACCAAACGAGAGGGGTTTTTTTGTCTGGCTTTAAATGGTACTAAGTATCTGCAGCCCTCTTCAGTAACAAAGAACACAAAGAAATGAGGCGGGGGGGGGGGGGGGGGAAGTCCTGCTTCTTTAGCTGTTTTTGCTGAATTTGGAAAGGTTCCTGGATCAAAGCTCAAAAAGCTGCAAGTTTGTGGAAGGCACATTAGCAATGCTTGGTGAGGAAAAATTAGTGAACCGTGTAAGAAAGACAACCGACCCAAGCCAGAGGATGTAATCAATGGGCAAACTCCAGGAAGAACAATTCAGTAGGAGGAAGTATGCTGAGAGCCTTCAGACAATTCAACAGGAGCCACCCCGAACTCAAACCCAAGGCAGGTCACAGTGTGAAAAAGCACCAAGAACAGGAGATATATTTTAATTCATTAGATTGTATTTTAATTCATTAGATTGTATTTTACAAGAAATGGAGTCTCTAGGGAAGCCATTATTCTCATATAGATGTACTCCGGTGAAACAGACGAAAAAATACCTAGACTCCCTGATGCGAGAGGTCAAACAATTACAATTTCCTTAATTTCATATCCAGTTGGGAAATTAAACAACAGAACTATGGAAGCTTTACACTTCATTTTGAGGAAAGTGGCAATTTAAATTAATTTTTTTAATGTTATAAGAATCGATGAGTGAGTAGAGGAGGGGGCTTTTCCCCAGTGACATTCCCCACCACCCTTTTTAAACAATCTTGCTCATTCAATGGAAAAATAAATAAATAAATCAGGGAACACAAAGTCTTTCATAAAAGACTGATTCCTTCACAGACAAAGCACTAAGTGTTGCTTCTCATGAAGCTGTTTTATTTCATTAATAGTTTTCTCTGCACAACTCAACAAGCTTTGTCCACGAAGTGCTTCCCAAAGCTGGGAATATTAGTCTCTGAAAAGAAGCAGCATCCTTTCCTCATGCTGTAATATACAGGACAAATTTATAGGAATGAAAAAGAAAAGAGGAGACCTGTGGTCCACCTAGGCTTGGGCTATGTCTCTCCTCCACAGCCCCATGAGCTAAGTCATGGTTGTGCTTTTCTAGTTCCAACAAAACTGGAAAAAAGTTCAAGGGCTTTATTGGTAAAGAACTCACCCAAGGTCCTGCCCTGTGACGCGGCTCCTTTGAAGCCTGGAGCAAGGCAGGCTCCCATAACACAGGATGGACATGCACAAGAGAGACTGGGAGGGTACACCAAGAAGCCTACGTGGCTTCTGCTCTGGCTCCAGTCACAGCATTCCCACAGAACCCTCTCACCAGAAAGAGGCTGCAGTTTGGGGTCACATACTGCTCTCTCAGTGCCACCCAGCACACGATATACACAAAATCTGGTGGCAGCAGCCGCACTGCAAAAGCTGCAGCCAGGAAGAGCATGTCGTTAACAGAAAACAAGCTAATGCTTGACACAGAGCAAACGGGCTCAGGATACCTAACTACAGGACAAAACCAGAAAAACACAACACAAAACAAAAAAAAGCATTAGCACTTGTACAGAGACAGTGCAAATAAACAGTCTGCTGGCCACTGAGGATAAAGATGAGAAAATGAATTGAAAGCCTTTTTTTAGTGTTTCACTGGGTGAAAAATATGAATTAGAGGGGGTGGTTTCTTTGGCCAGAATTAACTCAAGAAAATCTGCTAGCAGGATTCAATAGATACTGCTATCCTGAGGATCAAGAGATAATTTTTTAAAACTTTACACCTAAAACCAGCAAGTCAACAGAACTTACAGAGCTGCAAACTCTGGCACCCACATGTGACTTTGCAGACATTAAAGATTTTCTAATTAAAGACAAGTCCATTTGCAAGACAGATGATTCCAGTTTACTGTTAAGCCCATTGGGACACATGCCTGAAGCACAGCTAGAAGTGTGCAGAGAGCAGCTCGTAGACAGGCTAGGCCAGGACAGTCAGTCTGTGTCCCAGGATGCTCGTGCAAACAGTAGGGAGAAAAGCAACCCAGCCGGAAGCATAGAAAGCCAAAGTAATTTTTGTCTTGACGCTGTAGGCGATTGAAGAAAAGGCAGCTGTACCTACAGTTATGAGGATACAGAAATGTCCAGTCGGAAAAGGAAAAAAACATCAGTCTGACATTTGCAGGCTGCAAAACTCCTGGTGTACATCTGCTCAGGCCAGCCTCTGGGGACCAGCCCTCCTCCTGGAGCTGCTCAATGAGAGATTCAGCTCCAGCTGCAGAATAATCCCAGTTACTGATAAGCAGGATCACACTGCAGAAGCACGACTAAGCACGGATGACATAGAGTGAAACCACTGTATAACCAACTGATTAAAAAAAATAAATAAAAAAATCCAAGAGACAGTATTACTTAGGCTGTGTAGTAGCTGAGATACAGGACTACTTCTACTGGCTTGGGAGGTCAGTCAATGAATTTTTTTGCCATATTCTCCTGCACAAATTATCTTCAAATGTATGCCTCACCAGCCACCACAGATACAGCCAGTTGCAGCAACCAAGGAGACAGCCTACACCAAACCAAGCCTGGGATGCTGTGATCCCATTGTCCTGCCTGCCCCCGTCTTCCCTCCCATTCTCCTGTGCTCACATTAATGCAATCACAGTGTCAATCATTCAGGGAACTAATCCAGCCAAAAAACGTGACTCTGGGAGGAATTAAAAAAAAAAAAGCAGTTTTCAGCATCTGAATGTGCATATTGTATGACCACAAGAGTGCCAGAAGGGTAAAGACGGAAACATGATTGTAACAGCTGGATCATTTTAAGTTGCCTTTGACCAATACCTTGCAGAGGAAAAATTCTAAATACATTCTCTCACAAGCAGCAGAGACTGGGGCATCCTGGTGCAAGTGGAGGGGCCAGAAAAGTCCATAAATATGGCTCCACAAGGCACCATGGACAATTTTTCAGCCTCTCAAAGGCAGGCATTTGCACTGGGGGGACTTGTGATGGTTTCCAGACAGGGCATGTGGGCTCCAAGTCCCATCCTGACAGCATTCCCGTGAATCTGCTACTGACCAAGAGCATCGCCGTGAGTACAGTGAGCCTGAAAATCGTCTGCCTCCCAAGAGAGGCCACCAGGCAGCAGCACAATCAGGAGGAGATGTGCAAAGCTCTAACTACTGTGCGTTAACCTCTTCTCACGAGCCGTATTGTAACTATTTTTAAACCACTAATCACTGGTTTTAACAAGAAGTGCAAGCGGACAGTGCTGGGGCCAGTCAGGCACTCCTCCATAGCTGTTCCTTTGGGGACCTTCTCCCCCCTGGCACAACAGCACACTTGCTTCATTTCAGACTGCAGTGCTAAAGTTCCCAAGGAAACTTCTAACCTTTGAGAACCACAAAATTTAATTTTTTGTTTAAAATATAAAGCCCCCTAACACAAAATATTACAGCATCTGGCAGGGGCAGCTGAGGTTCTGGATTGTTTTTACACCTCAATGATAGAAATCCATGTCACCTAAATGCATCTCCAACCTGTCATGTCACAGAGGCAGCAAAGTCTAATGACTAAACTGCTAAACAGCCACCTCTTTCCTCAGCCACTTTAAACTCCCATCTCACTGCAACTACCATGATATATGGACATGATCGCCCTGCAGGCTGAGCCTCACCCTTTTTAACCCTGACCAGGCCCTGTATCAACAAGTAAGTTTTACAGAGCTTTGTTTCTTCACCTGTGAAATGAGGAAATCTGTGCTTACTCGTCTTTGTTAATATTCTTTTGTTCGTGTTTTGTAAATGGTCTTAGAGAACATTTATCCCACTGAGGAGCACTGCGCAAATTATTTTTAAAGTTCCTGCAAAGTACACTGCGTAGGATCCATAAAACAACACTGCTTTTATCTCTCTCTCTGCATGCCGCTCTATCTCCCGCCTTAGCATAACAAAGAAGACGATGTTTAGGGGCATCAAAACAGATTTTTCGAGGGTGAAAGAACAACAGCCAGTGGCTAAATAAATGTATGTGGAAACGGAGTAATCAAAGCAGAGGGAATAGATTGGTGATGTCTCAAGTAAATCTCAAAGTTTTCCAAACTAAACATTCTTGGAAACTAATATTCTCAGTCTCCTAAATCATTGCTCCATGGCTGGAAATCCTGCTTCCAGAAAAACATTTGGTGCTGCTTTTTGTGCAGTGAGGAATGTAAAGAAAAAAACTCCTGCAGCCCCATGTTTTTATTGTGGTTTCTACAAAGCTGCACTGCTGGAAAAACTCAATGGAAAGTGCAGCTTTCTGTGGAGAGTGAGGAATTATTTTTTCCAGGCGCACATGCAGAGGGTTTTGCTCGCAGGGCTGGGCAGAGCGGCTCCCCCGGAACCCAGGCAGGGTGTGAATGCGGAGTCAGCCACTCACCCACGCGCCGCTCGATTTCCTGGATTTAGTGAGTGGTCTTTGTTGGAGCTGAAAGGCTGCAGCTGGGTTGGAGGATACAAGTTCACCAGGGGTTATTTAGCTCCAGACAGTCTTCATAAAAGCACAAGTAAGTCAGAGCAAACTTTCTTTTTTTTTTTCCTTTTTTTGCCTCCCCCAAGCAATGAACTTCTGAACTCTGCTATTGCGAGTCGAGATATGACAGGACAGTAGAGGACTGCTAATTTGCATTTCGCTGATCTGCACAGCCCATAACTCACACAAACACACGCAGAGCAAACACGTTTCTCCATACTTCTCAGAAAAGATTTAATATTGAAGCGTATGGCTGAGGTCTCCTATTACTTAGGCAGTTAAGTTTTCCAAAACACACAATACTTCTACTCTATCTGAAAACAACTAATACTTTAAAGTGCTCCATATGCATCAAGCCCAGGAAGAAAATACATTAGGTGATGTATTATCCTTTCTTTTTTATTATGGGCCTTTGCTTCATCACTAATGAGTGGAACTAAAACGCTCTTACAGCTGTGAGGAAATTCACAAAGGGCAAGTTTCACAAAAGGGAAAGCTCTAAAATAGCAAGGTTGCAATGCAGAAAGGGAACAACAGACATTTCTGGTTTACTGATCACCTGCTTACAACTGCTTGGGTACCACCATTAAGCTCCAATTCAAACAGTGACTTTCAAAAGCAGATTCTCCAACTGAGCTCTGCTCCAGCAATACTCCAAATCTTAATGGCACTATACAACTTTATCAGCAATATGCTACACATTGCACATATACTAAAACCTGTGTAACAGAGGTCAGGAGCTCCCGTCACAAGAGATTTCCAATGGAAAACATCAGGCTGTCTACACTGGAAATGTCTGTGGCTGTGCACCAGTTAGAGGTAACTGCTCACGGGGCGGGTCAGAACGCTGCTTCTTTCCTCAGCAGCTGTCCGGGCAGACACTCAAACTCCCCAGCTTCTGTTCCCAGGAAACCCCACCTCATGGACTGCCTTCTGCACCTGGGAGCCGAGATGCCCGTCCCAGGCTGCTGGCAGGAGCACAAAGCTTGGGAGAGCTCCATGAGTCCAAGCTCTACGTGAAGCTTAAGGGGGGCTTTAAGTCCTCCTTCCCTGGGAGTCAGGAGTTGGGGCAGACAGCTGTTCTCTTTCATTTCAGAGTAATCAGCTAAAACCAGTTTTGTTTCTTTTTTCTTTTTCTTTTTTTTTTTGCTTCCAGAGCAAAAAAAATGTATGGAATTTCCTTTCGGTGAGACCCTTTCAAGAGCTCTGTTGGGAAACTGAGTGAATTTTCCCAAAATATTTCCCCCAAAAGCAGAAATGTCAGTTAGCACCAGCTCCAATTATATGACAATTCACTTCTTGTCAGACAACAAAATTTGAGATCCATCTTTATCCTTGGGCAAGTCCCTTTACAACCTTTTTTTGCTCCCCTTAGTCAAATACACGAACTCCAAAGACTGAAGAATCGTGTATGTGAACTGCCTGAAGAGAAGGTGGTGATTCATAACACAAGGGAAAAAGTGTGATAAAGCAGAGGAGTTTATCCCAGCTGTTGAAAGGGATGTGAAGAAATCCATGCAAGATTAAAATGCCAGGTTTCCATTTTCCTCGGATATTCAAAGGGAGAGATGCAATCTTTGCATCCTGCCAAACTGTAGCCCAACAGGAATGTGTGCAGTTGTTTTGACAAACTGCAGCTTACTAGAGAAAACTTAATTTTCACATCATAAACTTTCCTTAAGCTGGCTTCAGGCTTCATACTTGCAAAACCTCAGCTACAAAAATGTTATTCAAAACCAGGAAAGTTTAGGGACACCAGCACAATTCTGTGTCTGAACCACATCTCCAAAATCTAAAGCTTGGTTCTGCAGCTCTCAATCATCCCAAGCAGCACTTAAGACATATGGTCTACCCAAGTCCCATGTTGCTTTTCATTGCATGTTACACATATATAATTAAACCCTTCTGGCTCAACACAAACCAGAATTTAAGATCCAGTTTGATCACTACCAGCAGTTCTCTCCTCCTCTCCCCTGCTCCCATACACACATGGCCCTACAACAGCCATCAGAATTTATGGGTGTAAACCATAACAGAGGTAGACCAATCCAAGGGTCCAGCTCTGGTTGGTTGCTAATTATTTCACCTCTGTTTCTACATTCCTAAGGGAGTTTTAGTCTAGTGTAAGTCCCCAGCCTGCTAGCTCTGGAAGTCATTTGCAGACACGGCTGTGCTGTGTGTGGAGCACGTTAAGGCACCTTGGGCTGTCCAGTCCAAGGCAACCCAGTACTGGGCTGCTCAGCCTCACTGGTGAGCTGCCAGGACACTGCTAAACCTGCCTTATCACTTGCTTATCTGATGCTAGCTCAGAGGTGCAGGAGCTGCACCTCACCCCACAGCACACATCCAGGGAACCCAGTCCCAGCACTGCCCTTTCCTCCTGGCCCTCAGGAGAGACGTGGAGGACACAGCTCAGAGTTATGGCCACTCAGTTTTCCATCTTGTCACAGAAAAGTGACAAGAAATGATTCATGCAGAGTGGACGTACTGCAAAGACAGCTGATTTTCTGGACATCCTAATAAATCCTGGAAAATTTGTTCTGCATTAGAATACAGGATCCTGAAATGCTGGCAGACCTTAAGCCACTTCTGCAGTGGGACACAGGTGGGGATCATGAAGCAGTGGCCTAATTCCCAGAACAGGCAGCCAAGGGTTCCCATTCTCAGCCACTATTGTCAGATGTCCTGATACCCCTGACTGTCCATCTGCGACTCAGCTTCTCAACACAAGCATCTGGTATATAATACTCAAGCATTTCTTTAAAGCACTTTGAGACATATGGGTGGAAAATACTTGTATGGGTGTTGATGGAAAGAACAAACCTCCCTTAGCCCTTCAGTCACTGCTACATTTGTTGTGAAGCGAGAATGCATCGGGGGAAAAAACTTCCATCACCTATGGCTGGTGCTGTCTCCTCAGTTTTTCAAATTAATGGGCAAAGTAAATGAATGAACTATGTAGTTCTAAGCATAAGCTAGTTCATTTGTAACCTATGGCAGCTAACAATAAATAAAATACTAAGTTTTGCCAAGGAAAATAACTGAAACTGTGATATAAGGCTTTTCTTAGGAAAACAGAATACAAAAGTCACTGAGAACCACGTTAGAACCCAACACATCAGAAAGTAACAACAAACTAACAAGTCAGAGCACTTCCTACTCTAAGAGGTAAATAAAATAAAATTCTGTTGACACAATGCACCTTATGACAGAATTACTGTTCCATTGCTTATTTATTCCTTTTTTAAACCCCATACTTGGCTTCCAACAGATCTTGCGGAGAGACATCTTGTTTATACATAAACAAAAATAAGGTACTGTTAGTATATGCTGCATCTATAGAAGGCCTAAATCCACTCTTATGGAGTGCTTAAACTCCAAATCAGGGGTAGCACATAGTTTTTACAAGAAGTTACAAGGATACTGAACTACAGCACATCAACAGCACTTGGAGTCCTGAAGCCATTAGCTGAACACAGGGAATTTCTCCTATCGAAAGTTTACATCTGTGCAGACCAAACTAAAGAGCTTTCTTTGAAAGCTGGAAGAGATTTCACTGAAAGCTAAATGAACATTATAAACATTTACTCTTGGAGGCCCGCAGTACCGGGCTGAGGAGCAGGACTTGTAAGAGATAAAGGCAGGGGACTAATATGGGAGTAATGAAGGATAGAAGCCCTGGAAAATGACAAAAGGCAGTAAAGAAACTGTGCAACTGCCCAGTAAAATTAGCTAAAAACTTTCCAACCTTTAAATGCTGCTGAAGAAAGCCAACACTGTATTTTAAGTCAAAATAATCTGATTTCATTGCCTGGCTTTCATGCACACGCGTTTATGTTTTCTCATATGGTAGCAGAAAAAGAAAGGCATGTTCTTTGCACTTGGGCTGACTCCCTCACTTTTGGCTTCTCCTCATGGGCTGCCAGAAGGAGGGTTTGGGTGCTGATCTGTCCTTTTCAGGGGCAGCCAGCAGACATCTGTTTCACAGTAGGGGGAGAGCGGGAAAGGCCACGCACATCTGAAACTCTTTTGCAGTTACTATGGGCAAATGTAATGAGATAAACTACTGCTTTATTAATCAAACACCCACAGCAAATTAATCCTTTCACTCCACAAGCTGGCTCAAGATTTTTCACTGCCCTCAACAGATAAGGAGGGAGGGCAGCTTTTTCCTTTCTTATACTGATAAAAAAGTATGGTTACAGTGCCTTATGGTCTGCCATGCTGCACAGGCTGGCTCTTGCAATCCACGGCTTCTGGGAGCTGAATTTCTGCTGCTCCTGCTGGGACTCCACGGCTCCCACCCATCTCCCTGGCCCTCCAGCTGCAGGTTATCAACTCAGGCCAACAAGGTTGGGAATACCCCAAATTCTGCAGATTATAATCCAGCACTGCTGTGAAGTTAAAAGTGGCTGGACTGCTACGGTGACCCCAAAATTTGCTGCAGTTTATCCCAAGGTACCCTTTCCGCCCAAACACTTCCCTGAGTCGCTCCAGGATTGGCTTTGAAAAGATGTCTTTCACTAGCAAGGTTCAGAGAAGTTTGCAGCAACAATTAAAAGAAACCTGACCCGGTTTGCACTGTCCTCTTGAGGAGTGCCTGCCCGGAAAGTCTGCCTTGTAAATGGGTTGGTCCTAAGTCTGCTAATAGAGGTGCAAAAGTATCATCAATCAACCTCCAGGAAAAAAACCCCCAATGATGTCTCCTGCAAATGCTATTAGAGACCCCCAGCTGCATAATTAAAATTCCTTTTTAAAGTGGCCTCAGAAATAAGGTAGGGAGGATAATTGATACTCCCGCCCAGCAGTGAAACCAAACAATTTTTTAAAAATAATTCTGGAGTCATACTGACATAAATGATTTATTTCTGCTGAATGGAAACCACTTAGATTAAGGTGGCAAACTTGAGGTAGCTTAGTGGTTATGCTGCTCTCCTGAGACGATGGGGCCTGAGCACACATCCACTCTTGGTCTGGATGTGAAAAGTGGTTCAAAGTAAAGCTCTCCTCTCCAGAAGTGTACTCTCACACCACAGCCCTCAGTGACGGGAATGCAATGAAGACACAATTGTTTTGACATTTCCCCACATACAAAATTCCCCATGAAAATCATCCACCAAATTAATCCAGTTCTGAGGAGACCAAAGCTGCATTTTTCAGCAAGAAAAATATTCATCCCCATGCAGAGGAGAATGAAATCCTTCAGCGGTTCATTCTTCCCACAGACTGAGAGAGGATATAATTCAGAAATTTCCCTGCAGTGTATGGGCACAGACCTCTTCAGGGACAGCACGAGCAATACAAAACACATTTAAGAACAATTACAAAAGACACTTTCAGCTCGTCTCATTTATGCTCCAAGAATGCCAATGCTTTAAAGTCTTCTGTCCTCCCTCTCTTCAACAAAATAGCCAAGCTGCCAGTCTGTGCTAAGTGCTACAGCTGCATTTGTTTCTCTCTTTACATGAATCTGCCATCTTCCCCGTGCTACCATTTTAGTTGACATAACTCTAACTTGATTTACACAGCTAATTTACCTAATTTTCTAATTTAGCCCTTCTATGTAAGGAAAAGCAAAATGCATTCAGGAGTCACCCTGAAGCATAAAGAGTAGAGAAATGAACCTTTCCTCAGTTACTGTGGAGGACATTTTAAAATGACAGACAATGCAGTGTGTTCTGCCAGTAGGAAAGTGATCCTCTGACCTTAGTTTGCATTTCAAGTGAAGTGAAAAGCAGAAGAAGAAATGGGAGTTTCTAGAGAAAAAGTTAAGGTACAGTATTGTAGATTTATAAAACATCATAGACCATGGGCATCAATGGGATCTTGTTTGTCCTGATTTCTTTGAAGCAAAGTGGGAGATTTCTTGGTGCAGAGCTGCAGCGTAACTTTGATATCTATTCCAGAGACCGTAAGTGAACTAACCCCCAAAAGGTAATACTACAGCATCTGGATGGGAGAAGTGTGGGAGATAAAAGAAGGTCCTGATCAAAGAGCAGATACTACTGACCTGGCCAAGCTTGCCACGCCAGCGGGGCCATCTGGGCCGAGCTGTGGCTCAAGAGGTTGCTCACACCCCTGCCCTCACCTCCACCACAACACCAGGAGCTGCTATGTCACACCCAGACATGCTGCATGTGTGGAGAGGCACAGCAGCTTTGGTGTGCAGCTTGCATGCCTCTGCATCAAATACATAAAACACAAAAGGCATGATTTGAAACTGTCCTTAATAAAGACTCTGGAAAACTCTGGCTTAAGCAAACAGGGTTGTGCCCTAAATAGTGAGCAACAGGACTACTGCTGGAAAAGCAGCCCATGGGTTAATACATCACACTGTCAAAAAGCTTCTCCCATTATTCAACTGAAATTTGCCTTCTCTTAAATTTCATCCCATTACTTCTAGTTACACCCCATTGTACCACTCTAAATAATTCTTCATAGCCTTGGTGTTTACACCCTTCAGATATTTGTAGATTTATATCTCAACCACCCCATTTGTCATCCTTTAGCCAAGTTATCTATATTCAGCTCTTTCGGTCTTCTCTTGTAAGTCAATCCCTCAAGCTCTCCTGTTACTTCTTTTTTTCTCCTGAACTCTCTCCAATTTGTCAATCTCTATTGTAATGGAGTGAAGCAGACCTGAATGCATTACACTTTCTGCAGTTACCAGTGCTATGTCCTCAGTCCCATCTGCTGCCTCAGCGCAGGATGAGCAACCAAACCTTTCTTTTTTTTTTTTTTNGTTACCAAAAGCAGCAAATTTGCAAGACCTTCATGCTCAGCTATTAATTCCCAAGGACCTAGGTATCCCAACAGATGCTGCATCCTGGATGGATGGTCCACTCCTCTGGGTTTTTAACTCCAGATCATCCAGGTGTTCTTCCTACTTGAATCCCATTTTGGAGTGCTGTGCTGCTTCTTGCATGGTTTCTACAAGCTGCCTTCATCAAACACTGAGTCTGCTCAACACACTGCTTCCAGACTCAAGGGTTTATTTCTCCATCCAGGATGCCATGATGGAGAACTCCTTCACCATCATTTCCAGCAGTTTACCAGGTGCTATCACAGAGCATTCCTACGATTCCCTGATTCCACCAGAGACTTTCAACTCAACAGGAAATGGAACACCAAACCTAAGCAGTGACTGGCGTTACAAACCTCTGTGCTAAACCAAATCCTCTGCCTTTTACAACAGTCCGGATGATCACAGAAAACTCAGTGCCCTGCAGAACCCCAGTGCAAAATGAAGCACAAACAGATGACATTCCTCCCACATGTGCATCTCCATAAAGCCTGCGTTGTTCCTCCCTGTCCTGTGAACATGTCCTGCTGCACAGCTCCTTCAACAGAACTGTCTGGACAAATCAGAGGAGGACTGCTGAAAACAGCTGACAGGGGTTAAAACCACAACTAAACGGGTGCTCAGTTGTGCAAGCACAAACCTCGCAGCAGGAAAAAGGGCCTGGAGAATAACCCTGGGAAGCAGAACTTGTGACTGGGTGAGGCGCTGAAGTCCCCTCTGGTGACAAGGGCAGACCCCTTGAAGGGAAATGAGCAAAGGCACAGATGACTTCAAACTGACTTTCAGCTTTCCTGGCTGCTCCTGGTCTACATGGAAGGAGACTGAGTGCTTTTCTAGACTGTGCTCTGATCCATGGGAACATCCCCAGTTTGAGAAGATATCCCGTAAATCTACAGTTCAGGCTTACAGCAGATGGGCATTCACTTCTCTTCAACACACTCTGTCTCATATTAACACCATGTCTTCACCACATGACTTTTGAAGAGAAAAGCTATTATGCATACCTATTAAAAAGAGTCATTTCCCTCCCTAATTGTAACTTTCATGTAGCATCTAAAATCATCAGGTCACAGCGCCGCAGAAAACAATCTAAAAAGAACTTAGACACACTCTATTATAGGCATGAATGATTCATTCTGCTTTTAAGATTACATATACACTCGAGTTATTATAAAGCTCAGCTTTGTACAAACAACAACAAAGCAAAAGTCTTCGAAAACTGTGAAAGACAGTGACGTCCCGAAACCATGTCAGAGAGGCATTCGAAGCCAGGTGGGACTGATCAGCTCCAGTTCAAGGCCTCTCTCCCCACAGCAGAAAGCGTGGTGGGGAAGGACAAAAGCTGACCCCTCAGGGAACAGCTATAAAAAGCATCCAAAAAACACACAGCAAGCTCTGGCAAGAAGTTTGCATTTGCCATCACTTAAATTAACAGCAAAGGAATCCCCAGGAGGGAGGAAATTTGGACTCTGTCCAACATGCAAGTGTGCTGTGTGAGGAGCTGTGGGGGGAAGAAAGAGCCACACACAAGCACTGTGGACTCAGAGGAAACCAACACAAACTGCCAGCAACCCTGAACCCTTATAAAGGGCAGGAGCTTGGCTTGACTACATCGACGGGTATCAGGAGAGGAGTTTATTGCAGGTGATCTCAAACAGAACTGCCACTGTCACTCATCAGCTTTCCATGAGCTGTCTTTAGAAAACAAAGACTTCTATATTTAAAAAAAACCCAGCAAGTTATGTTAAAGTATCTCAAGAGTTTATGAAAACTGAAGCAACCAAAAATATCACAGCTGGCAACGTAACTAATGTAACATTGGGAGTAGTTCCCTTGCTGTCTTACATGTTGAGTTGCTATCAATTCCTACACCACGTGCAGGTCATGCTGACTTCCAGAAGACTCAAATCCCAGTCAGCACTTATTTAGCTTATGACACAAAGGAGAGCTGCTCTACTCTTCCATAATGGCCTAAAGAGTTATGATGTATCCTGGATTAAGTCCTTCTAAAACACCTAAACAGATGGGGTTTTTTACCCCACAAAACCCATTATTAAGTTAAGAAGTAATTCAGTCATGTAAATTTAACTTAAGCTAGTAAATCTAATAACATCTTCCTAAAAGCAATAAAGTGTTCAGAACTTAATCCTTTTAATTCACTGTTTATCCCCTTGGCACCCACACTATTTTTATTCTAGTCACTTCTGCTGTAATAAAAAGTTAATAAAACAGCGCAAGTAGTCAGACAAGTTGCAGAACTAATGAAGACTGGTTTCCTACAGGTTTGGTGTCTTACATCCCTTTTTTCCCCCACAGTATTTTCCCAGCTGCCACCAGGTTGTCCGTGCATCTGTCTCCTTGGGACTCCTTCATGTCCCTTAACTATCCGTGAGCCAAGTGGCTGCTTGGGAGCTAAATGTGGTTTTGGACCAGCCTGCAGGTCTAGCAGACCAGGGAACTGAAAACTTCACATTCCAGCCTCCTCTTCTATTGGGGCATTAGCTCTTCCGCTAAAGAGCGATGAATTTAAGGCAAAGATCTCCCTTATAAAAACAGACTGTGAAAGTTCTATGAACTTCCTACATAGTAATGCAATAGTTTTTCTAAGATAATCCACACAGGCATTGTCACCAACTAGAACTGTAACACATGCACGTCCCACAAATGCCCCGAAAGTAAGGTGATCTTTGCAGGCCACAGGAAGGGCTCCCTCAGATAAGGAAAGGGCAGGGAAAGCATTGCTTTCTGAGAAGCCCCATGGGAAATAACCAAGCTTACAACCAGTTCTTTCATAAATCCAGGGGATCAGGTTCAGGTAGCTTCTCATGTGCCACCATGACAGCGTTACAAAGGAAAGGTCTGTCCCAACCATGCAAATCCCAAGCATGGTAGACATTTCCAGTTTACAGCAATTATCTTGAAGCGCCCCTGCTTACTTGTATGCAGACAAAGCACAGTGAAGCACGGTGTGTATCCCTGGTTGTCTGTGGAGGGCTGCAGGGTAGGTCACCATTCTGTTCCAGCACAAGCTCTGCATGGTTTCAAGGTATAGCTCCAGATCTAACACAATAGTACAAACAGGTCACAAGGGCCCACGTGGGAGAAAACTGGTAACACGCAAGACAGGGAGAGCCTTCCTGCTCACACTCGGTCTCACAAAGCAGTCATCACTCACTAGCTCTCTGCCATGAACCTGGGACACAAAGAGCAGCCACGTGCCCTTGGTGAGGGGGCCAGAGCTGCATTTACTGGTATTTCTAAGGGACTAAGCCGTGGCTCTGGAGGGAGCTGGTGAATGAAGAGGCTAAACCACTACTCACCAGATTTGAGAAGTTGTGGCACTCTGGTGAAATTCCCACCGACTGCAAGAGGAGAAACATAACACCCATTTTTCCTCCCCACACGCACAAGCTATACAGTCAATTCAGTACACAGGAGTCACTCTCCCTCAGGCTGGTGGTCCCAGCACAGGCACTTGCCATGTCCCAGCAGTATTTCTACCACTACAACACAGCTGGGTTGCTGAGCCTGGCTGAGCACTGCAGGTCCCCAGTAAGCATGAGGGACTGGTGAGGAAGGAGGTCCCAGTAAAGCAGGACTTGTCAAACTGATCTGTCAGAGAGACGGCCTGGTGGAAACCCTGCACTCGCGTGGGATGGTGCCAAGTTTCTTTCTGAACACAGTACACCTCATCATTCAGGCATCACGCTCATAATTATACCTAAACGTGAAATACAAACTTTCTATTATTGTTTTCATAGAAAACCAATAAATCTTTCATTTCTACTGAAAAGAGAATTACAAGCCCAACACACTCAAGACACAGGCTGTGATCCAGCCTGTCAACATGGATTCAAATCTAAGCTTTTGTGTACAATAAGCGAGCAGACTCATTCTGTCCCCAGTATGACCAGTACACTTGCCAACTGGGATGTCAGATGGCACACCCAGCACCTAAGCTCATAGGCTGGTGGAAAATACCACCTACAATTATAAGGTACAGCTGGATACAGGCACTTGCATAAATCCCATTCATGGCAGTGTTGAAAAAAAAAGAAAAGGAAAAATAGAAGGAATACAAATGGAGTATGATGAATTTTCAGCAGAGGTCTAGCTCGCACATGTCGGTGGGATGCCTGTATGATCCCTTGCACCATCTACTCTGATCTTCCCAGCACTAGCCCTTATCCTAACATTACTCCCCAGCAGTTTCTTGCTTATCAGAGATGTGATCTGAAGTTCTGCCACCGGACCAACTCAACACTCTTTTCTGCAAAAACCCAAGCAGTGGCTTTCCCAAGTAGCCTTTTTTTTTTTTTTTTTTGGAGCAGTGAACTTAATAGAGATGTCGAGCACAAGCGCTGGCTGCTTCCTACCCCTGCTGAAATTGGGAGCAGACGTCCTGCAGGAGGCAGCCCCAGGGAGCAGCTCTAATGTGAAGCAGCCTTTACCGTTCACGAGAGCCGCAGTGCCAAGCTGCTGCTGCTGCCAACTTTTCTGCCACGTTCATCCCGGCACTGCAGATCAGGAGGAGGAGCGGCATCCCGCGGCCACACTGCCAGAGTGACACCCAGGTACCCGAGGGATGGCTGGACTCTGACCTCCCATCTAAGCACAAGCCGGCCGTAAGTGGGAAAGCTCCACTGCTGCGGGCTAGGGGGACGGGCAAAACAACGTTTTTGAGGCAAATGCTCTGGGAGCCACGCTTGTCACTGAAGGAACCCAAGAGATCTGGATTAATTTGCCTCTTTGCTTTCAGTTTACATCTTGCAACCTCACAGTAAACCGCTTAACCTTGTAGGCAATAAAGTGAGATGCCAGCATTTTCAGCTCATACTACTCACACTATGCTCTAATCCAGTTTGCATGTCCAGTCCTGTCATTAGCTGGAGGAAACATTAATCCAAGACAGTAGAAAAGAAGGAGTAAAAAAATTGTTTCTGGAAATGCAATTATTCTAATGGCAAACTGTGGAGGTTTGTTATCTAGACCCACAGCTGAGTTAAACTAAAACATATTATATTCCATGAAAAAAAAGTTTTAACCATATGTTTAGTCATTTGTGAGCTCTTGATCCTAACGCACAACATAAGCTGCAATATCAGTGTCAAAAGTGCCTGATTTAAAGCATAAGAGACAGAGCTACAGGAAGTCAAGTTAAAATCACTTCTGCAACTTCACGTGGAGTGGCAGGTACAGGGGAACACGTCTTGGGGTCTGCACTGAACGGGGGGGAAGAGGAAAGTTTTTTTCATTAAAAGTTTTTCTGTGAGATTGGCTGGGGGAAGATGATATAGCTGGGGGGGAAGACTGAGACAGCTAAAGAATAACACATGGTATGCTTTCAAAACATACAGCAACATGTGACATTCGTCTGCAAGTCTGGCGCTGAGGAGCCTGTGGTCTGGCAGCAGGGAGAATTTCTGCTTTTTATTTCTTAAATCATTGCAGGCATTTGAACTAAACCCCCCACCTAATAGTCTGAGGGGAAGAACATAAAATCAGATTTTACGTACCATACTTTCAGTCAGCCATTTTCTCAGCGGATTTTTATCCTCCAACTCAATTCCCACATCATTAAAGTGATGCTGTCTCTTTAAAACACAACATGGTGCCGTGCCAAAGCCTGCAATAAGAATCACTGGCACCAAAACAGTCAAAGCACACAGCTTAATTCTCTACTTAATAAGACAATTAAAGAAGAGTATTTGGATACAGCAGTCTGCAAGTACCAACATAGAGCACTGATGTCTCCAAAGGCATGTTGATCTGACGGCTTTATCAGAAAGCATCTGTCACAACCAGATGCCATCAACACCTGAGAAAAGTGGGAAATAAAGTGGGTTAATGTGGCTGTGATACGCACAAAGGCTTGCACTGCCCAAGTCCCTGTGAGCATTTTAGAGGGTGCAGGATAAAGTGCCCTGATGTAAAAATGCTCATAAATTAAAATAAATTAGAATACATGTACATAGCTACCTCTGTTAAAAATACAGTCTTGTGGAAATTACTCAAATTACAATGGAATTAAGAGTGCTGCGTATTTTGTGTATTCACTGCCATAATCATAGAAAGGCTTAAAGCAAGACCGTTTTTAAATACTGTGCTTTGACAGATGCATTAATACACATGGATAAATTGGGGTACAGAGACTAATACAGGCACCAGAGATTGCTCATATGGAGTCTCTTGACCATATCTGCCTCTAAGTTCCCAATCAAATAATTCTCAGATGTCATCTCCTAGCAGGCTTCATCCTGCAGAGCTGAACTAAAGCTAGAGCGAAAGATAACAGCAGCGATATACGAACTAATTAGTCATTTGATTAGCTGGCAAGAAGACAAGGTCCTGCAGTTCTGTGACCTAAAAATGCCACTGATGACCTTAAAACTCCATCTCAAGGGTGTCTGGAAATCTGTAACCTCCAGGGAGAGAGAGAGAGAAAAACGGGTGATGCCTAAACTGCATTAGCTCACATGAGATGTTGAAACAGCGCAGACGTTAAGCCGAGGATAGGTGTGACATTTGAAGCAATCAGCCAGCAAAAGAGCACCTGCAGCACTGCACTCTGTTTGAACTGCTGCACCAAGGACTCCCAGCCCAGCCTACATGGGAGGTTCGTGGGACGAGTGGTTTAGCACACCCAGAAAGCACACCAGGACCACAGACCTCATCCTAGCAACCAGCAACACATGGCAAGAGAGGAAAAAAATAAACCAGATAAAAACCCCCCCAACTGCTCCCCCTTCGTTACAGCAGGGCTAACAAACAGCCAGCCAGTCCCAGGTGGCAGCCCCTGGGCTGCACCATGCCCGGAGAAGAGAGTGGCTGAGGAAAGGAGGGAGAAGTCACTTTGAAGAAGACATCCTGAGAGGTTGCCTTCACTCCACTTCACTGGAGATCTGATCATGGTAAGCCCCATGAATGCACCAGTTATTCCAGGTGCAGTAACAGGAAAAGGGAGTGGGGTGATGCCAGGTCCCCTTAGGCTGCAAAGCTGCATCTTGAACAGCAAAGGAGGAAGACACCAAAATGACCAGGGTTAGGGGTCCCAAGCTGTTTTGGGCCCCCTTCCTTCGGCCTGACAGCTGGAACACGTCATCACCTGACTGCACCCAATGCAAAGGTTTCCAGCCTAATCTGAGGCAGTGCCTCCCTGGCAAGCCACCAACTGGTGCAGAGGAACCCACAGTGACCAGAAATGAGCCAGCCCAAAGTGGGCAGCAGAAAGCAATACCAGCTCACAAACAGTGAGTTGCTCTCTACCAAGAAAGCCCATCTCATCTCCCACCTTCAACAGCTTGGATGGAGTCTGACTCTTGGGTGTCTCTCTACCCTGAGAAGAGATTAGAGGAAACAAATGCATCGGCAAAGATCCCCCAGCCATCTGCACCTTGGAAACACCTTCTGGAACAGAGAAGAGGAAGATCCCTCACCCTGAACGCTCCTGGGAGAATGGTGCAACCTCCAGAGGCTGCCAGCACTGCCCCGTTTCATCCCCGTCCTCTAGACACAGATCCAGACCTGCCTTTCACCGCCCACTTCCCCCATGTGCTGTGTCCCAGAGGGATGAACTCACCTCCAGCATCAGTGAATTTCTCAGAAGAAGTCCAACGCATTAGTTTAAATTTTACCAAGCCCTGCCAGAGGCCTTGGACTAAAATGCAGAAGTAGGAACATTTTCTCAAATAGAAAATGGAGATTTAGAGTGCTGCAGCAGGGTCTCTAAAGAAGTGCAAGCTTTGCTGAGACAATGCAACCCCAATATGACCAATGTTTCCCCCCTCATTCCCTTTTCACTGAAAAAAAAAAAAAAGGAAAAAAGACCCCAAAAGCACACACACAATAAATCAAAGATGAAAAAATTGGCCATGGAAATGGTTCAGTAACACATGTGCTGTGCTCAGCCCTGTGTTCCCTTACAGCTCTCAGAAGCAGAGAGCAAAGTTAAGAATCCAGTTACTGCAGTTACAAAGAAATTTAAGATTTCCAAATCTGACTCATTGTGAATCGAAAGAAAACCTCAAAATGCTGAAATTCTCCACAAAAGGAATTCTAAAACAATCACTTGGAGTCCACTGGAAAAGCAATTATATTGCTACTGTATTTCCTACAATGGAATTATACTTTAAAATTCTAAACAGAAACTTACTTCAGCACAAAGCCTGTAAAACAATGAATTGTTAACACTCTCAGAAAAATCCTCCATCTCTTTTTTCTGCTACTTTTTTACAACACTGACCTGGTTTTGTAGATTTTAGTGTTGATGATGCCAGATATTGGAATATGATTCCATCAACGAGTCCGAGCCAGGAAATACCAAAGCTGGGGTTGCCAAAGCAACATAATTAACTTGATCACGGTATATACACTGTGTGCCACTTCCCAAATGGCCCTTTAACACCCAGCTAAATCCTTGGCTTGAATGGTGCATCTGAATGAATTTCTCCTCTGAGTTCCTCAAGAACACAGAGCAAAAGGAGAAGTTGTCAAAATTACCAAAAGCCAAGTACCACTCTGCTCCCTGGCCAATGGTCCCCTGGGCTTGAAGAGGTCAAGGAGCAATTCTTGAGCCTACTCCCACAGCTATGAACCGTAGCAATCACAGAAACACGTGATCCTCCTGCGTGGAGCAAATGCATTTTGTAAAGATTCACTTTTAGTTCACTGTTACCAAACGTAAGAGGTTTGATTCTTTTATGGCATTATCAGTAAAATTACTACCACTCGGTCAGGGAGGCCTGAATGCTGGTGCTAAACCTTGATCCTGGGGCCACAAACGTCAAAACCTGAATATGCTGTCACTAACTCAATGTGTACGATGCATCAAAAATAAGAATCTGTCTGTTCATTTGGAAAAAAAAATAAAGAAAAGTTAGAAACTGAAAAAAAAAATTGAGTGATGGGCTTTCAGCCTGTCATCAGACCACTGTGACCTCAATTTTTGAGAAATAAAGTCAAAATCTGTTCTTATCTTCAGAGATTCAAGATGTATTTACGTGTCAAACTTTCTCCCCCTTGTCCTTAGCCTTTGGGAAGCACACTAAAAATTATATCAAAGCCTGAAAACCCTGCGATCCCATTCGCATTCACCTTTGACCCAGGATGCCTACAGCTCTCACCAGCTCCGCAGCTCATCCTCACCGTGCGGCAAAGGCGGCAGGTCTGGGAGCAAACTGCTCAGGATGAAATAAAGGCCACTTTGCATAGCAAAATCGTGCCGCCCTGCTCAAATTCTGAAGGCCAAAAAACTTTTCTTTGGCAGTTTTCTGCTTCTTTGTATCCATGAAGGATATTTTACCACCATCTTCCTCTCCTTACACACAAATATTTGATTATTCTCTTTGAAATGTCTCTGTAACATCTACAGGCAGAGGATGCCGAATGCAAACACTGATTGATTCTTTCTTAGCCATCAAATGTGCTTACACAGCAACTACACACAGCAAATGCACACAAATCTCACATTTCACGTTTTAAAATATGAACATGCTGTGTTGTTGGTTTTTTTTACTCAAACATAATGAATGAGCTTAAATATTAGAACTTGAAATTATTAAGTAAATCATGGCACCTGTAAAGCTTTTATTTGCATAACATTAATTCTTGATGGCATGTAAAACAAATTCATCACTCTCACTACATTGTAGTCTGATTTATGTTAGAATTGGAAAAAATAAAAATCTTGAGCACAAAATTATGTTGACAAGATGTACGTGCTCTTCGAAGCCCAAGATTTTTTTTTTTTTTCTGAAGCATCAAAACAACTAAATTATGGGAAAGAGGGCTAGGAGAAAGCATCTTTAAAAATGAGTAACATACTAGCGTCACACATACACACTCTCCAGTTATTAATGTCAAGCATGGTGAAGATACTCTAGAAAATCATTACCATTCATAGCTACTAACAGCCATTAAATTTCAATCAATTCAACTTAACACAAGTGTACTTCAGCAGCCCTTACAGTTCCTTACAGAGGCGGCTCAGAAAGTCCTGTCTGACTTATTGCATTGTCCACCGCACAAAGGGGCATTGCTGAGCGCTGCTGTGAAAAGGAGCGATCTTGGTGTTGGGAAGTGATGCTCTTTTAACACCACTGCAATCAACAGACCTTGCTTTTAAAGACGGTGTGATAAAAGGCCTCTAATAGAGCTCCTCAGGTCAGCACGGAGGGGAGCAATATACTGATTCTAGCTAGGAATGACACTTTCCAAGCTGGAAAAAAAAAAAAAAAAGCTGAGGTGTTTTCAAGGGGTTTTCAATGAATTTTAGCGACAGAATCAAACTGCTTAACACAGTGCTAAACAATTTCCAGGTGATCCGCTTGCTTGAATAGAATATAATCACTAAATATACAGGACATTTCAACAAAACAGGATTTAACTTCCAGAGACTGGATATTTATAGCTCCTAGTGATGAATATAAGCCACAGCACTGCAGTATTACAGCATCTCCACTCTTCTGAATCGCACTTGTATCGCAGGAAGTTTTTCCACTGCCACTGCAGGAATCAAGCTGTGCAGCTGACCATCCCTTGCAGACTCTGGGAAGAACCAGCTGGTCCCCTGCTGCGGGTATTTGCCACCCCATGGCGGGGGTGAAGGACTGTGACCACAGGGTGCTCATCTCTGAGGGGCTGGACCCACACTTGCTTCCGCTGTGCAGCGGAGCATCCCAGAGAAGGTGTCTTCCTCTGGAGAGATTTCATTAGTTTCATCTGAATGAGTTATCTACACTAACATCCTACATTTCACAGGGGATAGAAGACTTTTTATTACTATTTTCCCCCCCCCATAAGCCCAGATTTTCCCAGCAGGGTTCATTCTGCTGGGCACAAAGTCCTCTCTCTAGATTTGCAGGCAGTTTAGGCATGCAGGTGTATACTCCTACAGAACAGAGAGTCACTTCATGCACAGAAAACCAGATGCAGACACAGATGTGTCATCACTGTAGCTGAAATTACAAGCTCAAGTCCAGAGTCCCTTCTGTGGCTTTTAGCTCATCCCTTAAAACTATCAGGATGAATATTACTACTCATTAGGACAGTATTTGGGACTATTCTACAGAACTCTATGGTTTTGCTTCCCCTGGGATTCAGACTTAGCATTTAACATGAGGTAGCAGCAAAGTTCTTTAGAATGAAGAAACACCCAAGTAATCTCTCAGGCAGATATATGCTTCATTTTAACTCATTTCCCTACCCTTACAAGCTGCACTAAATGAAATGAAATTAATGTTAAAAGGGGCGTTTATTGAGAAATCTTCCAGTGACAGGTTCAGAAAGTGCCAAAGTTCAAATAAATCGTTCCATGGAAAATGTTAGCAAAGCTTAATCATACTGGAAGCCACATTTAATTACAGCTTTTTAAGTCCATCTGGGAAAAAAGAAGCGACTTAAATATGTCACCTGAGATGATCTAGATACTGAAACTATTTGTAAGTTAACAAAAGCATTTGCATCACAAAGCGCTCTGGGGCAGCACCACGGCAAAGCAGATGTGTAATGAACAAGGATCACAGCACCAAAACAATCGGGACTGTAAATAACTACTACTAATCTGCAATCATTTAAATTTGGATTTAATTGCTAGGCAGCAAATACATTTAGTTCTTGAAGAGGTAAATGCTCTGCGGAATACACACTTAAAGGTATTTAGTGACAGAAGCACCATGGTCAAGAATCCAAATGTCAGGAAGGCAGAGAAAAGCCAAGGAGCAGAGCCGGGGCTGCCATGAGTTCACAACTTTAAACAAACTTTTCCTTGGAAGAGAATTAATAATGTGGCCGTCCCCACTGTACATACTGTAACTGCTGCAGGAGTGACACAATGAGGCACATGGGAGGCAAGAGGGTAGTGACTATAGAACAAAATTCAATCTAGTGGCTAATGAATAAAAAGTTCCTTTTATTTCTCAGTTGTTTTTGGTTCATTAAATTTTCCACAGATTTGCAGAGAAGAAAACGTGATCAATAAACCTTGACAAAAGTGAACATGTGAAAAAGGCGAGAGAAAGGCACAGGAAGATAAAAGTGATATCCCGATCACAGATTTCAGAGGCAGATGACCAGAGCTCTGGGCTGCTGAATAATCTGAATAGACCATCATTTCTTTACAGCCTTTTACTTTCTTTTCCCTGACTGTTGGAACTCTTCATTCAATACAATAGTAAATGCACTAAAACTTTTTTTCTTATGCTAATGGTCGAAATCGGGCGCCCACAGTTAAAACACACTTCCCACCAACTTGTTTTCTTAAAAAAAAAAAAAAAATTAACCTATTCAAGTTAAACTAAAATGTCAAAGACAGCTTAAGGCTTACTCTCACCATTCCTCAAAATTAATGGTTTTCTCCCTGGTAGATACAAAAAGAAAAGAATTGAATAAGGATAAAGCTGCAAGACTCTTTTCATATGAAAAAGAACACTTAGAAAGTAAAAAGAAATACATCCAGTACAAAGATCCTGGTACCTACAGTTCTAATTTGTATTGTTTCCTCTTAGAATATTTATAATTGCAGAAAGGTGACAGCCAATCGCAAATAATTGTGAAACGATGAGAAAAGATTCACCAGTGACTAATGTATTTGGGCAGTCATGCCCATGACAGTATCAGAAACGCTTCCACTCATTACAATGGGAGCCCAAGGGAGCCTATTTTCAATTTTTTTCTAATTTGGGTGTCCACTTCCAGGCACTGAGGCCTCTTTTCCTGTGGTACTGAATATTCACGAATGCCAAACAATTTTTACAGCTCTGACCTTCTGAAATAAAGGACAACTTTCCTGTTCCCTCGTGCAACACATTTCAGCTTTACTGTATTTGGGTTCACTTTGTTTATAAGAAATTAAAGGGTATGGGGTGTGGTTTTACAGTAGCCGAGAGTGAATGAACGAAAGTTCTGTGGCCTCTCCTGGACTACACACATCTAACATGTATTCACTCCCCACTGGAACTGGTCTGTAGAAAATTTGACTTGATTACCCACTATTTCCATTCCAGTCACTTGCTCACAAGGAAAACCTGCAATTTTGCACCTCTTGAACTATCAAGATTGCCATGCAAGATGCAATTCTCATTCCTTTTACACCAAACACCAACTAGTTTCTAGAAGATGCATATATATGGGATCTGCTGTATACACAGGTCCTGAATTGTGCATATTCCATGCATACACAGAAATGTGTACACATACATGTAGATATGCACAGGCACAAACGTATTATCTGCGTTTCTAACACAAAGCCTTCTTGCTGTCATTCATACAGAGATTCATTCTTTGCTGTTACTTTATTTAGTGTTGTATTAATTAATTCCCAAATACCTACTGTTGTTTTGGTTTTCTTTAAAAGGGTCCTGGCAACAGAGCTGAAGCAAACCCTAAATACCACTTAATGCTTTGTAGCAAGTTGTCCAAATGTGCAACTGTTTAAAATATTTACCCAGGTACATAAGGGGGTTGTGCTGCTCTCGAACAATGCCCTGGAATTTTTCCCATCAGTAAGAAAGCAGACAAAAAGCAGAGACCGCTTAACCTCAATGCCTTAGCAGCAAGTGAGAAGTGCAAATATTGCATTTCTATAAAGCCCTAGAAGCTTCATAGAAATGGAGTGGCAACTAATTAGTTTGATGCTATAGTCACATCTAATGTTCCTAAGTAGCTTCTTTGAAAAAACTCACTGCCTTGAAATCCTTGGCCAGATTATTAAGTGGAGGCTTTGTGATGGGGCAATAGGTAGGTGTTTGCTCCACAAATACATACAGATTTTGGTGACTGCTTACGGAATCCACTGCCTTCACTAATCTGCAGTGGAAACTTCACTATGAACAGAGCACTTCTCAGAGTACAAAAGCATGAAGTATCTGTGTACCTTTCAGACTACAGGGCAAACAACTGGCTTACAGTAGGCCACCAAAAACAGGGGCAGGCAGTTAACCAAGTGTCCTCCGTACTTGCGAACAGAGAATGACAGTAACGCAACTGCTATTAGGTCATATGCTCTACCCTACCCTTAAATTTTAAAAAAGGCAGGTTCAGAGGACTGAAAAATTCAAACGTTCTCAATAGAAATAAAGTATCAGGATCATGAAAAACATATTTTCAAATCAGACAAAACTGTAGCAATCACATAACCCTTTCTGTACACAGCTGAAGCCTCAGAGCCTGTGCAGCTTCTATACAACTGTGCCACTGAAAGGGAAGTTGTGGTATAAACCTGTAAGATCATTAGAATCACAGAAAACACAATCAAAAATGGGTCTTTGACATGAAAGTTCAAACTGGTTTTCAAAACAATGACAAAAATACTGCTCATTATATATATCTCCAGCCAGAAGGCTGTCTTTTCTAAATGTGACTTCAGTGTGACATTTGGGAGCACAAGCTGCTATGTACTGGATGTCTGAGGTCAAGTTCTGTTCTCTTTTATCCAAGCATAACCTGGAGCAGCTTCAATGAAATTATGCTAGATTTATATTGACATATGCATCTAGTTCAAATTCTTCTATGGCTCTAATTTTTCTCTAATTGAATGACCTAACACAAATAGTATTTGTCCATCTGTATACATCCCCTTTGACACACTGGAGAAAAAAATAGAAAGACACTGAAAGGAAGTTGGAAACAGTCCTCGAGATCTGTTTTCCTTTGAAGAACAGCAGTTGCATTTCTGGGCACTTCAAAGTCACATACTTTAAGCAGTAACAACATTCGAGATGAAGTGAATCTTACCTCAGCTTGCTCTAAAGATCAACTCTTTCACAAACACACACCAGAGGTTGGATATACACATACCCATAGATTAACAAGTTCATCTTCAGTGAATCAGGCACTTTTTAGTGCTACAGATAGGTCATGCTTTCAATCAAATGACAAATTTCCAAGAGTTGTTTACAGTGGAAAAGCCATAATGAATTTCATTCGCTTCTTAAAAGTTGTCAGTTTTGCAATAACATTTAATACGACATTTTTATTGCAATTCAAAGTTTGACAGGTGTCAACATTTCCTGACATTCCAGCCAAAATACAAATTACCATATCCACCCATCAGAAAAGTTGAACCAAACCAATTCACCAACTGCAGTTGCTGTATGCAGCAATTACCACGCATTTCAAACATCCCAGCAGCTTAAACAGTTATTTAATTATTTAGCAAGATCATCTTGTCCAGGTGAATGTAGCTTCTTCTCTAATGAAGTTAAGTGTATTAGGTTTAGAACTAAAAAACAAAACCAAACCAAACCCAAAAAGACCTCCAAAGTTTTTCTTAAAGCAAGGTAGCTAGAACAAACAGATAAAATCAGCAAGTCTCATAACAAATCAAGTCTATTCCACTTGTGTGTATTTTGAATTTCATGGCTTATTTACTTAACTTTTTTGGCACCAACTCCACAGCACATGCCAATACAGTATTTGTTTAAATGCTGTTTTATGCACACGCTAGTCAAACGCTTACTTTCAAATTCTTGTACATCCCAAAAGCCTCAGTTGCAAAAAAAAAGGAAAAAAAAGAAGAAGAAAAAAAAAAGGGGGGGGGGATTGGAAGGGGGCGGACAAAGTTTTACAACTAGTGCCTTTATCTGTGGCCGTAAAAATACACACACGATACGCCAATAAAATGCTAATTTCTGTACGCACGAAGTTTTCCAGCACCTGGGGCAGTATGAAACGCGAGGACAGCTATAGGAAGACACGAGTTTCGCTGGCCCGGCCGGCGGTGACCCCCCACGCCCGGACATTTGGTGACCCGGGCCGCGTACCGGGGCCGAGCCGGGATCGCTCTGCGCGCCCCGCACCGCGCCCGCGGCTAAGCCGCAGCCCCGGCCCGGGAAGTTTTGAAGCCCAGGCTGCAGGTTAGCTAAATGAATAAATAAATAAATAAGCCCGTAAACCTCGGAAAAGCCGGCAGCAGGACCACTGATAAATCATCCTAAACCCCCGCGCTGGAAAAGTCAGGTTTCCCAGGAAATGATGGCAATCACTTGAGGCAGAAAAGGCATCTAGATGAGCCCATCTCCCTCCCCTCCTCCCTGATTGTTTTAAAGCCACCGAGTCCGGGGGAAAAACTCTGAACTCTCTAAGTCCTTAATAGGATTGGAGTCCGGGTCTCTCCAAGCCGCTCCTCATCACACAGGGATCAAGTTGCAGCAGGGAATTTTTTAAATTCCTCAGCAAATATACTTGTCGAAAGATTGCCCCTCCCGGATGGGGGGATGACAAGGAGGCGAGGGGGCAATTTCATTTTTCTTCTGAAAAAAAAGACAAACTCAATGCTGGCTTTGGGGAGCCCTGCCGTCCTCCGGGACCCAGGGCAAGGCGGTCCCGGCAGCAGCCCGGGGTTGGGACTGTCAGCGCAGCCCCGGGAAAAACAATGGCCATGGAGGCACGGTCCCGGAGGGGTCTGGACGGGGAAACGGGGGGGACACACCGGACACACGCACGGCCCCATCCTCCCCGCTCACCTGCGAGGTGGGGGGGACACACGGGACGGGATGGGACGGGATGGGACGGGCCCCCCTCGGGCACCCGCTGCGAGGAGAGACCCTGACCAAATTTGTACCCTCCCTCACACACACCCCCCACCGGCGCAGGGCAGCTCCAACCAAGGCGAGAGAAGAGGAGGGGGGGAAAAAAAAAAGAATAAAAAGCACAATGAAAAGACACAATAAGCATCAACTTTACCCAAAAAGCGGAGCAGCAAGTTTTCAGCAGACGAGCGGTTGCCGCGGAGCAGCGCTACTCCTCCGGACCCCCATCATAAACTTGGGGGAGGGGGGCGTGGGAGGGACTTTCCCTCCGTCCTTCCCTTTTGTGCCTCTCCCCCGCTCCTCTCCGCTCCGCTGCTGTCCAAAAGCTGCCGCGGGTCCCGGCGGCGGCGCGGTGTTGTGCCGGCTGCAGCCGGGGAGCAGCTCCGGGAGGCAGGGAGGGCTGTGGAGGGCCGGGAGCGGCGTGCGGAGTGCGGGGCTCCCGCTGCCCCTCCGCCCGCGGGACACGGCGCGCACACGGACGCGTACTTTATGTATATAATAGATATACACGCACATGCATACACACGATGGATGAAGTTGAGCAGCCTGCAGGAAGACGCTGGAGCGCTTTCAAGCCCTGACACAAGAGGAAAACTGGCTCTAGGGTCTGTTTTCTCTTCCACCCGCCCTTTAAGAAAAAAAAAAGGGAAATCTAACCCTTCCCACCCTTTCGGCGCGGGAGCAGCGCACCGCTCCGGATCTTCTCTCTCCTCCCCCCAGCCCCTTTCATCCCGGCTCGCCCCTGGCCTCGGCGAACCGCACCATTTTGGGTGCGGGGCTCTCTGCGGGGCGCGGTGGGATCCGCTCCGCCCGGCCGGCCCCGCCGCTCGGGAGCGCCGGCAGCCCCCGCACGCCCCGCTCAGCTGGAGCGCATCTGCAGCGAGCCCACACAAATCCCCCTTCCTCGGGGAAAGCCGCCCCCTCCTCCCCAAACAGCACAAGTTCGGCCTGTGCAGATTCGCTCGCGCAGAGGCGGCGATGGAGCTGGGGGTGGTTTTCCTCCAACTTTGGTGGTTGCTTTTTCCCCGCGAGTTTGCGCCACTTTTGAAGCCCCCGCCCCAGCAGGGCTGCAGGCAGCAGAGCTCCGCGGAACATCCCCGCGCCGGGCGGCTTTACCCGCCAGGAACATCTAGGGGGAGAAAAGCATTCATTAAAGACTGTTCCCTGAACGCGAAAAGCAACCTCACCGGAGCACGATAATATAGTTTCATCCTCGTGTTTTGGGACCGAGGCTACGAGGAGGGGAGAAAGAATCTCCAAAAAGTGCCCCGCTCCCACCCCGAATATCTTTGCTTTTGCTCCGATCTACGCTAAACAGCAGTACCAATGAGAAACGCAGCAGCCTGAACTTGGACTTTGGCCAGGCTGGGCTTGTTATTTGATTTGTTTTGATTTCTTTGGCTATGGAATTTATTAAAAGTTTAAAACACAACCAGATGCTGTTGGGAAGGGTCACTGCGCTGTACCCCAGAGCAAGCTCAAACTCGCCGTATCATCAGGGTATCTGACTCCGGCAGGATTATGGCCAGTACCATGGCAACCGCATGCCACATCAGCCCCCAGATTCACTTTCAGTCCCTTGGGCAGTGTTAACATTTGCCAGCGGATTTGCCCGACACGCAGCCCAGGTCCGGGCAAGTGGAAAATGAGCACAAACCACTCAGAAACCTTCCTCTTCTAGCCTGTGCAAAGCAACCTAGCTGGACTGCTCCACACTACAATTTTAATCCTAAAAACCAGCTACCAATTTGGGTGCCTTCTGTCTGAAAATTTGCACGCACACTTTTTTTTTTTATTTTATTTTCTCCCACCCCCCCCTTTTTTTTTCTTTTTTCTTTTTTGAGTGGCATTAGAAGGCTGGTATTTCAGGGTGACAACTGGCTCCCTATGCACTCCCAAATCCCATTTACGCCATTCAGATAGCCTGGGGAGGACTGCGAGGCAACAGGTTATTTTGCCAACCACCATTATTGCAACTTTTTTTTGGTCAAAGTCTCGCATTAAAATGGACTCACTGTTTTATCCAAAGAAATTCCCTCCTCTCTCCATGGTACACATGCAGTTGGTGCTGGCACAGCAGCACAACCTCACCCCATCCAAGTGGATAATTTTGTGCTGAGAGGAGTTTCATTGCACCTACTGCTGATGAGCACCATGCAAGGGAGAGGGGGCTTTGGTTACCAAAAGTAGGATCAAAAAAAGTCTTTGATCTCCAAAAAACAAAGCCCACTTTTATTCCCAGGTTACTTTACTTGAGAAAGATGACCCGGCAGCTTGGGAGATAGGTTAGAGTAAGGGGTTTTGGATGGATCAAAAAGTCAAGCTGGCAAAACATTAACACTTGATATGTTCTAAATTCTTGCTGCACAATTATAAACATGTGTACATCCAGACTGTTGGCCAAAAACATATTTAAAATCAAAAGAAGGAAGAATTAAAGGATTAATTCAGAGTTATGTAAAGAAGGACAGTTTTCCCTTCTAGAATTCTCACATGCCAATCCTTTAGAAGATGGAGATTTTTAAGCCTGAATGGAAACTCCTCCTTTTTGTCTGAAGGATGACGGCTGGCGACGGCTGGAGTTTTTTGAGAACTTTGAGTCGGCTTTTACATTATCTGCCTGCTGTAGCTCATCTATCCTTCCCTCTCCTGCTCTGCTCATTGAACTGCCCTCTCTTAATCTTCCATAGGTGTCCGAGATTAAATAGATGACAGAATGACTGACATTTGGTACACATAAAAGAACCAAAATATGAACAACGGGTCAAAGTGCAAACCTTCCCTCTGGTCTTCCCTCCTGCTCTTGTACAACTTGATAGGGATGAAACCAAGAAGGGATGTAAAGATATATGACAACGTGCACTTACTATATCTTGCTGTAGCACGATCGTGTGGATATAGAAGATACATTCCAAAATGTTCAGGACTAAGGAAAGAGGGTTTTTTAATCACAATTTTTAAAAAAAAACCCTCTCACAATGATAAAAGATTGACATACCACCAAGTCCAGGATTGCTAATCTGGGATCTGTCCCAATTCTCTTAGGTCAATGGAAAGAATCTGGAAGTTAGACTAGCCTCAAAAGGCACAAATGTGGCTGTTAAAATGTTTGATATAGTTCTGAAAAAGGACTGTAATTCTTTGTTAAAATACATCTTAAAACAAAATTGTTGAAAAACCAATGGGGAATGCTCCATTCTGTTCTGTTCGTGTTTATTTCTATAAATCTTCATAAATCCTTATGATAAATTAAAAGGCCCATTTGAGTATTCCAAAGGATACTCACTGCTAGAAGATACCAGAAAAAAAAATCACATTTAAATATGGTTCTCTTTTAGAATATAGAAAATAATTACATATGGGATGATCACTAGAAGATAGAAGCCTAAAACCATGTTTCATGCAACTCATATCTTTATGATGTCTGGTTTAAGTCCAAGTGGGAAGTAGTACATGATCAGTTCTGCCCTGATTTAAACAGCTGTACCAGCTCTGGGGTCAATGAAGTTGCACTGAACCTGAATGCACCTCGTATCTATCGAATGTAATTAATCACAATGATATTTAATGAATTAACAATGTCATGTGCAATGCTGGCTTAGAATTTTACTAAGAGAATGGGAAAGATTTTTTGGCACAGTAAATGTCTTTCTTTTTTTAAAGTCACCCTGTTACCTGGGGGAAATGGTAATTGTGGGTAGACAGTGAGACAATACTCATGGGGATGATATGCAGCTCTGATTTCTATCTGCCTCCATGGATGTGTTGTTTCTTGTTTAAAGCTTCAGTGTTAAGTTTCTCAAGGCAGGTGCCATCTTCCTGCATTCTACATTTTGATTAAGCCTTATTTTATTTTTCCTCTCTCCAAAGTATATTCAAATGATAACTTTAATGCTAATTTACTGATAGTTGCTGCTTTGGTTTTGTTTGTTTGGGTTTCTTGGGGTTTAGTTTGGTTTTGGGGGAGGGGGGATGGATTGAGAGGTTTTTTTCTGCATTAGAAGGATCCATTTCTGCCAGGTTTAATCTATATTGGATCATGAATATTGAACTAATGCCATAGACTCTTCTAAGGGTTTTCCATGATTACGGAATGATACTTCTATGCCACATCAGCAAACAAAGTGGTACTTCTAGTCACTGCAAAAGTGGAAAAAAAAAGGAAGCCTGCCTGTCATTTGAGAGACCATGCAAGATCTTACTCAACTTCAAATTGAAATGCCCTGCTGAAATAAGACCTTATTCACATGACTGTATACACTGAAATACTGCTCATAAAATGATAAGCAAACCATTTGAATGGGCATTCACCATGGACTAGGGATACACACGCCATCCTTACCTCTCTTAGCAGAAGGACAGAAGCTTCTTCAAAGTGCACAGAGCCCGTCATGTCTGTGGTTTTCAAGAAGTGCTGCACTTGCGGCTGCTCTTGCCAGACCCAGCCTGTTGTCACATGGTGAGAGGTCCCTTCTCACTCAGGTCTGAAAAAGGAAGCACAATGTGCTCTAAGGCTGGCAACTCCAAGCTCAAACTACAGAAAGTTTAATATGAAAAGCTCAGGGATAAGTTATGCCTCTTGCAGTGCTTCCAGTTGTAGAAAAGCAAGAGGGCATTGTGCTTATATGGGGAAAGGAAAACAAGTGACCCTGCAGAAGCACTGCTCTTTGGCATAGATGTGAAAAGAAAATGCACAGCTTCTGAGGGACGGTCTTTTCTCATAATCCTTTGCAGTTTCTCATTCTTTATCCCTCTTCTCCCTGTCCCTCTAACTGCAGCCCCCTCTGCCAGCCAAGAGATGGGCGACAGGGCTCTGCCTGCCTGGGGAGTCGAGAAGGGAGCAGGGCAGCACAGCAGCCTCCCAGGGCTCCTTTGGGCTTCATCTGTCCCCAGCAAAATGCTTGATTAGATGAGGGCCCAGATAACAGTTCCCTTGCCCGGGGCTGATTGGGTTACTTGAAATCTGTTGTCTCCTTATAGGGAGGAGGAGAAGAGAGCAGGCACAGGAATGCACAGAATAGTAACTGGGGTACCTGTAAATGGCATTGTGTAAGAACTGCAAACAACTGGAACTGGCAATGAACAAAAAGCAAAACTCAGACATTGATATAAAGTCAATGAGATGTGTTGGAAGCTACGTTTGTATTTCATGAAGGAAAACTAACAAGAAGACTTTTCATTCTACTCCAGGAAGAGAAAATTTGTTAGGTTTTGCAGAAAAATAGAAATCCTTGCCAGTACGAAATGTATAACCTGATCCTGTACATGTTATACCATATTGCATACACACAGTGCCTATATACTGATGAATAATTTGCACTGATTTGCCCTGATGTTGGACTGCTGAAACATTATCTACTGTGGCCAGTCTCTGTAATAAAAGTTCGTGCTTTCCCCCAGCCAAAAAACTTTATCCATTTAAACTTCATAGTTGTATAAGTATTAATTAGGATCCCTAATGCTTATCTAATCCAAGGCCAGATAAAGAATCCCTGATACAGCTGGAAAGGAAATCCCAATTCATAGACCCAAATTCAAGCTACTAGATAATGCTGTCTCACAAAGAAATCCTTTGCTAGAGTTCAGTCTACTTTACTCTGCCCTGATTTTAAGGGTATATAAAGCATTCAAAATGATCTCATCTTATTTACTTTTGTAATTCCTCCAAAAGACTTAGAAAAAGTGATTTACAAATCCTCCATGCTGGATGGCATTTCAGCAAAAGCATGAACTCTTGTGCTAGTCCTAGTTTTAGGAGGCTGTAAAGGAATAAAAGGATTAGAAATAAGAATATGACCATATTATTGACATCTCAGAGTTCTTGTGTACTAGGGGCCCCTTCCTCCAGATAACACCTCCAGGGGTTGCAGAACAACAGCCAAAGTTGTATAAATACTAAGAGTTTTGGAAAGGGCTCCAATTTTTCAGTACTCAGATTTCCAGGGGTAGCCTGCCTTCTTTGAAAATGAGTTGTCTGTGAGTTATCTCAAGTCAAGCATCCAAAATACCCATCCTTTACTGTAAATCTTGATTAACATCTTACAATGATGAGCAAAGAATGTGGACACAGATATATGAAACTGCTGGCTGAACAGCAGGAGGTGTCTGAAAACTCTATCAAGCCAATGTGAATTTCCATTACGTCTGTTGAATAAATGAGTGACACAAACATCTGGAATCAGAAGGACCCCAAATCCCTAAATGATAGCCCTCCTATGTACTGCCCACAGAGGTCCAGCCCGGTTTTGCTGAAGAGACAAGGAACATTTGCAATCATACCTAATATATTTCAAATTGGTTATATTGTTTATAGATTGCTTATGTCAAAACTGGTGAATTCTCTGGTGTGCCTTAGGATTTATGCATTCTACTTCTTTGAAAGGTTTGTTCTTATTTGTTGCTACCTGCAAAAATATATATCTTGGCCCCAATTCACAGTGGAACAATGTTAGGTCATTATTTCTTGAATTGTTAGGCTGTAAAGAAGCAATTTCTCACTAACCTGTGACACAGGAAATTGTGATTCTGATGTCAGGTCATTGCTGGAGTTCCTTTTACAACAATCTGTTTTTCTGTCAGCAAATGACATTTATGTATTATTTCTAGAAAGTGTAGGCTTCAGTATTTTTGTATGTATACATTCAATATTTCTCTTCTGCCTCTTATTCTGCATAGCCGGGAGTTTTAATATATGATTCAACCGATAAATAAATATATTTTGATTGATAGTGCAAATACCTGGCAGCTGAAACTAGTGCTATCTCGAAGTGCTTCTCAGAATAGTTGAGTTTCCTGCTTTTGTTTTCACTGCGATTTCTTTCCTGAAGCATTGCAATGAATGATTAATGCTTGGATACCCCTTTTCTCTGGATTCACTGCTGAACTTAATGTGTTACTTTGTGCTCTGCGTGGAGGGAACACAACCCAAACTGCCACCGTGGCAAGATTCTATACCCTATTTAATTGGGCTCAGTGTTAGGAACCATGATCACTCGTGAGCTTCGGAGCTTCCTCTGATGAGAATAAATATTTTTTACCAATGTACTGCAACCTAATGCAATTGTTTTATTCTATTCATTTGAAATCGGGTAAATGTAAAACACTCGACAGATGACAGTGTGCATGTTTTACCAATAAACATGCATATTGACTACACAAGAAGTGGTTTACTGGCAGAATATGTTTTACATATACTTAGGGGACTGATTCTATAAAGTTACACATCCACAGAGACAAAAGTTATTTCCATTGAAACGCACACAGCATCAAACCTTTCCACAGAATTAAAGCACCTCTCTCTCTGTTACTGGTTTTTAGGATAATATGCACAGAAAGGGAGTTCTATAATGCTAATATGATTTCTTTCTTCCAGAAACATCCCAATCATTTCTAAAACAGCCTAGATCCTGCTGGCTTTACACACAGGAGGTGATGTGTGCATGTCTCATGGGCTAAGCAGATGGGATAAAGTCCTCAGTGGAATGTAATATATACACTAGGTCACATAACCATACACAGAATAAATGCGCAACTTCTATACATTGGAATCACACTACAATGTAAAGTGTCTTTCTCTTAAATGCAGTACCTATTTAATTATCCGAGACAATTTAAATCTCTTAATATATTTACAGAACAATGGCATCAGCAGAAGGTGACTAGCAAGGACCATAAGTCTGAAATGCATTTCTACCACCCCCTAATCATCCATTCATTTCAATCCATTGTTTCTGATGCATAGATTCAAATAAATTTTTCCAAAACAGAATGAAAATTACAACATTTATACTAATAAACAAACCAAGGCGAAACTAATTCTATCCCTAAAGACTTCCAAAATTTGGAGTGAATAAATTCTAGAAAATATACTGTAGTAGCAATTTTACACACAAGAAGAGAAGTTATGCTACTAATGTGTAGTTTATTAATATTTGATTTCCTCAGAATCAGCAATCAAATAAATATTTAGCATAAAACATGGAGTTAAAAAACCCCATTACATTATGTTGATATAACAATGTGGGGTAAATCTGGTTCTTTGATAATATGACCTCTTAATAGGACAATTAATCTTCTAGTATCACTGCAGATTTCTCAATTCCAGCTGGCAGAGCTGATATGACATAACCCAAATGCTAAATGTAACATGGTGAGAATGACCCACCCAGGCAGCCCCGAGGAGAGTCGAGCTTCCCTCAGCCAGGAGCTTGTGGCATGAACACATCCATGCTGAGCATGCAGATTCTAATCAGTGCAAAGTTGACAAACACTGAATACAGCCCAGTAGTCCCAATCTATTAATATATTCCAAATATCAGAAAGGATACTGTTTGAAGTCCTTCTGCCATTTGGTTGCAGCACCCCTAAGCAGCAGCAGGGTCCCCCAGAACTGGGCTGCTAACTCATGGGATCCTGGTGCAGCCCAACAGTTTGTCACATTCTGAGACTTCCCTCAGCACACTCCCCCCAGATTGTCTGAAAACAGCAGTGTTCTGAAATGAACACACTTGACATAGTCAACATTTTCTTACACCACTAAACTGCATTTTCCCCTTCTGACCACTGAAGAGTAAATTGTAGTAAAAGTAACCAGGTACACCCTGAAGGATTGTCCTTGCCCAGCCCTTTTCCTCAGCTTTCACAGAAGATCACAGCTGGCATCTGAAGAGTGTGACACTTTGAAAGACCATGACAAAAAGAGGGTGAATCTACAAAGTATTACAGCAGAGCACTTTCCGCCAGCCTGGGTTAGGTCCCTCTCTCTCCCAGGGGGGTTAGGCACAGCCCACCTCAGTTCCTTTCCAAATGCTCTCTAGCCAATACCTTTTTCTCCAGCTTTTCTAATGAGTTAACTGCCCAGGACGAAGTTATTTAATCAGGTTCTGGATGAGTCCAGAGAAAAATGCAAAGCAAACACACAAAAAGGCTGGAGTGGATGTAACCTGAGACAGTGCACACCCTGTAGTCAAAAGGTGGAAAGCTCAAACTGTATTGTAGGAGAATAACTCAGTCAAGGAGTGACGCAAGCAGAACCACGAGAAAGCCCACAACAAACAAACCCAGCAGTTCAGGAGACCACAGTGAGCCCTGGGCCTTGCATGGGTACAGTCCCTGAGGAAATGGGCCATCCTAGACACAACGCTTTCCTGGGAGCAAAGAGCTCCAGCCACAAGTGTGATTCAGGGATTGCACAATTTGCAACTGAGCTGCTGAGCTGTGGCCTCCTTCCCACCACCACCTTTGAAATGAGCTCCTGTGTGCTGCAAAACCCTTGGCTTCCACGAAGCAACTGGAGACAGTGAGCAGAAGGTACAGCAGAGACTCTGAGAACTGATGTTTAATTTTCTCAGTGATCATCACAGGAATCATTGAATAGCAGGAGAGGAGCTCACACGCTTCTAGTGCAGTGCCAGCAACACAGTCACAGAAATTGAATTCGAAGAGCAGCTTTAAACTACTCCAGTCAACACTGGTAACAGCTCAGCAAGGGCAGCTCAGCCTTGTGAAGTGCTACCAGCAAAGGGGAAGGGTTCAGTGACATCCAGGAGGTCTGCACGGTGCTGTGGGGACTTTTACTGCAGAACATCTGGAAAAAGGGCTGGAAATCAGTTGCATATTTTTTTAAAGTCCATTTTCCTACATTTGAATTAACTATCACATTTCTTTGACTACTTCAGTCTCCTGAAAGGATATGCCAATTTTGGTTCCTACAAAATGGTTTGCAAGATCTTTTGGAAACAAATGGTCAGAGACCCCACCTTGCACTTTACCTGAAGGATGTCCAAGCAAACATTGCCCTCTCACGTCATGCAGGGCATCTTCTCAGTGCTGACCCAGCAGGAGGATTGCCATCAGCTGAGTCACCAGGACTGCTTCCTGCAGCTCCTCTGTGGTCCTTGAGGTATCCAGCTCCTGAGCGGCACTGACCTTGTCTGACCTCAGAGGGTTTTGGGAGCCCAGCACAAAGAAATTTCCATGTCAGCTACTCTCTGAGGGGCTCCTTCGTTCATGCTAAGCTACATGGTTCCACTGCAATGGGTAAAAGATCATGAAGGGAAGGAAGCACAGTAGGTATCCCCCTGTATGGAAATCACATTTGGGAAGGTGATTTTACAGCACAGACATGCTTAAGCAGCAGCTCAGTTGTGGTGCAGTGCATGGGGAAAGTACAAAACCCGTGAGAGGCAGATCTGATGGAGTGAGCTATGGGGATGCACTCACACAAGCAGCAAGAAAATCCTCTGAAGCTTTTCATCCTGCGTTCTCTTTACATACCACATCTGCTCCAGAACAACGGAAGACTATTTTAGGCACAGTTTATGGAGTTTTTAAAAACGTTATTGGGACTATATTTTGTATCCTTTTGCCAGTAAAGCCAGATGACTGCACCATGAGCTAGATCTCCAGATGGTTTAAATCACGGGTCTTGCTCTAATTTGCTCCAGCAAAGGATCTGGCCCCATGAGTCTAACTACACGAGGTAGGTGAAGCTATAAAGAATGTGCCAAATGAGCTAAAATAGCTTTTCTAAAAATAAATACCACAACAGGACTTCCAGTGCTACACATAGGCATTAGGTCTGTCAAAATAGTTGCCAATCCCAGGCATTCAAAAATCATGAGTTGGACATAAGGCTGCTTTTAAAAAAGCCCACAAGATTAAAAAGAAACAAGCAAATAGTAATATCTATGTGCCTCTTTTGGTTTGCATGCTTGGTGTTTTTGAGTCTTCAGGACAAACCTTGGTCATCTTTTAAAGCTTTCTCTGTTGGTTTTTTTTTTCTTCTTTCCTCTTTTTTTTCCCTCTTGGAAGCATCAGGGCTAGAAACTTGCTGCTAAGAAAAGAATGTTAAAAAAAGAGAGAGAAAGATTCTCCTGTAATTGCCTGACTTCAGAAACTAAGCTTTTAAGAAGAATATCATGAGTCTCATGATAAAATCATGAGAGTTGGCAACACTATTAGTGAGCTGGAAATGATATAAAGCTCCCACTTCTGCAGTCTGTGAAGTATTGGACTTTTAGTCACAAGCTTTTTATGCACAGAAAACCTGTCACTGCCATATAACTGGGCTTTTTGTTGCCACGGTCTTCAGATTTCCATTAGATCAATTCAGATAGTTTCTAGGGACCTTCTGTTTGTATGCAGTCAAAAAATACTTGGCAACAAAAGACTTGCAGCAAATTGCAGATGGACACAAACGGGAATGGGCTCGAAGCAGGCTGGGAGCCTGAAGGAAGGGCTGCATCTGGGGGAAGTGAAGTATTTCCACACGGCTGTATTTGCTGGACTTGAGCAGCTCTCTGAAGAGCCAAACCCTCCCCCAGAGATGGATCTGCAAATCCACCTTTTACACTGAAAAACTACTAGGATCCCAGGGCAGGCAAAGAACAAACAAACCCAGGGAATTGCTTTGGCAACTTGACATCTGCAAAATGCATGGAAAAGATTACCATGTAACAAGGGCAAGGAAGCTCCCAGCAGCATGAGGCACCACAAGTGTCCTGGTTATTGTGTCCAATCAGTGCTAATCCACCACAACAGGAGGAATTCAAATTAGATGTGTGAAGAAGTGAGATCACCACCTTCCAGGACATAGCCCGTTTGAGGCATCATTCCTCCTCTCAAAAAGAGATTGTGTGACCTTTATGTGTCTGATGCTGCCACAGTACAACAGGTCAGCCCAGCTGTAACAGGCTCCAGTCAGCTCTGTGAGATGCCACAGTCCTTACCTAGGTCACAGGAAAGTGGGAGATTGCTCCATGCCCTTGAAAACCTATTAAGAAGCATTGATCCTCTCAAATGAAAGTCTGGAAGACCTGCACTAGAGTTAGGAAAACAGATACAGATAGGTGTGAGTATATCACACCTCTCTGGGACTGTTAAAAGGCCCCCACTGCTCAAGCAACAGCACGACAAAGTTAACACATCCAGAAGTGTAATTTGTTATTTGCCTTTGTATGCAAAGCTCACACATGTTCCTTCAGAAGTGAAATTTCAGGTGCCGGTGGCTGCTTTGTGGCTAACAGACCTTAAATCCCCAATGCTGTTGGGGAAATCTGTGCTGTAGTTTCAGCTGGAGAGACTTTGACCCTTAAAGAGCTCATCTGCTTCCTCAGCACAGACTGCAGAGCCAGGAGAGCACCATAGCAAACTTAGTCATGGGTAAGGAAGAAGTCACCAGGACCAACTGTCATCGATGTTGCACCAAAGTAAAGCAGGAAAAAATCCATTAAACTTCCGTGAATGACACTAGCACAAGCTCCAGTAGAATTTCTTAAGGTTATAAATAACAAATTCAAGGGGAAAAAATCTGCACCTAGATGAAGTGTCCTGTGAGTCCAGGGATCTGTAACAATTTATGGGTTTGAGTGAAACAAGAAAAATTCGGTAGTTATAGCAGAGTTTGCTGTGAATTTTGAAGCCAGAACTGGAACGTGGAGAACTTCATGCAAGCACAGGAGCACCAAGACTGTAGATTTTATTGCTGGGACTTTTTGAGGCCCTGGACCTGCCCAAAGGAAAAGAGCTCATCGCTTGCAAGGGAAAAGGGCACTGAAAAACTCTGGAATATGGAACCAGGAGAGCTACCAGCTCTTAGAAAGTATGCTCAATTCCTTTAGCATTCAGAGAGGAAAAAAATTGTTTTGTGTCATAGTGCTGGGTTTTTTGAGTTGCCCTGTGTTCAGAAATCCGAAGGAGCCACAACACACGTCCTGGATCTATAGGAGGGTGGTTTGGCCAACACACTTCTTTCTGCAGAGCCCCGGAGGAGTTGTGTAGGTCCTGTGGAGATGCAAAGTGCCTCTGGTGTATGCCCATCATCTCTCAGGAACCACGTGTCCTGCTGAGTAGGTACTGCAATGTCAGACTGAGCTCAGGTAAGGTCCATCAATAAGTAAACGAACTTGCTGAACTCTAAACAAATTGGTGAAGATCACATCCCCAGATCTGTTCTGGTTCCAATGTATTTGTACATGAAACGGTTCAACTACAAAGCTGGCAAGTCGACGATGCTCAATCAACGGACCAGAACGAGGATTTCAGCTGTGACAATCTGCCACCTAGTGGGAAAGTGAAATTCGCACCTTAACCAGGCACTGAGGTGGCTAAAAAAACCTTTGTGAAGCCCGGCAAGAGCGGAACGACCTATTTTGGAAAAGTGGGAGATGCACAGACAAGGCTCTCCATGGATAAGCAACCTTCGGTTGGCATTTTAACCTCCCAAGGGCAGTGCATCTGGCCATAAATGTACAACATGAATATATAATGTGTTTATACCGTATATGATGCTCATAACATTACTTCTGTGTGTGTGCTCTTGCATATTTACAACAGAACCAGACAAAACTCGGTTAAAAGTCACCATGTAGCATCCCACTGATGTGATAACTGAGCACAGCTCAAGTCACCTTCTAGCTACCCAAAATTTCACACAGCTGAGGGCGACTGCACATGGCTTTAGAGCAGTCCTAAGATGTGTATACAAAGCCAAATTTCCCCATAGGATTCTGTCTCATTCTGTTGGTGATTAGTGTCCTGGGGATCATATTACCATTCTGAAGCACAGGAAATCTGATTCTCAGGATACCTCTGAAGACAGCAACTTTTTTGTGTGGGAGACACTACTGGAGCTGTAGGATAACAGTATTTTTGGAGGGAGCTGCTTAGGAGACACAATCTGTAAGGGTCAGAACTTCTCGAGAAGTGAGCAGCTTTTTCTTTATGGTAAATGTATTTGTGGAAGTTTAATGGTAACGCTGGCTGTTTGCATCATGTGCATTTCTGGCATCTTTCCAATTAACTTTCAGTTGCTGCTGGCTGGCTTTTTGCTTTGCCTAACCCTGGAAAACAAAGAGGTACCACCAAATCACTCCTCAATTCTCTCTCTCACACGTCACCATCCAGGTAATTCCCTCTACTGTGGCCAGGGTATTCAGGAGGGAGCCCACCTTTCATTGTCCGACTTCAGGTCTAGTCAGATCTGATCAGTTTGTTTGCTACTCTTGGTTTTATACAGATGTGCAATTCCATGCCACGGGAAGATGTTTCTTTAATGACTGGCTCTCGTTTGTTTGTTTTTCTACAGAACACGAAGACTTTTTTTAGTCTGAAGTTTCAGAGTTACTAGTTTACACAAAAATGTAATTGTTCTAAGTCCAACCCTGCCATCTTGTGGTAGATATTAAAAGGTACTGTTTAACCTTTTGTAATTCCTGGCGATAACCGTCTGTACTGGATTTAAAATATGTTTGCTGAAGACCCATAAGCTTATACTAGCCTTCCAGTAACTGAAGGAGGCCTACAAGAACGCTGGAGAGAGACTTTTTACAAGGTCATGGAGTGATAGGACAAGGAGCAATGGCATTAAACAGAAACAGGGCAGGTTTAAATTAGACACAAGGAAGAAATTCTTCACTCTTGAGTGTCGTGAGACACTGGCACAAGTTGCCCAGAGAAGTTGCAGATGCCTCATCCATGGAAGTGTTCAAGGCCAGATTGGATAGGGCACTAAGCAAACTGGTCTAGTGGAAGATGTCCCTGTCCAACGCATGGGGCTTTAAACTAGAGGATCTTTGAGGTCCTTTCCATCCCAAACCATTCCATGACTTCACCATTATAAAGTATTTATAGTAAATATTCTCTTCTGCATTGCAAAGAATACCTCTATCCTTCAATGAGATAGGTTAAAAAGTGAATTACCTCTGAAGCTGTTTGCTTTACATTTTGTCTGGGATAATGAAAGGCTGACATTTGTTTCACATCTGTGAGGAGCTGGCTTGTAGTCAGGTTTACTTCCCAGTTCTCATGCAATGGTTCCATGCTGCAGTGTTTGGATTATAAACAGGGGAGTATTTAAACTCAGGCAATTACTTTTCCTCCTCACTGAGGTCTAGGTAGGAGCCAAGTTTTGAACAAAGCAGTTCAGTCAATTATACGCAAAAGCTATTATAAAGCAAAGAACGATTTAAACCTTTTTGGAAAACTGATATTTGCATAGTGCCAAGACTCAACTCAAAGTAGTTTCCTCTCTGAAACCAGTGACCTAGCCTGCCTCCCACACTGGGAACAGACACTTCAGAGAAAGGAGTAAGAAATCCTGCTTTCAAAGAGTGACTCATCTTGGTCTTTTCCTCCTTCCCTGTACAGCCAGCAGTTGGCAAGCCAGGGAAAACAAACACCTTGTTCTCACTATGACGTTGCAGTCACACCTAGTGTAGCAACATGAACTTCCCTTCACCCTGTCTCACCACTCAGGTCTCAAGTGACCCCCTCTTGAAATGAAATCTTGACTTACTCAGTATCTGAAAAAGCCTCAGCTTGGTCTCCCCGCACCTTATAAAGGATTGAAGTGCTCATGGTCTGTGTCAAACAAAACCACTGCAGACTGGCAGGGAGCTGAGCTCCAGACATGGACCAGAACACTGCCATGTTGAGCTCAGGGGAGTCTGCAGTCACCAGGTCCACAGTATTCAGGGTGGGTCAAGAGACCACCACCTTGTCAACCCTCACCACTAATGCATTTGTCCCATCTAACTGTTCTGCTGACACCTTTAATATTGGTGTGCACATCTTTTTCAGATGTAGCAAGGCACTGGATTTGGAGCTCTGGTTTGAAACCACATCAAATTATGTCAATCTTCTGAATATACAAACATAGATTGAAAGTTCTGGAGTGACCCTTCCCATTCCTTTCTTTCCTCTCTCCCTTCTTCTACTAAAATAATTTATGCATATAGAACTGCAAACTCATGAGCAAACCTGTAGAAAATAAAAGGTGTCACAAAGGCCTTGCAAATTAGTACCTTACATCCAGCCAAGCTCATCTCCTACTTCCCAGTCCCATCAAATTGTGATCTTTGTCCTCCCAGTTTCCTACCTGCTGCAGCGACGTGTCTCCTGTGGCACCTTGGAGGAGGCCAAGCTTGGCAGCTGAGGAAGCCAGATGTCAGGGTCTACAAAGAAAGTTTTCAGCAGTGGCAGCTGCTTGTCAGATCACGTTCCCCCAAAGGCTTACGTTTGGCTCTGACGGTGTATCTGTTGGTGGCCATGGCTGGTCTTCCTAAAAGTCATATCTGAGATCAGCTCCCAGTGGGAAACTCAAGTTTCTTCTCCTGAAAGGCAGTCTCCACTGATTTGCAGCTCTGAGAAAAAGTTCATTCTTTTTTCTCACGTTCTCAGAAAGAGTTTATGTTCAGTTTGTATAAAACTGAATTATTAAGAAAGGTAATTTTCCATAACTTCTAAAGAAGAGAATAAAACCCCTTTTATTTGTGTGGTTTTAAATGATAATTTCCATAATAAAAAATACATACATTCTTACCTACAAAAGCTTTTATCCTTGGATAGGAACTGACTTTGGGATATTTATGATGGGTATTGATTTTCATTTGAAGAAAACTAAGACAGATCCTTTTGAACTCAAGCACTCCATAAGCACTTAAAAGAGTCTTTGGTTATGAGATTACCTTGTAAACATAATGCTCAAACAAGGCTTCAGAATGACATGTTAGAAAAGTCAGCATTTACCCACAGATTGAAAATATTTGAGACAATCTCTGTCACAAAGTAAACAGAGACCTGTGCCATTAAATGAGACTTCACCTTGAACTATGAGTCAGGCAAACACCATGTCCCTCTTCAAGTACTCTTCTCCCTTTTCCTCTGGACAGATCTGTTGGAAGATGGCATTTTCCTGCTGATGCTGGGTGTGCTCTTGCTGCCTGGGCACTGGCTTGGTGGCTGCTCACAAACCTGGGATTGGGGATTTTGGCTGCTGTTGCCTGTAAAAGGAGGAGAGCATACTCACAAAGGCACTGAAGATGAAGATGAAACCCTTAACCACAGTGGTGCTAAGGGGCCTGTAAATGTTCAGTTTGATGGCTTATAAGAACAAATGCCTTGGACTGAGAGGAACATTAACTCTATTCCAGTTTTACCAGGGAAGAATGCCAGGTCCTGCTCCTGATCCTTGTGGCTGTCCCACCTGAAGGGAGCACTGTTACCAGCCTGAGAAATTCCTGAGGATTTGGATGCTGCAGTGCACATCCGGGAGTTTAAGTAACTTGACTGTCAGTCATACCCTCTCATCCTCTCAGACACTTCTTTGGACAGTGAATGACATCACCAATATGTGATATAAAGACATTTAATTTCAGATCTTAAATTTAAAGTCCTTGAAGTTTATGAAGCATTCCTCTTTAAGATTTTCTGAGGATACAAGGCACAAAGCATACCCTGTTGAATTTCCATTCTCTTAGGTCTGACCCTTCTTGTCCTGGAAACTTTTAACTTCTCTTTCTGCTTCTCTCTACCCTCGCCAGAAGTTTTGGATTTTTTTGTCAGATGCCACTGCTCACTGAAAACACCACTGCTGCTGAATGTGAGGCAGCATACAGGCTCTTAGTAAGGATCCTATAGGTCAACTCAAGATACATGCAATTACTGAAGTTTAATCTGAATAATTTTGCTAGATTAATAGAGGTTTCACAATTTCTATGGTTACTTAAGGAGCCAATCTCTGCCGCATGTGAGGAACTGCTTCATTATTCAGTCCTCTGATAGCATTACCCTATGTACAACCAAAACCCCTCTCACATTTGATCATTCTCCCACCTTCCCTACAGACAAAGTTTTCTGGAGTAGCCTCAGTTGAGTTAGCTGTGATTATGTGAACTGTACTGTACAGCTCAGACCAGCTGATGGAGACATCCCCTACATGTATTATTTTTACAGCAACTGTGAACAGCAGCTTAAAGGATGGCCATGAAAGCTGTACGGGTGGGTTATTATAACGACATTAAAAGAGATACATGGGCCACAGAGAAGCCCTGGCACGCAAAGAGGAGTTTCAGAAGTGCACAGCAGCCTGCTCATGGTGACAATCACAGGCTGCAGGGTGTGAGCTGGAGGCTATGCTCTAGTGCCAGTCTCTTGGCACAGATGCCACATGAACCTCTGCTTTGACCCCAGGGAAGCAGCCATATACCATCAGCACTGTGAAAGCTGCAGGATCTCCTCCCCAGTCTCTCAGAGCGTCTCACTGCTGTTGGCATCTGTATGGGATCAGATGAGGCTTATTGTGCCGTAGGACATTGACATGGTTAAGGAATCCAGCTGATTCCTTTGTGTTTCCTTCAGGCCAAAGGGATGCTCACCCTCGGTTTCCGTCCTACCTCCAAGGCAAGTGAGCTGTATCACTGGTTAACACCTCTGTTCTCTTCAAATCAGTGTGGCTTTCATCAGGACAGGTAGTTAGGATTTTTCTTGTTATGGCAGGGCATCAACAGAGAACTGTGAAGCCTTTCCTACCCGTGTTGCACTTTTGCTACACCTAACTCTGGTGACGCCCTCAGAGATCCAGGCAGGGACAGCCCCAGGCCAGGCAGTAGATGGCACCAATGTACAGCAGTTACAGTATGCACAAAAACAGTTAAAAGGGAAAAAAAATCACGCTGCTCTTGCTGCTTACAGCCCTTCTGTTTGATCTTGGCTCAAAAAAATATTTTCTAATGATCATTTCTCCATAGCAAAACCCAGATCCCTGCACGTTCAGGTGTAAGCACAATTCAAGGCTCCCTGTATGATCAGTTTTTCCCTTTTCTTCTTCAATTCACCATTCTATAAAATCAGCACAAGAATTAGGAGGCAGGATCTCCTCATCTCTGCTTCATGCCTGTAGTAGATCATTAACATCCTGTACCACTCTCTTCCCAACTGCTAAATCTGGTTCATAGTCAGGGTACCCATGCACAGACCCAAATTTCAAGCTGACAAGCATATTTGAATGTGGAGAGAACTTCTTTGGGAGGGCTGCAGCTGGTTCCCCTCCCTCTCTGTACTCTGGACCATAATCTGCTTCCCAGGAGCCATTGGTGAATTTTGTCCGATGGAGATTTCTGGCTATCACAGGGTCCTTGGACATCAGCAGAATTGTCTCTTTCTTGCTCTAATCCAGAAACATGTTATATTTGTTTCAAACTCTTTGCTATTGCTCTTAAGTTTCTGACAGTATTTTATGGCCTGCGATTTGAATTTTGATACAGGAGAAAGGTGCACATATAGACCTTTAACACCTTCGTGTATGTTAACATGGTTGCCTGCAATTTTTGAGATCTGTCATGATCCAATTGCTTCTTTAGTACTAATATCTTGGTGCACTGAGGATTGCCTCACACTTTGCTTACCTGTACTCATAACTCCAGTGTAGCTCTGCAGCAGGATGAGGAACTCTTGTCTTCATGGCTTTGCTTATAAACGTGGAACTCAAAGCAATAGAATCCATGGCACTGCCTTAAATACCTTCTGAATAATTATGACAGTGCCATTTGGTGTCTTTACTCCCCTCCTCCCCTCCTGTAGTCACTCAAGGTTCAGATCCAGGCTGCCAAAACTAGCTAAGCATCTCCCAGCTCTGTAAAGCCCACATGAGGCAGCCTGTTTGTACTTACAGAGGGGTTTCACCTGAGACCTGCAGGGTCACAGTCTCTCCACAGTTTCTTTCTGTTTCAGAGACAGAAAGAACAACACCTCCAGAGTTGCAAGAGGCTATTCTGGCTACCATATATTTTAAAGTATCTCAAAGCATTATTTCTGTAGAACAGATAATTTTTCTGAAACTTTAAAATAGTGATAAAAAAACCACAAGAAAACCTGGCAAGCTGTCACTGTCCTCCTACAGCTTTTAGCCAGCTCTTCTTTATGATAAACACATTATTGGCCCTATATAATTTTCATATTCCCAGCAATTGTTCAGTTTGGTCTGCCCCCTTCTCTCCTACTCTAATTCCACTCACAAAGGAGTTTGTTTCAAGGAACTTGAAGTTTTAAGATAAGTTTTAGCTATGGTGTTGTGTCCACCTGAGTTCACTAGAAGGTGAGTTCCCTTTGCTTAACTGAGTCAGAATAACCTTATTCTGAATAACATGTAGGTCCTTGAGGGGAATCCCTTTGGCTCAGGAAGACAAATTATAAAAGACTTCAAGTCTCAGTGGCCTCTCCAATAGTTCTGAAGATCCTGCTCTGTGGGGATTACAGATGGTCCAGTAGGCACTACTGAGAAATTTAGGAGACAGAGATTCTCTAGAAGCACTGATTTCTTTTCTGTCCTTGTCAGAATTGCTTAAATCTCTGCAGTTTCCTTTCCTCATCTCCCTTTCCTTTCCTCGCCAGGGTGCAGTTACGAGACTGGAAGTAAACAGTCAGATATTTGCTCTGTGTTAATAAAAATCACATATAGGTCCCTTCATCCCCAGTTCTAAGAACAATAAAGTAAAACATTTGTGAAGAATTATAATCCACTTTGTTCTGAAACAACCTTGAAAGCCAAAGAAGGATTTCACATCAGCATGTAGTTTTACACCAACAGGCACATTTAGAACATTATGACTCATATAAGTATTTCTGGGTCAGAGGAAAAAGGGTTATTTACCTTTTGCTGAAGAGCTACAGTCCTTCAAGGGAGAGGAAAAAGCGAATCAGAACATTATAGCTGGGTCATCAGGACCAGGTTTCTACAGTCCCTGCCACGGTGTATAAAAGGTGAGCAAGGAAAGAAATACATTTCTCCTTTACCTGCCCCCCAGCCCTAGACATCTCTAATTACAAACCAGATCTCAAAACCCAATTTAAACTTTCTCATCGAAGATCTAAAACTTCAAGACTGGACCATGCAAAATGACGAATACAGGATAAATTAATGACACAGCCTGTCGGGGGTGGGGGGTGGTTCACTGTGACTCACGGGCATTTGTAGGTGAAACTGCGTGGGTGATCTCAGATTAGTAATGCTGATAACTGTTATTTGGCCACTTAATATAGGTGGATACAGTGGACAAGATTTGGAACATACAGTCACAAAATGGACTGTGCACCATGCTGCAGAAGAGGACAGAACTATAGGAAGCAGAGACAGGTGTTGGTACCTGCTGTAGAAATGCTCTTCCCTCAGCCCAAATGTGGTGACTGATTTAAGCCTGGTCTTGTGAAGAAAACACACCAAATAGATGCATTACTCACAGCACTACAGTGCTCTCATGTCCTTCAGCGCCATGTATCCCTGGGAAGTGCACCCCTCTCCAAAACACTCAGGTCCCAAAAAAAACTTTGCCATGCTGAGCTAGATTTGCCACTGCCTGGGTGTAAGAATGATGGTCACCAGGGCTCTGTGTCATTAGGACTTTCTATACACCAAGGAGCTCTGCTGCAGATCAGCAGAGAGCCAGCAATGCTAGCATTTCAAAGTAACAGTCCTAAACATTGTGCTTTAGTGGACACTGATGAAGTTATACTCTTTTCTAGATGTACAGCCTAGAGTGTCATGAGAATGCTGTTCTATGGTTGTTCAAGGTCAGAAAGGTACATATTTGAAGATATCTAGAGGTTATATTTCTTGGTAATGCATGATATCTATTGAGTCATACACGTGCAAGGGTCTTCCCGCCCTGGGTAATTCCTCTCCACCATCCCCTCCCAGCAGGTTTGAAGAAGCTACAATTTCTCTTTATGAGAGTTAGAGTTGTTTGAAGAGAGGATGCTAAAAGGCCTGAAAGATCATATTGGGTAGGGAGCATCAGCTAGTTTAGCTTTGTCAGAGGAGGAGGATGAAATAAAGGCAGGCAACTGCTATTCTGGCTCCCGCATATGCTCAGTAGCTAGACCTAGTTAGAAAAATCTACTCTGACGTTCAAGGCAATACATTCTATTTGTCAGCTGATTGGTTTGATGAAGACAGTCAAATCTGCCAGCAATAGATACAGTGCAGTGAGTAACATCCTCCATAGCACAGCAGTGCCATGGCAGTTCATAGAGAACATGGGACTTACAGTGTTCTACCAACATGGAAAGAATACCTAAATCGGGGTCTGTGATTGTGATAATTCTGTCACTAAGGTATTCTGAGGGGTGGTGAGAGAGAGATGAATATCTAGAGTTGCTTTCCATAAGATTAAAAGAATGAAGCAGAGCACTACAGATCATCCCAGCATTACTGGGAAACCTAGTGTGCTTTCTCTGTACCACCACAGTAAGATCTATTACCTACCTAAGGATAATACAACATCCATGTCCTAAAGATGACACAACATCGACATCCAGATTTGCAGGAAGGCAGCCAGGGAATATTGGATCAAATTTTCTGTGTGCAGCCAAGGAATATTGGATCAAATTGTCTGCTGTAATTGATACTGAAGTTAGAATTTGAGCTTCCTAACAAAGCAGTAGAGCAAGTCCCCACTGGTTTTGGTTCCCTAACAAACACCGTCTCTATGAAGTCACCTTAAAGAAGGAGTTCATGCAGAAGCAACATATTTAGGACATATGAGGTAAGACTTACCATTCAGTCAAGAGTCCTAGGTCAAGCACGTGGTGTGCACTGACTAAATTAGAACACAGGAATGGTTATAAGATCAGAGGTTAAAACAGATCTGTGTAGTATTCAACTGTGAGCCTTGCCACTCACATTTCTACAAATCCCTGTAGCAGTCCACTGTGAGAGTTGCCATTTACTCTGCTATTTTACACATTTTAAGCAATTTTAATTCATGCAACAGTCTTTCCTCATCTCCAACCATTATTCAGTTCCCACAAAAGCATTATAAATAGTTTTTAGACATCCAGGTAGCCTGTATGTATTGGCTTTCCCTTATCCACATGCTTGCTGATCTCTTCAAAGAACCCCAGTGAATTCTCATGCCTGAGCAGGAAAGGTTCATTTAGGTTCCCTCCCATGCAGTTCTCTGTCCATCAGACACTGGCCAGTTGCTTTAACCTGATGTGTCTGAAGCAATATCTACATTTATTCTTGATGCCCTTTGATAATGGTTCTTAGGATGCTGAATCAAAGTACTCTGTGGTCACTATTACAGAACAACTCTTTGACTACTCCATGATCTATTTGTTCAGCCATACCTCCAAGATATTTAAATTCCCAATAAATTTGCAGATGGTACTTTTTTCACTTCCTTTTCTGAAGCAAATAAGATACTTATACTCATCAGTTGTGGGCAGACAACTTGACATAAAAGGCAGGGTTCAAAGCCTAAAATTTTCTGCATTCTAATTGCCAAATTGAAACAAAAATAAAAGATCTTATCTGAGATAAATTACTGTTACATAATTAACACTACTTACATGAAAATATGTTATGTTCTAAAAATGCTAGAGGGTAAAAAAAATACAACAACAATGATGAGATGAAGGAAAAAAACAGTGTACTCCAATTTTCAGGCACGAGTGGGAAGGAACTGCAGAATGCTGGGACAAAGATGTGTAGGACAAATATATCGCCTGCTTGTGTACTGTTACCAAAATACTCACTGAAACACATGGGGCATAAACAACCCTATTTAGAATACAAGATTGCACACATAGTTAAAAAGCTGGGAAAATAACTTGAAAACCTAATGAGCATCAAATGGATACTGTGGAGGAAAATGCCAGAGAAATGGCAGGTGTGAAGGCTACGTAAGATCATCTTCGATGAACAAGTCAAGAGGGTTATGAGTACTTAAGATTTGTATCACTTCTTCAGATTATAGATGATAGCTCTTAACAGGAGGATGCTACTGACGAATTACATTGTCAAAATATTGTTGTTATATAGGCATGAAGGGTAAAATATGTTTAAACACACAGTTTTGGATATAGTGAGATATCTGTTCAGCTCAAAGGAAAAGATGCAGATATTGCTTAAAAAGTAGGATCCTTTCTGCAATCAGAAATGTGCATGCTGGGATAAAACCATTCATGTGAGCCGTGGGCATGACACTTCCAGAAAGATACAGATCATGAAGAGAACAAGCATGAGAGGTCATGGATTTATAGACCTCTGACCAAGAAAGTAATGTTGACATTACAGTATTTGGAAGAGGCTGGAGATGCATAATGGTCTGCAAACATGGAAAAGATTGCTTTGCAGAGTGAAGTCAACATTTGTGTTTAACCATTTTAAAACTGTGACAAAGATTAGATTGATATCAGAAAAAACTTACTGACTGTGGGGGTAGGGAAGCCTAAGATGACTGAGGAATCTCCACACTGGGAGCTTCCCTGCAAGCATGTTACAAAAATACCTGTTGGGGGAAATTCAGGTGTGGTTGATCCTGTTCTGTGCCAGTGGACCCCTCTAAGTCCCTCCAGCCCAATCAATGATCTCTGTATTTCTATGAAGTTATGTACAAGGTTAGGTGTTTATGAAAACATGACGATGACTTAGCTCACCGTATTTTTTCTAAATGAAATCTGTATGTAATAGATACTGATTTTTTTAAAAAAGTAAGAATTTAAAAACAGGCATTCCCGTGAAAACTATTAGTTTTAAATCAAAACCTAAACCCCTTATCAAAATATTTCAAATGAAAACAAATATTCTGATTGAATGAAAAAAACGCTCCAATTTAGGATTGTTTCCCTGGTAACCAGGAACACTGTCATTCTGTGGACTTGTTCTTCCCATTCTCCCCCGTGTGCCAGGCTTCCAGCTTGCCCAGCACTCCTGTGGCTGGGACTCCTGTTAGGGTTGCTCCCCCCTCTCCCAAAGGGTGGATCATGAAACATTACAGTATGTGCAGACCAAGGCGGATGCACAACTGGAAGAGAACAGGATCAAGAGGAACAACACAGTTTCAGTGAAGTCACCTAGCAAAACATGTAGGGAGAAATAGGTTTAGCATAACTTCTTATTAAATTAACCTGTTCAGGTTTTTAGGGAACGAATATCTGTCTCTTATCCCCCACAGACGGCTTGAGGACAAATAAGCAATTTATGAGAAGCTCCAGACAGCAGCTTTCATATTTCTAATACATCACAAGGAATTATCTGATTCTGGGGTTTTTTTACTTCTTTGGTTTTCCTCAGACGAAGAATTTGCATTTATTGCAGCCATTGGAAGTGTCAACATTGTGCACTTCCCCCAAAGCAAGATTCAGTCTCTGCCAGGTTGTGCTCAGGGGCTCAGCAGTGAGCTCAAAACATGAGAAAACAAACCACCCATAAAATGGACATCCCTTCATCCCAAATTGATGGGAAGTCTACCACCCTTTATTAAGAATGTCTCTTCCGGATGAATGATCTGGTGGGACAACAATTTCCCTGTGCTGTGCTCACATTTCAGAGGGATACTATAAAAGGAGCAGCTGGTTGACTTCATGGAATAGACCAGCAACTCCAGCAGAGTCCGAAGGGGTATTTTGGGTGATACACTTCAATAACAACTTCACAGAGTGCTCAGGTGAGTGGCAGTGCCCCACCTAAATATTTGACCTGAAGTTGCTCACTTAGCAGGCTCTCCAGGCTGACTTCTTTGATGGATCAATTTGGAACGTGTTAATGGCATTACTCAGCACAATAAATAAAATGCGACTCACCTGAACGTTTCTTGGAAGGAGTCATGGAGTTTATGACACCCAGTGGGAACAGCAAGAGAGGGTCATCTGGAAGGAACAGGGAAACACGCCGAGTGCTCACAAGGGAAATTTCGAGAAACAGATGGAGAAAATATCAGAATTCTCAGTAGCCCCCAAGGAACAGATGAAAAACTTTTGGGTCAATAAGCCAGAGAGTGAAAGGCTCAGAAACAAGATTTTTGGTCGAATTATCTGGTCCACATACTGGGAAATGCTAATAATCCACTAGCTCCTCCAGTCATCATGGGTGCAAAATGTTGAAAAACTTCTGAGATGATGCAGTAGGAAAGATACTTCCCACGTTATTTATGGGAAATAAAATTTTTTGTTAAGTGGAAAGAAAGGCTTTTTAGTCTTTGAAGAACCTTATAAGGAAGCTGAATTTTCCTTTTTTTGATGATAAAATCAATAGGAGAGGGCATTTTCTAACCTGATCATCAGATCTGTTACTGAAGGCTCAATTGGTGCAGAAACACAACACAATAACAATTTTAGATGGAAGTACCATTTGTAGCTGTTAAATTACCCAAAGGATCTTTCACATGAATGCTCCAGACTGAATAGCATGTGCGTACACATTCCAGTCATGGATCCAAAACAAATTAGGAAGCTAATACATACCCTCCACTGGGACTTAATTGACCATTAGTTTCCTAGGTTCTGAAAAATCATGTCATTATATCTAACTTATTTCAACATCGCTTTTTACCCCCATAGGATTCTAGTGCTACATACATTTTAAAAAAATGCATCCTCCACCACAAAAATACTACTGCCTTTTGAGGGTGAAAGCTTCTGCCCAGCAACACTTCACAACTGGCGTGGACATTTTTACTCAGGAATTGAAAGATACCATATCTCAGTACAATTACGCAGAAGAATGTAGGTCAGACAAACATAATTACCAATTACAGAGTTTAGATGAAGATGTGTCAGTAACAAGCTCACTGCTGGGAAACAGTATAGCTAGTTCTTAATAATAAATTTCCTTTAGCCATCAGCCTCTCCCCAAAGATTCACACCAATAAAATGTAGCAGAAATATAACAAAATCCCTTCAAACGTCTGAAGGCAGTTTATCTTTTGGGAAGAAAAAAAAAAAAGCAGATAAAAATTGAAAGTAACTATAATTTCAGGGCTAACTGTAGCCATTCCAAAACTAGATCTTTCACAAGCAAGTTCTTGGGATTTTAGCAGTGCAGACAGTTGCACAACAGGCAGCCCAGCTTTGTGTTTGAGATCAGCAACAACCCCCTAGGAGTCTGACACCTCTAATAACACTGAACTGGAGTCTCGGTTCAATACTGAGTTGGAAAGTGCCAGTCCCAGACTCAAGTGTAACTTTCGCAGAAATAACCCAAAATATTCTTGGCAGATCGTCTTTACTTGCACACCCTTTGGTCTTCTGAAGCTGGTCAGCTGTGCTGTGGGGTAAGATTGAATCTGAAGGTGATAAACCTAAGGAAGAGCTAAGCTTTGTGGTTTGTTTGTGAGCTCTTAAACTCCCTGTATGCAGGGCTCTGTTTGGACCACGAGTCGGCAACATATTCTTGGCTGGCTTTCTCTGAGCAGGCAGCTCACCACCTTCTGCATTCTGATCGGTGGGGAGCCAGCCCGAACCACCCGTTAGCTGCAAAGCGCACCCCTGATTTTATGGCTCCCTGTGCTCCTCAAGAAACACTTAATCATGTGACTCTCCGAGCCTGAAGATTTTGCAACTGTCACAAGGCTGCACCAGACAGGTACCTCGGTCAGGTATTTGGACTTTCTTTAAACTCCATAAAAATAACAAACAAAAGGGTTGACCTTGTACTGTACGTGCATGAACGCAGGATTTAAACAGATGCAGAAAAGATCAAGAATTTCAAATAGGCCCAGGAGAATGCCATTCTGCAGGAGTATATTAGGGTTCAGTGTAAAATCTCACCACAGAAAAAGAAATTAAATGAAATAAAAAATAAGTGCAAACCCCAAGAGTACTAGCAAAGATGTTGAACACTCTACTCCAGTTCCTGTCTTCTGACACTAATCATACATACAAAAACGTGTGTCCGTTTCACAGAGCAAATGACAATGCCCTCCTAATTCCAGCAGCTGTATCTCCATCCTCATTTGAAAGACATCACAGAAATGTAAAACATAGCAATCAGAGATGCAGTCATCCCCTGCACATGTGTCTAAGAAGGTTGACACCATAAATAATTGGATTATTTTGGTTTTTATCATGCATCTTTCATTATGCATCTGTAACTCCCAGTGACTTCCAAATCCCATCTTCATGGCTAGGACGATATCCACTTGGAAGAAACTAAGGGCAGTGTTTTAGGTAGGTAGAAGGTAGGTATTGAAACCCAGTAGAAGTATGACACTGTTGTACACTAATAAACAGCCATAGGTAGTGCGATGTTTATACATTATCAAGGGACTGGATTTTATTCTAAATAAGGAAAAATATCCAAGTGACAGAGGCTTTACATGTCCACGAGATGCATTTCTAAAAAAGACATGCCGTGTTTCAAGTATGAGTTATAGGACCAGATGCTGGAATCCGGGTGAAGAATTATAGGCTGCGTTTATGGGAGGTCAGGTCGGGTAACCACAATGGCCTGAAAAATATATTAATCTCATTTGAAAGATAGAATGGAATGCAATCTTTAAGTTAATATAAATACACCATCTGCAGCAGTGAGCCCTGAGGAAGGCATCAGAATATGGAGCAATTTAGGCAGAGAGGAATGAACCAAATGTGAGATGAGGCCAAAATGAAAAGCAAAGCCTGATGTCTGTTACCCTCTGAGGAAGGTGAGGTTCAGGCCTGAATCCAGTGCATGATTCCCAGACCTGACCTGTGTTTCTGGAGAAATCTTAATGATCTCATTAATCCTGGGTGCAATGCAGTTCATCCAAATGAGAGCGAGGAAGCGAAGGGATGACAACCTGCGCTTACGCATTTACATCAGGAAAAGATACTGCATCCAACACGAACTACTCATTTTGCAACTCATTCTGATTAACAGAGAATGTAGCAGTCATACAGCTGGCAAGTGACATTATCCTAAGAGCTGGTAATTAAAAGTGGACAAAATTAAGACAATTGTAGCCGGTGCTTCCCAATGGCTAATATCCTCCAGCTGAGGAAAATTATGAGAAAACAGTGAGTGGGAGGAAGAAATCAGAGAGGAAAACATGAATGGAAATCAGAAGTTCTTTCAGAATAGTCAGTCCATCAGCATCATCAAGGACAGACTGGCTAAGGCTCAACTACTCCAGTGGTAAACTAAAAGGGTTTTAAAGATTCAACGAATGGGGAAAATAGAGCAACTGTCTGAAGTGAAGAGAAAATTATATTGGAAAATAAAGAGATTGTGAAAAACTGGCCCATGGCAATGCTGAGCAGGATTTTTTGAGGAGTGTTTGCATTGCATACAGTTAAATTGTGAACAATATGAAAAGCCAGACTTGTTCAATAAATGTTTCCATTTGGTATTTTGAAAAGTAATATCTTGATGGTGTTTATATGAGACCAAGGTTGAATAAGTACTTTCCAGCCCATTAGGAAATAAGCAGGATGTTAAACATCATCCAGTAGAGATAAACATTTTTAAATCAGCAGGCCTGGATAAATAACACCCAGGGGTCCTAAAATATTTGACTGAGGAGAACTCTGGCTTGCTAATGTTAATTTTTAATAAATTTTAATATCNAGGGAGAACAGGAAACCAAGTGCAATTACAGGGGAGTTATTGAGCAGCTAACCTCACATCAATCCCAGGTAAAAAAGTGGAAAAACTGAGACAGGACTGAACTGCTAAAACATGAAAGAACAAGATTTTAATTACTGCCAGTCAATGTGGGTTTATGGAAAATAGCTCAAATAAAACTGGTTTCATGTTCTGCCTGCAAAAAAAAAGCCAACTGTACAGATGTAGCAGGCTTTCTCAAGGCTTTAGACTTAGTGCATGACATACTTACTAGATAAACACTATATAACATGAAGGAAACTTATGTTAAATGGCTAAGACATGGCTATTTAGCATAACTCAAAACCCAGCTGCGTCAATCAGATCATCATCAAATGAGGATTCTTTACTGGCTTTCCGCAGGGCTTTGAAGTATACTCGGTGCTATTCAGCGTTTTCACTGATGCTCTGCAAGGGAATATAAAGTCAGCACTGATAGACAGATGGCTGACACAAATATTAGCAGCCTGGTAAATAACGATGAGGAGAAAATACTAATGCTGAGAGTATTTTGGGTCACTTGTTAAAGGGAGACCATTTGAATGAAATGCAGTCAGTACAAAGGTGATCTATTAGGCAGAGAGCAAAATAAACCTGATAAGACCCTGGATCCTGGAAAGCTGTGATTCTGGAGAATGGTTTGGGAATCACAGTAGGCAAGTAACACAGCATGAAAATACTAATCCCAGAAAGACCATAAAAAAGGACAAGTTGTTCCCATGATCCACATACCCACAAATAAAGGAGCAGCGAGTTCTCCTCACAGTACAACATCCCACAGAAGTCTGGTCCAGTTTTTACCAACCTCTACAAACAATTGAAATGGCAAGAAAGAACAAGTGTTAGACTGACCTGATGAATGAAGAAGACACCTGACTGTGAGAGATTTAAAGACCCATCTACTGAGTTTATTGTGAAGAAAAAGATGAGTGATGTCTTGATTACACTGTGTAGTTACTTCCAGAAAAGAACGTACTGGATACTAAAGGGTTCTTACATCTGGCAGTGAAAAGCATAATGAGAACCGGTAACTGGAAGTTGAAATCAGAAATTCAAAACGGTCACAATTTTTCAAACAGTGACAGCGATTAACCACTGCGACAAACTTCTAAAGGAAATGATTGATTATCCATTTCCTGATGTATTCATATCAAAATTAGATGCTTTTCCAGAAAATATATTTTAGCCAAAATAAAAGCTATGCTTAATTCAAATGCAAAGTATTGGGTAACAGCATGAAATATAAAAGTCTATGACATGTGGGAGAGAAATTGTGATGACTGCATGGTCTTCTCTGAGTGCGGAAACTCTGGATGTCTGCAAGAAAGTTACCTCTAATCTGGTAGAGCAAGCGATCTAGTAGAGGAAAAGATTTTTAAACCAAACTTGAAAGTGAGCTAAAAATTAATAATAAAGTGACTCTAGTTAACCACTGGACATGCTGATGGTACTACAACTCCAACAACTGTACATCTAGGCTGGATTTTTAAAAATTACTTTTAAAAAACTGAAAAAAAAAAACCCAAAAAACCCCAAATATGAGACAGAGAAATAATTGTTTCTAGTTGTAAGCATTGGAGACTAATTTACTGGGGAAGTTGTAGAATCCTTGCAGTTTTTAAGACTTCTTTACACAAACACTTTCAGTTCCTTGGAGAAAAGTGGGCTAAGGAGCAACCTCATAGCTCTGTACAACTTCCTGAGGAAGGGAAGCAGAGAGAGAGGTCGCCGATCCCTTCTCTCTCAGATCCAGTGATAGGATACATGGGAATGCTTCAAAACTATTCTAAGAGGAGATTTAGACAGGACATTATGGACCAATTCTTTACCAAGGGAGAGGAACAGGCTTCCTAGAGAGATGGTCAGTGCCCTGAGCCTATCAGTGTTTAAGGGGTATTTGGACAATGTCCTTAACAGGCTTTAACTTTTGGTCACAGAATCACAGAATATTCTGAGTTGGGAGGGACCCACAAGGATCAGCTCCAAACTGGTCGGGCAGCTGGACTAGATGATCGTTGTAGGTCCCTTTCAACTGGAATAGTTCAATTCTATTCTACCACACTGATTCTGCTTAGGGAGGGATAGGACTAGATTACCTCCTGAGGCCTCACCTATTGCTATCATTTCTGTGCTATGGTTCAAGTAAAAGTCATGGTCATGATGCTAAATGAGTAATGAGGATAGATAGGACCTCTGTTATGCAGAAGATCTAATAGAATGAAAATTTGAACCTTACATTATGTGATGTTACAAAACTTCTAAAGCTCAGTTACTCTAGAAGGTACATCTGCCTGCTTTTTGTTATCCCAGTGCCTGAGAGAGATCAGAAATTGAGGTAGTGGTTATCTAATACCTATCTCAGTACTTGCCTGCCCTGAAGCCCTGTAGCAGTTCAAGTGCTTTTTGAGAAATGGTATTTTTCAGGTCATCTGAGGCCAAATTGGATTATGGTGAACTTGAAAATTCAAAGCACCATGCAAAGGTGGCAGGGGCTAACGTGTCCTCCCCAGCAGGGACACATCTGAGTCAAGATGATTCACAACCAAGCCTGTACAAATAACTAATTTTTCAGTTTGCCAGGCAATCTTAAAGGGAGAAAAAACATTCACACTGCCCTGAAGTGAAGTTCATGTCTGTTTGTTGATGAAAAGAGCTATGAAAAAAAAAAGTTATTTTCATCAGTCTGACTAAGCTGTTTTGTTTGATTTGAAATTGTTTTGTCTTTGTGGTCTGTTGCATATAAACATAAATTTATGGAAAATTTTCTTCAAAAGTCCACCCATAACAGAATTTCTGAGTGGTGAACAAATGATTCACCTCCCAAAATTTTTGTGGCTTTGTTCAGACCTTTCTATGCATTTCAGCTTCAACAGATACACTGGTGGATCTAGATAGTATCAAAATGGATCAGAGAGTCACAGCCCTTCAAAAACTGGCCAGATAGAAGCTGCAATGGAAAAGTCCAGAGAAACTTATTGAAAAAAATTACTCTGTGGAAATCTCCCTAAAAAACAACATTCAGGCAGAGAAAGCTTTGTGCAGCCAGACCTTCTCCTTAAAACTACTGGACATGAGTAAAAGAAAATGGAAAGTTCTGCCTCTTTTTCCTGTCTCTGATACTGTCAATTTAGCAGAAATTATGTGGTTTTCTGTCCCCCCCGCCCCAAAGCTGCAGCTACACAGCCATGAGCACCACAAAGCATCACCCACCTTTCTCCAGCTCCGTACAGAAAGCCTGGTACTCAGAGGGAGCTGAGTTGCTCGACTTCACATGGAAATTCCTTAGCCAAAATGCATTATAGAAAAAGGTATTCTTTTTAAAAGAGACAAATCTATGTCATTAGTGCTGCAAGACGCACTTTTCAAACACATATATTGAAGAAAGATAACGCCCTCTTGAGCACTGACTTCAGCTCAGCTTGGGATATGGTTGTGCAGAAAGAGTGTTCCCAACAGTTTGGACAACCACATGGGAGGGACTTGATAGAAAGTTCAACACCTTCCCAGGAGATACAAACAGCCTCTGAAAATGCAGCACAATCACAGCTGGTGGATACTTATATATAAATATATATATTAAAAAAAGCTGTTTCCAAATTGTTAGAAAATTCAGAAGACTCAACCTCTGCAATAGGTATATGTTAGGCACAATAAGCAAACAGAAACTTAACTAAACAGTCAGAAACTCCTCCGTTCTTTTTGTGTGATTAAAAAGCTCTCCGTTTGTGAATTTTTTTTTTTTTTGCAGAAACATGCTGATGTCCAGAGAACTTACATCAAGACTAGAACACAGTTTTGAGTCCACAGACAGGAAGATCTTAGACTTATTTCAAAATATGGTAACCAAAAGGCCTGAAAATCCTTGCATGTATTTTTCTAGTTTTGTGAATGACAATCATTTTCCAAAGTGAAATAAGTTAATGCAGATATGAAGAGAGAATGATAGTCCAGATTTTGGATGACCACTTTTAGGCAGCTCTGTTGTAGCTTGTGTTCAACTCTATTCACACCCGTGCTCAATCCAAAAGGCTGAAGGGTTTAAGTGTGACGTGATTCCGTACCGTAGCTATTTTGACATTGATTCATTGCTTTACTGGTGGGCAACCATTGCAAAAGTTAAGACTGCGTTGGTCTGTGCACCTGATGGTGCCGCAGACCTGAGGAGTCTGGGCACTGCCCAACAGCCCTGTCCCTCCGTGGAGTGCAGAGCCCAGGGGCTGCCTTTTGTTCAAGTGCGGGATGGGACCATTGCACCCACTGCCGAGTTTTACTCTTGAGGAGAAATTTTGGATTTGCAGCTATCTCCTAGAATAAAGTCCCGATATTTGGTCGAGGACTACATAGTCTTATCTACCTTCTTTAAAGTGCTCGCACTACATTATTCTTCGGTTGGCTAAGTATCACACCAGCTTAAAAAGAAATATAGAAATATTTCCCAAGGCAGTGTTTTGCCATGATGAAGGGCATTAGATCATACAACTGAAATACTCTAAATTTTGCTTTCCACTCGACTGGCATTGACCAGACCTAGCTTAGGTTTCGTTTCATAGAGCTCAACTGGATTTACAATGCCAAGAAGTAAAAAAGAAAAATAAAAATAACACCTCCTTTTCGTGCCATGAAAATAGACCAACTTTGCCATGTAAGCCAGGTGCAAATGCTCTGGAAAATGAAGGTGCCATTTTTCCAGCCCAGTGCTTCCAGAGCCACATTTGAGGGCTGCACCAGGAGGGGGCAGGAGAAAGCCGTCCGTGCCTTCCCACCGAGGGAAACCCTGGCAAAACCGATTGAAAACTTCCCCAAGCTCCAAGTTAGCTTCTGTGCTCCTGGCACCATCCCTCTGTTACACACATCAAATGATATGTGCAGAGCACTGCGAGTGTGGATTATTTGCAGGCAGAGATCCTGCAAATCCGGGTTTGTAATGCATCCCACGGTGTGATGGCCAGGCTCCCTGACAGCCTCCAGCCTGGTCCAACTTCGCTTCCTCCCCAGTTACTAGGAATTTTGACACTGAGATAAATGAGTTCTGGCTAATTTTCCCTTACAGCCCTTTGACGTAAAGACCATCTCAGCCTCAGCATTTGTGCAGCGCTTCTAAAGAGCCTCCCCGTGCTCTGTGCAGCAATCAATAACAACAACAGCGCAGTAGCTGAGACTGAATGTGGTCTTGTATCGCTAAAGGCAGGGCAGATCAGTGCTGATAAGGCGCCTAGTGGCTGTGTGGATAGAGCAGCCCTGCTACACCTCACAGTCACCTGTCACGTTCAAGGTGGCTGAGCAGGTCCCAAAGGGTGCGGGGCACAGGCTGAGTCTGGGTAATTCTCAGTTTCCAGAGAAAACTACTTCGGACACCTATCTTTGCAGGGGGAGTGAGAGCTGGATGGTGGGGAAGACTGTTACGTGTTTCAAAACTTCCAGCTTCTGGGAGGGTCAGGAAAAAAAGTAAAAAACCCCAGTCTTCTCTTGTGGTATTTGGAATTTCTGCTTTCAATCATAGCCAGAAACCAGAGATGTGAAGCTGTATAAGAATTAAATATGTAAGGGAAAAAAAAAAAATAATCAACCAACCTTTGCTGAACAACAAAGAAGACTTGGCTCATGTTGGTTTCCAAGTATGGGTGAAGGTTCAAGTCACTTACTTCAAAAATACATTACTCATGAATGAGCTTTATTAAGAAACCTTGTGCTCCTATAACTCTTTCCATGTGAGGTTTTCAAGTACTTTATGGAATTAAGCAAAACAACCCTGGGAGGTAGATTAGTTCTAACATCCCCACATTACAGATGGGAAAACTGAACACTAAGCACATTTGTAGGAGAGCCAGAAATAATATTACCTAACTCTCATGTACTGCTTTTCAGCAGTAGATCTCACATCTTTACAATGGAGGAACCATTATCCTTATTTTATAAAAAGGCAAAGTGACTTGCTTGTCCTGGCCAATAGCTGAGCTGAGTGAGAGGAGCCAGTTCTTCCCAGTCCCAAGGCCTGATTTTACTAACTAAATGACCAAACCACACTCTCTTTAATATTAAGCAATTATGCAAACACACATATTAAAAAAAAAAAAAAGAAAATAGAAAGAAAACCAAAGAAAATGCATCAGGGTTAAATTTTTAGAAAGCCAAAAATACGTTTTCTAATACTGAGGATTTTCTTGATTGACTGTATCTCATATCCCACTGATGCACTGCATCTTTACTTTGCTAGTGAACATGGGAAAATAAGCAAATTGAATCTTTTCTCATTAATCATGTGGTATTACCTGACCACAGACGGCATCAGCAGAAAAATTTAACATCAAAGACCATAGTCCTTTTGATGTTGCAAACCTGAACACAGAGGAGATAGTTCAGGTTTTCACAGAAGTAATGACACACGAACATAGAAGGGGTCATGATGTTGCTGTTAAAAAAACAAACAAACAAAAAAACCCCAAAAACCAGCAACCCTCTCCCCCCAAACAAAACTTTCATTTCTACAGCCTTTTCCCTTCTTTCAGGAAAAGCAAATGGCCTTGCTTTGTACCCAATACCTTTTGGTAAGATCTCTTGTCCCAGAGCAAGTCCCCAGTGAGCTGGGCATTCAACAGACAAAATAGGAAGGTGGTGCTGTCCCCAGAGAGCTTTCCATCTAGACCCATTGAAGCATTGTTCCACCCCAAGAAATTCCCTGTGCCTCCTCTGTGCAATCCCGTTATTTTGGGCCCAGAAATAGCAGTCTAAACGCAGGCAGTGTAGAGGCTTTTGAACTAGCAAGTAAAGCAGCGAAAGCTCATACACAGTTCTGGGAGGAAAAATTATGACTAAGAAACTTGTAAAGGCAAGCTGAAGTTGCTGCTTTCAAGGCTGTTTCTGAGCTAGAAGACTTATGGGTCAGAGGATGCTACCCTGGCCCAGCTGTAATGGGGATGCACAGTGGTGCTTGTCTGCAGAAAAATGAATCTACAACAACCACATTAATGTATTCTGATTATATAATGATAAAGATTAAGAACATTGCACATAAATTATAAATGTCACCATATAAAGAAATTTCATGACTCCTCAAAATGGGCTGAACTTAAGCCAATCTTTAAAATGGTTTTGGTAGAGTCATCTGTGAACTGAGCTTCCTTCTACAATTCAGTCAAACATCCTTCCCAAAGGCTAAGCCAAATTAAAGCCAATATTATACTAAAGTCATATACACATGACTTAAAATTAAATTCAAATGGCAACAGAAACAATTTCTTTTGCTCTTCGCTGTGCCCCATCTCTTATGTGTATATCTGATGAGTCACTTCTTGCTTGTGACATCTTTGCCACCTGCAAAATTGTCACACTGGGACCCAGTGACTGGGTGGGGATTTTAAGCTTTTTTTTTTTCTACTTGCAGAGTCCTTTGAGATCACTGGAAAGAAATTCTATAAACCTGTGCTGCTACTCCTCTGAATTACAGAGAAGAGATTCCATTTGAGTGATGTAGACATTGTTACTGTTGCTGTTTGTCTGCAGAAAGTGACCTTTTACTGTGCTGAAAAGAGCCAGACACTGCAGGAACTGCTGAGGATGACACAGTGGATGTCCTCCACTCTGTTGTGAAGTCTAATAAACCTAGAGGACTTTGTGCGTGCCTGGTTCTGTGGGCAGACAGAAAGCAATTATTCCTTTTTCACTTGTGCTAATTTAAGGAGAAAGGTCATTTTGAACAGCTAAGAGAGTTTCTGTAATAATATTTTACTTATTTAACCAATCCTCAGTTTTAACAGATTTATGTCTTAATGTCAGCACTAACCATCCATCCAAGGACCAGAAAAATGCTTTTGTGTCAAAGTGCTATTACTCTCCCTCAAGTACAGATGTGGAAATGGAAAAAGAGAGGTATTTGAAGATTCTTCTCTGACATGGGAACAGCACTGAGATCTCCAATTTTCGTGTGCTCTTCCAAGGTCCCTGCACTATACTTATGCCCACACTTAAGCTCCCTAAGCCAGTTTCAGCTCGGAATGACTCTTGGGCCAGTGCCATGCTATGCCACAGCGAGGGACCCATGTTGAGATTTCTACCACACTGAGGATGGAAAAACTGTCTCAGGGACGCAGCCTGAACCTCTGTGTTGCACAGCATAGCTGCACCCCTTTCCCCTGAACAGCCGTGTTCCGTACAGTGCAGGGCAATGTGTTCATGGATTAGCTGTCTCCAGTGTGAAAAGCTGTGCTCTCCTTTGGCTCTAAAACACCTGGCCCTGGTGTGGCCAGTAGGCAGAGACTAAACACAGGGTGGAAAATGCTGCAGCTCTCAGCAGTGTCCCAGGGTTTGACTGATACACTTCTTCAGACTCTCTAAGGGTTAAGCCCACTTTTATACAAGAGTTCAGTGGAAAAGCCTGCAAAGAAAACAGGGGACAGGGGAGTTTGTCTTCCTCTGTGCAGTAGGCTAGGGCTGCTGGGATCATCAAGGAGCTTTATCCAATATTTTATGCTCTCACAAGGGTCTAGACTGTTGCTAAAACTCTCTATCACTCTCAGTTATTTCCTTTGATTTTCCTTTCTTTTTAGTTGAGGTTTTTGGGGTTTTGCTGTGAGGTTGCAATGACGCAGTGGAGCCTGGGGAAGCATGGCCTGCAGCCTGTGGGTTTCTAGAGGCTGGATGACCCAGAAATTGGATACCATGACCCAGATGGTCCTTTTCAGCCCTACGTTCTTAGGCTTGCAGTCACTGATAGCTGCAGGACACTCTCAAAACTAAAATATGGTCCCTTTTTATACTGACCGAAATGCAACCATGAAAGAAATCTCTCTTGTTTAGTCATCTGGACTGCTGCCGGAGAAAAAATGAACAAGAGGTTTCCTTTAGGTCCACTGAGCAGAACCTTGCACTGTTCACATCCCTGAAGGTGATATGCTCTCATCTAAGTAGAGCATCTGCTCATTTATTGTCCCCAGGAGTCATCACCTGGAATGGGAAACATCAGGGTTTTGCTTGAGCGTTCAGCATTAAGTTGTTGGCAAATCTTCACCGTAACATTTTTTCTTATCTAATGATAATTTGATGTATGAGAAACCTGCCGAGTGAAAGCACGACTATTATGTGAGCAAACAATACCAGCAGTATGTCCAGTATTATCTGTGAAATGTATTTCAATACCTGTGTGATTAATAATGGATTTGGAAGCACAGGGAAGTATAAATAATCCAAAACAATATGCAAACTTCTGTGAAGGAAAGGGATTAATACCAGAACCAAACGAAGCCCTGGAAAATATAGCACTCAAAATAAATTATCCAAAATGCTGGATCTTCCCTCAATGTAATTAAATAATAACATAAAACTCACAGATCAACAGCCCAGTGGTTTTCTCCAGTAAATATAAAACAAAGAAACTCAGCAGCAGTCGAGCTGCTTTTTAATTATACCAACCACTTCAATCGAAAAACCCTATGAGGGTTAGGGAAAAATTGCTGCTAAGGCTGGGCAGGCTTGCTCGGTTGCACAGCATTCCAGGGAGGGGATTTGAAAGCAGAGAGAGCAACTCTGTTCTACACATTCGGTCCTTTCAGCATGCATACAGGAAAAGAACAGTCTTTAAAAGTGAGCATCATAGTTCTGCAGCCTTCCAAAGAGGCCTTGAGAAGAAATTTGACCTAAGCACTTACTGGCACAAGACATTTACATAAACTTTGCTGTGTGGCACACTCCAGCTCCTCAGAAATCCTGAGATCTTTCTACTACAAAAGTTAGTCCCGAACATCTGTGCTAAGCCAAGTCTTTGCTGATGGATGCTGTCTGCTCCGCAGGGTGAGGAAGGCTGGACTGTTCTGCTTTGACTACAGGCTGGCGCAGCACGGTCCCTGAACAGTTCTCACACACATCATCTCTGAAGACATCTTAAATACCGTGAGTTACCCGAGTGCACACACCAGCGGGGCTGTTAGGGAACACAGCTGACCTCTGAAAGTGGTGCCAGAGACCAGGGAGGATGCTGGTCCCTACCCTGACTGGCAGCCAGTAAGATTATTACTAACTATTGTTTTAATTGCCCTGCTGATTTGATTTTCTGGCTTTGCATGCTTCTCTTTTCCTTAATTTGATTCCTTTAGCACATGCACTGGAATACAGGTAAGCAGCTACAATTTAAAATGTAAAAAGGTAGTGTGACAAGACACCATGGGCACAAACTAAAACCTTTTTTTAAATACCCAAGAAATGCCTCAAGACAAATCTTCTTTCACTGAGTTAAATGTTACTTGCTAAAGGAAAAAATACATAGTACAAGAGTAAGTCCTTGAAAGGAAAACAGCCTCCTAAACCCACAAACCCAAGCAAATCAAAAGACAACTTGTTCACAGAGATAAAGGGAAAAAACAGAGAGGAAAGTTTTTAACAAGGACTTTTTTCATTCTCTCTTTTTAATCTAGTATCAGTATCAAGAGCTGAATGGGGAGAGCCTTTGAACAGCACCTGCATGGGCCAGCAGTGAAGGTCACATACCAACCTACAAATCTCTCCCCCCTGGCACTGGAGAGACAGTGTTACATTCCTCCCTTTGTACTGACATGAAGTGGCTTCAAGTCCATGTCCAAGTCTAAATAGTCATGAGCTGTAACCCAATAATAACTGGTGACTTCTGTACGCTGGCCAGCAGTGGAAACTGGAGACTGCTGGTCCCCACTCTCCTGTGCACCCCTGAACGTCCTCCCTTCAGCTCGGCTTTTTCCTTTCCCCACTGTCAACATCAGCTCCAATTCTCTCAGGCTGGCAGCAGTTTGTTAGGAGACTTACACAATTAAGTGTTCAGAAAAAAACCCTAACCTCCAGCAACTTAATTAAGGAGGGCTGTGGGCAGGACTAGGGGACTAGGTTCCTTTCACCAGGTTCAATTGCATGAGAGCCTTGGAAAACTTTCTGGCAGTTTGCTGCAAGGTTATTGAGGCAATTTCTGCATGCTTCAGTCCCTTCTCCCTTCTTTTTTAAACAAAAGCTTAATGAAGGCAAGCAGAAGAAAGAACTATCTGTCACCTTCGCTGACCTGTTTTGACTTTTAAAAAGGAAAGTGATAGTGCAGTTGCAGGGTATTTCAACTATTGCTACCAAGCTGCTGAGCCAAAGGCCGTACGGTTCTTCTAGAGCTTTAAATCACAGGCAGTGACATCTCCAGCAACGTACAGAGGAGTTGCTCAGCACTTGTTCTACCACAATTATTCTGCAGAGATACACACAATGCCTTTTTCACTATGCTGAGACTCACCACAGTAATGCCCTTTGTAAGGGCTGTTAGAAATACCTCAGGTGAAAAATGCATACTCATGCAGTACTGCATCTAGCTTTCTTAATTAGCAAATGATGTACTCTGGGGTAACAGATTGTATTTGGTTTTAAAAGAAATGCCTAAGATGAAAGGATTAGTTCATGTTAATATTTTGGAGGACTTGATAACCAAACAGAAATACACAAACCAAGGGAACAGATACCAACTGGCCTCAGCACACTCACAGTCCATGCTGCCTTCCACTGCTCCAGCTGTTTTCTTAGGGGATCACACAGAAGATGTGTGCCCTGCTAAAGGAAGGGGGCCTGGATCAAACCCTGAAGAAGCTTTGAAAGCTGTTGTGCAGGAGTGAGGCTGTAGATTTATCCTATGTGCGTGAAGATCATTAAGCCATCTTCAGAGAGGGCTGGCTGAAAGCATTACACATGCTATGGACACTCTGTGCTTAGCAAGATACCATTGTGGACCTGAAAACCTAAACTCTGACCTTTACGTGCTTGCCAGAATCTGGGAGATAACAGTTATTCTTCTGACAGCCATTGCGCTGAGACCGTTTTACCTCAAGCAGACATTGTGCTGGCACAATGGAGCTCCTCGCCCGAAATGCTGCGGCGATGACGCCTATTATGGGGCTGACAGTCCCTTTATGGAACACAGCCTGGGCTGCCAGGCTCTGAAGGAAGGACATGTGCACTGCCTGTGTGTGACAGGCTCCAGTTCCAGGCCTGAGAAGGCAACGTGGTTAAACCTGGGTGCTCCAGTGACTTCCATGGGTGCTTGTGGATCACCAGAGACTAGGCCATTGAGTTTGAGTAGGATCACTGGAGCTTCACAAAACACCCACTCTTTTCAAGCAGCTGCCTTGTGCTTGGAGCTGTACTGTTGAGTGGTGATGCACAGAAATTCTAGAACGTGTCAGTTTAATCAGCAGTCCACAGCTAAAGCCCTCTTTAATCTCAATTATATATTAAAACATATTTATTGGGTATTAAAAAGATTGCAGTTCAAATAGAAAAGCCTCTTTGCACCACAGAGGATGTTTAAGACCACTAAAGACCACTTAAAGCCAGCACAGTTTTTTTGGAGGTGTTTAAATAGTTGTAGAACAGGAAACCATGGAGAAACTGAAGATCAGCAGAAAATTTTAAAGAAAGAATTGTACTTCCATGCAAACCACCCACTTCCCAAACATCATGGAGGTACAAGGCATCTGCTGTGCAAAGTTTTCCATACACCCTGACAGAATTAAATATACGGCCACACATAGTGATAGAGCATCAAAAACCCAAGCACTAAGATTCCTCACTGCATAAACTCCCAGTCAGCTAATGAGGAGCTCGCAAAATAGGCCAGAGCCTCTATTTTCAGATCTAGATGTTGTGTTTTACTTGGAAGGGTTTAATGTATCAATAGCAAATGACAGAATTTTTCCCTTGTGATGTTCTTCATCCAAATAAGCTATGTACAAATATTCTATGTGGCAATACTTCTTCAGGCAAATTCTGGCTCATCAAAATCCTAAATCCTATCATTCATTTAATATTGCTCAAATTAACCATTATGCAGTGGGTGAGGTGGCAAAGTACCTAACGTCATCATGACATAATATTGTCAAGCAGTGTTGTGACAACTTTTGCATTTTAGAAAAAAAATAGCTTAGCCAATCTAGCACTGATTGGATTGACAGCAGCTAATTATTGGGTAGTCAGATAAAATTTGAGTGTATCCAGATGAAACTGAAGTAGGAACGGCAGCTATTAAAAATAGCTTTAAAGACAGCAGCAACTTCCCAAGTTGTTAAATAAGAAATAACAGTTATCTTCTGGATGTTATTGACAGTTGTCTTTATAATATCAACAACCATATCACATCATTAGAGTATAGTGCTTCTCAATAATTCAGAAGATATAAATTAGTTTTTCAAGAAAGGTTCATGACCCTAATTTCATTTTCTCCAAATAAATCTAATGCAATGTCCTCGGAGAAGATAATGAAGATCTACAGCTCACCTGAGGAATCATTTAAAAGACCATTAATCATCTTTAAAAAGCAGTGTGGTGACATGCATTACCAGATTGTCCTTCTAAAGAACTGTATGTAAGATATTCCTGGCATGCAGTAGATTACACAATACTGCCATCAAACTTGGTCTCTCTTTACTGGAAGCTGTGGAAACTGGAATATCAGACTCAAGGGAAAACATCTTTGATTTGCAGTGTCCCAGGACAACGGCCAGAGGAAGCCAAACAGGCAAGGAGAACAGAATAGCTGAGATAAGGATGACTGAGAAAACAAGACATACAACATGCATGCAGCCTAATGGGAAGAGAAGCAGTTGTGGAAAAGTATGTACAAAGGCACATTTAAAAAATAATTAGCTCAATCAATCTCTGTGCAAGATAGCCCTCAGCTGCTGTTTGAAAACTCCTGTCCACTGGATCTAGAAAAGGACCCCACCAAAAACATTCAGCAATTTCTAAATAATAAGTAAAGGAAACATTAGGCATGGAACAGGAGCTGACTTACTTCGTTTCATCAAAACTGGACAAAATCACTAATTTCTAAACCTGAACAAATTACACATAATTGAAAAAACTCTAATGTTGTCAGTTAAAAAATCTTGAAATTAATTCCTTTCTAACATCATTCATGTGTAAATTATCTGTTTCAACACTTTTTAAAAGTTTATAATTATGCACAAAATTGTTAGTGACAGTTGTGCTTTGAGCTGAAGTTGTGTTTCAGTACAAAACACAGCACTAAAATTACATCCACTTAAAGCATTTTTTGCTGCTGATAGTCCCTGCATTTAAAAAGTATTAGTAGCTGTTACTAAATGCCAGATGCTGTCAGAAGTGATGAAGATGTTAATTTTTAGTCTTCACCACTTCAGATATTATCTGATATTCAGTTTCTCTGACAAATGTAGATATTTATGAACTGACTACAGCGATCTTCCAGAACTGGAAATTGGGCTGCACTGTATGATGATGACTAACAAGTTGATCATGATTAAAAGCAGAGTCCTGTAACTAAAGTTAGCCCTAAGCTTAACTGAGGGGCTGTGGTTGTTCTAACTTCACTAGGTCATTCGAACTGCCAGTAAAATGAGAATTATAAAATCAATTACTGAGTTATTCATCAAATTCCTTTGCTGTATTTAGACAATCAGTTTCCTCTGTCCTTATCTGATTTTTAATAGAAACTTCTTATCCCTCTGGAACTTCAGGAACTTTTTGTACAACTTGAACATTTTCTGGTGAACAAAACCCCAGGTAACTGTTCAGATCTGATTGACTGTGGTCAATTAAACATCATTTCCCTCTGGTCTCCTTGCATTTATGCTATTGTGCAGTTGATCCTAGGTCTCTGGCAAGTGTGCCTAGTAAGATATTGCATATAGACTCATCAGGTGAACAGATTCATAAGCGGAATGAACCTTAAAAGCAGAAGAAATAAAGGAGCAAGTAACCTATTGATATCAAAACTGACCAAGGAGGATGAGAAAATAACCAGACCTCCAGTTTTGGCCCAGAAGAGATGATCAGAGACTACAGGAGGAAATGCCTTGTGGGGTTAGAGGCAAAGCATTGAGGACTGAAACAGTACACTGGGTTTGTGCTTTGTAGAATCAGGGTTTGGTTTTTTAAAAATTAAATCTGGGCCCGTGCACTCAAACAATTTCTTTGTGTCTATAGAAACCACTTGAACGTGAACTACAGAATTAATGAATTCCCATTTTTACATTGCCTTAATTCCAACAATGGTTCATGGCAGACCTGAATGATATCTCATTTTCAGAGGTCCTATCAACAAACTATCTCCAGGCAAAGACTATTATTTCCTTCATATAAAATATTATAAAACTATAGGAGCAGAAGACATAGAAGACATAGCTTAAAAATGGAAAAATTTTGAATTCACATAGAAAGAAAATCTCGTATGGAGATCAAGTAAGACTGCTATGGACTGGACACTAGAAGCTTTAAGGACTGTTATTCAATTACATTTTTCTGTCTCTACAGTGTCACTTGCTGATGTATACAAAGTGAATTTTATTTGGTGAAACACAAAGAGGGTCCCACCTGAACTAAAGGTGTCATTACACAGAACGTCAACAGAGTAATTGTTCTCCACGAAGGCTACATTACTGTCTTACTTCAGTAGATGGCTTTGTGCTCCAAAAACATATTTAAAAAAAGCATAGTGAAAGATACACATAACTGCTTACTCCTGAAAACTGGAAAAGATAACATTTTGCAGTAGAGATGGCAGATTTCCATGAGGATTTTGTCGTTTATCTAGGTATTAGCATGGTAGCATTACAGAGTACACAGAAGGAATGTCTCAAAAGCAGAGGCCATGTCCAAAAGCTGGATATGCAATGTCATAATTTTATTTGCTGCTATAAGGAGCACATATGACTCAAGCTGAGACTGTTTGATTTGGTTTTTTGTTTTGTTTTTTTTTTTTTTGCAGAAGAAAATCACTGACAGTGAAGAAAAAAAAATTCAAAAGATGGAAGGAAATAATAACCACTTACTATTTGTCATTTTGGTGATCCAGAGCTTGTACTGAAAATAAATGTTTTTGTATAAGTGAGGTGTATGCTTTTACATGAAGAGGATGACAAACTCTTTAAATCCTTTGTTTGCAGGTAGAGGTGTGCTGGTTTTTTTCTAAATAGCCGAAAGTATAAAGACAAAATGACAAATCCAGTTATTCAATATGATAATGGATCTCATGGCTTTTTAAAGCAAAGGGAAAACTGAGTAAGGAATATATAATTTGGAGGCAGAAAGCCTCAGACTTGCTGGAAGGTGAAACAAGAGCTAGAACTGGTGACAGAGCAGCTCAAAACTCCTGTTTCCTCTTCGTGTTCTGCACAGGCGACTGCTGCAAGGACCAAACATCCTCCTATAATATCTATGTCAACTTTAAGAAGCTTAGCTCACTTTATTGGGATATTTGGGTGCAGGTCAGATATCAATCAGCTCATTTTCCAGTTTCATTCTGATTATCAGTTAGTCAAAAATCAATATTAGGGGCTTGCACTTTTACTGCCAGATAAGGCTCTGCTGCACAACTGGGGAAGGAGCAGTCTGGGTCACAAGTCTGTGCCTTGCTGTAGTTAACAGCCGCACCGTGTAATCCGCTTTAAAAACTGCATTTCCAGCTCAAGTTAGTCAGGCTTTCATACAAACAGGGGGAGAGAGGCTGGAAGACTGTCACTGCTCTAATAGTCACCTTCTTATTTTCAGCTTACATTTATCTAGGTCCACTTTTTCACTCATTCACTCCCAGCCAGTATTTTCCTTTAGTTTAAATTGCTCCTCCTTTCCCAAGTATGTACTAACAACACATTTAGAGAAAGAAATTTAAAGATCGGGTATGATGAGAAAGCCCAGTTTGGTAACCTTATCATTCAGGCTTTTTTCTCTCCCATTCCATGTTGAGACATTTTGGTACCAGCAGTGTCAGGAGAATTGTGATGTGGTGCACGTGGGGGATGGGGGAACTGTGGCTCACTGAGGGAGGACACCCAGCTTCATGTACTTCTTCCCTAAGCCTCTCTTCTTTCCTTAGCCTTTTTGTTTCTGTGGCTGAAAAAAATCTTCTTGCTGTTGTGCTTTCTTTTGCATGTCAAACTCAGCTGATTACTAGAAACTCCCAATTTATTTCTACACATTCTGAACTACAAAACATAGATTTATTTCAATAAAATTACTCTCAGGCTTTCTAGGTTTTTTTGTTTTGTTTTGGTTTGGTTTGGTTTTTGTTTTTTTTGGTTTTGTTTGGTGTTGTTGTTGTTTTGGTTTGGTTTGGTTTTTTACCCTATTATATTTCTGGTTGGATCTGGAGCCCATGTCTATACTTTTCTTTTTCCCCTTCTGGAAACAGAAGTTTCAGATAGACTTTACATCACTGACAAATAGTGTTTACCTGTACACTGTATTCTTCTGGTCTTTGTAGTTCTTTGAATTTTATTAGTATCCCCCTAAATTCAACAAAGTTTGTTTTCAAGTAGAAGCTAATTTCAGTGACAGAGCTACTTGTCTTTTTCACTTTTAGCTGATTTTAACTGGATCAAATCAGGATTTCCTAATCCAGTAACAGTTTCTTATGATAGTAGTATTTTTGAAAGAAAGATTTTTTGTTTACTGAAACCAAGTCTTAAATAGCATTGACTCTGGCTGGTTCATAACCCTTTGTGAAAGAAGCATGTCCACTCTCCCATGTGGAAATATCTGGGACCGACCACTGTGAATATTTGCATTTCCACCCTATGCCAAGAAATTATATTTTTCTGTAATAACACAATTCTTGAGAGAGGAAGAGATATTTTTTAAGAACAGCAGAACAATACAGAAGACTATAACCAGTTCCAAAAAGTTTCCAACTGATTGGAGACTCACAGCAACATCTAACCACCATCCATGTGATGACAGCACTGTCCTTCTTCCCAAGACCACTTGGCATAACCTGTTCCTGCACACACAGTGCCTTCAAGCCCTTCCTGGCTCCCCCAATGGAGGTGGAGGACCAGTGGAGGCCCTGGTCACTCTTGTTCTCATCCCACAGCACGGTGAGCCCAGCACAGGTACCTCCTGAGGGTGTATCATCACGCATGGCCTTTGTGAGCCAGATCATTCAGTGAAATATGCTGGGTCATAACCTAACAACCTATAAACCGAAATCATCGTCCTCCTCCCGTTACCAGGTATCTGTCAGCTTGTACTAATTTGAGTCATTATCTCTCAGAGGTTAGTTGGAACTGGCAGCTGCCTCATGGTAACAGGACTGTAAGAGCAGTCATGTCATCTGCACTGCAGCTGCACCCTGAGGTGCATCGTGCCCTTACCTACAAGTAAGACATTGGGGGAAACAGGAACAGAGAAGCCAGGCAGGCCTTGGGGGAAAAGCTATGAAAGATATTAATTATTATTACAGGGATGTTTTAATCAAAATATCAGCTTTGCTTCATTAAATAATAAAGATAAAAGATTTTCTTTGCTGCACTCTGCTCCAAGTGCATCTCTTCTGTTGAGGTAAGGAAATTGTGGTGGATGTAAGTTCAGCTCCTTATAGCACCAGTTTGGGAGTGTAAAGTAAACAAAAGAGGCTCTAGAGAAAAATATAACTATTTCATAAAATGTTCCCAGCTTGAAGCAAGAAGGCTAAAGAAATAGAACATCTCAATGTCAGAACAGCAAATTAGTCTGTTTGCTGGCTAATGCTCGACTTAATTTGGCTCCAGTTTCCCCCACCCTTGGAAAAGGACCTGAAGGAAGGTGACCTACAGGCAGGTATGACTTTCCTGGTGTGAATCCACACATTCAGTGCCACAGAAATGCTTTGGCATCGAGGTGAGAGGTTTGCAGAGTGAGGATTGCGGGAGCAGCCTCATGCTCTGCCCTTGAGAAGGCAACAGTGAACACCAGTGCCCACAGTGCTGTAACACAGGCACATCTCTGAAACCCTTGAAAAGTCATACATGCCTATAAATTTATTATAGCAAAAACCTAAATGGAATCCTAATGAACACAAAAGTTATCTGGTATAATATAGATACATGTAGCTATAAATATATTTATATGTATATACCACATTTTTGTCTGGGAGAGTCTACTGGAAGCTGTAGCACATGTAATAGAAATTATGTGCAAGCTGAAGGATTTCAAATAATCCAAATAGCTCTTCTTTTTATCCTTTCCACAAAATTAGTACAGGCTCTAAACATATTCACAAATCTAAACAGCAGAAAGCAGAATGTATATTACTTAAAATTTATACATAACATTACCAAATTAGATATGAGAGAGGCCTGTAGCAAATCATGTAGCAAAATGACAAGTAACGTTAAAAATCACTCTTCCTTTAAAGTATCCTTACTGCCAATAATTCTCAAGATCATACTTAATCAGTGTATTAGTTTACCACCCCATGGGGACACGAATCTTCATCTCTTTTAAAGTGTTTAAAGGATCACTCTCAGTACTCAGTGGTACCCCAATCTTGGATAGAAATGGTTAAAAAAGTACCAGTTAGCAATGGCTTCAAGTCTATAACTCAGCTAAGAATGAATCACTCTCTAGTTTTTGGATTTTGTATTCTTACTTGTTATGAAGTTCACTGGCTGGCTGAGCAAAGCAAATAAGAATTTTTATGGAGAAGTACAGAAGTAAAGGAGTTCAGCTTCTGAATGAATATTTCCAAAAATAGGAAATTAAACTCTAACGACAAAAGCTGAGAGGAGGCCAAGGGAATTAGCTGTTCCGCTGTCACTCATTTTCCGAATTCCCTCTCCTTAGGCTAGACTTTTTAGGAGAGACAATTTTATCTTTGCACATTGGTGAGCAATAAACTTAGGGAACAAATTTCATGCCCCTTAGGCTTTGTGGAACAAATTCTGTGTGTGTGTGTGTATATATATATATATATATATGTATAGGGGTTTTGTTTTGGTTTTTTTTCATAAGAGAGATAAAACTTGAAACAGAGGTATTGGTATAAAAATTCCTTTTGTGTTGTAAAGATATGCCAAATTTGAGAAACAGGAAATGAGACAATCCTTTATCCTGGTAATTTTCATCATTTAGCCATAGGTAGGAAGGATTTTTAAACCACACCTTTCAAGCATACAGACAGAGGAGCACGATTTATGGAAGTTTCTGTTTCATGGTTGAGCCAACATTAACAGAGCCTCATATTTTACTGGTTTGCTATTTTTATTATATCAAATGTCTCTCTTCAGTTCTTGCAGCACACTGCATAACTATGGAAGCAAGTTCATCTTTTCTATGACAGAAACACTAAAATACAGATCCCCTAGGACAACCTCAATTTCTAAGATGGAAAGTTGATATTAAAACATACGAGTGATAGATGTCTACCTGCCACTGAGAACAGATGGACTCTGGTCACTTCCTTTTTACTCGAGCTTTTGAATATATCTTTTTTTCAGTCAAGTTTATGACTTTCAAAGCTATTGGACTTTTTTTGGGGATACTCTGATCATTTGTCCATGTATCCTGTCCAAAAGCTATCAATTAAAGTTGTGCTGCTGACCACCCAGTCAGGAGATAGGATCTGAAAGTACAAGGCATCAACTCTAAAGAAATACAGACATATAAAGGACTGTTTTTTAACAAAATTGAATGGCAATATTAACGCCATAATTCAGCAAGTAAACTAAAAAACACAGTACAAATTTTACACCAAAGAAGTCCACATGAAGTTTTTTGTTTGCTGTGTTTCTGAAAAAAATCCCACAAATTAAATAACCAAGTTCTTTACTACTGAAAATGTGCATGTTAGTATTGAGAAACACTAACAGGTAGTTGGTATTTTAGGGCTGAATTTACCAATCCTTCAGACAGTGCGAGGAAAAACAAGAGCCTCAATGTAACCACAGCTGAGAACGTCAGGATGAAATTAGAAGCCAGAAAAACACTGCATCAGGACAAAGCCTTTTCAACAACAGAAATCCTTTGAGGTTAGTAGTGAACTTTTTGTTTAGTGGCATGGTGGATCCTTGGCCTGTTTTCTTGGGCTTCTTGGTCTGCTAAGAGACTTGCAATATTCCCCTAAATTTTAGCTACATGTATTTCAGCACAGATCTCTGGCAAATCATGTAAGCCACCTCTCTGTTACTTGTGTCTAGTAGCAGGCATGGCCACACAGAAATAGAAGGGTGTATTAAATCTGCCTGCCATTCCTAAGCAAGGGTGTTCCACACAGCATCTCAGCCACCTCTGCTTCCTGCAGCTTGTGGGTACAGCACTGGGCTCCCCCGAACCCAGGACAGCAGATGGGTCACAGCCGGAGGAAACTGTATGTCTTATGTTTGCACAAGCACAATAAATAGCACTGAAATACAAGTCTTCCAGACTCCTCAGCCTACTATGTTTAACTAATCTTAAATTAGCTAATACAAATAGGCATCTTGAGCTCCATTCCCTCCCAAGGTCAGCAAACAAAATAGATACCAACAGATCCCAAGATTTTAGCTTCTCTGTGAGATTACACCAGAAAGCAAAACCAGTGTCATCTATGAAGCATTATTTTTGAGACTCATAAAGGTGGACAAACAGAAAATTTGATAGTTGTATAGTATCTACTGGACCATTAAACCTACTTGCTGTCAGTATCTGTATTGTCATAATTCAATGAAGCCAAGCGCAATCACGTATTCAATACCACTTAGCTTTTGTACAGTACTTTTCATCAGTGCTGTTCATCAGCACCTAGCAGTTTATAAAAAAAGAGTGTTTCATTATCACATCTTAGCAGGTAAAATGATAGCTGAGACAAAAGAGAGAAAGTGACTTGCTGAAGGTCATTCAACAGGCACAAGGCAGAGCAGGGAATAGATGACAAGTCTCGTGAATCCCCATCCAGCATTCTTGCCATCAGATAGCACAGTCCCTCACAGTAACTCACTGTTCCTCTGCTCTTTCAGCAGCCTGCTGCAAAATACATTCTTCACTCTAGATAACTGTGTCCTTATATATTGGAGGAGATAAATACGGGTAGTGTGTGGAAAACCTAGAAGAATTCATCTACGGTGAAAGTGGGTAAGAAATAGCAGTCAATCTTAAGCTACCAGCAGGAAGAATAAGTGCCATTCCCTCCCTAGAAGGAGTTTACAAGAGTCTGAATAAGGTCACAGAGTAAGTTACCACAAATGTCTTTGATCTCTGTTTTCATCTCAAGATGTGAATTTGAAGGCAAAGCAAGCCATGAGGTGGACAAGAGATGTCTCAGAAAACTCTCATGTGGACTGCCAAGTATTCAGAAACAACACAAAATGAGGCCACAACTGGATTTCTTTGGGATTTTTCCAGATAGGTACCTGTGGAGTTTCAGACATTTCCATGGCCACTCTTTAGCAGATGTTGAAATAAAAGTTACCATTTCCTGCTCCTTAAGGGTTCTTAGAATTAGGCTTCCAGCCATAGGCTTATCTAAAATCCATGGAATCCAATTAAAACTGTACCAAAGTCTAGACTGAATTATCTTTTCAGGAACTATTGGTAACATGAATTAGAAGTTTCCATTCAGCTTCTGCTGAAAGCATCTATTGCTGGTAAAACAAAATAAATTCCATCTAATGAAATAACAGCTGATGGTCATGCATGCGATACAATTGAAAGACGATTGATTAGACTTTTAGATTTTCAATTGTCAATTGACAACTAGTCCTGCACTTGATTTCCTTTCTTCGGAATTTGAATACCTATATCCACAATTTCAGTGTTTATATCATAAACACTATGAGTATCTCAGCTTTGCCAGTCAGTGTTGAGGTTATATGCTGGAGAATTGGAGTGACCTAAGAGTCATCCTCTTGCACTGTCACAGTCCATACAGAGATCTAATCTAATAACTAAGACATCTTCTCCAAAATATAGGCATTTTTTCTGCATTTCGGCTACTCTACACTTGTTGATCATCCCTCTAGATGCAGGCTTGGAATAAAATAAGGTATGGTGCCCTTTCTTCACTGAATGACCCCTGAGAAGGGATAATGCACTGCTAGATTTCAATGTGCAGTGGCAAAATCATATCACTGACCACTTAAAATCATTGAAGAGTATACAGATTTTATTGCAAAGTCTAGCAACACCCCAGCAGAAAAATTTATTCACTTTAATTTCCCCAAATGCATTAGCAGAGCAATTATTTTTTCACTTTGCTAAAAAGCAGTTGCACTCCTATATCTCAGATACAGCCTCCAAAATAAACAAAGCAGTAAACAAAGCAATTAGTTCCTGAAATAAAGATCCTGGTTTTTTAAGGCAAGCAACCAGTAAAAAACTTTTTTTCCTGAGCTTTTTATTCAGAAGTCCCAAGATATTTCCGTCTTACAAGATCCTCTGGAGACTGGAAGTGCGACTATAATAATTTTACAGATTCTGAAGGCTAGTCATGCAAAGTTTATTTTTCTTGCTAAACTTTTCACAAAGCACCATCAGTGTTGGGAACAGAGTACAAGAGAGCTGCCTCTTCTGTCCTTGTTACAGAACTACTCCAACACAGCAGCATCTGTAGCAACAGTTCTTGTTAATATTATTTAAAACTGTGATCAGTCTTATTGCTAGACTCCTACAAAAGTTTAATATTTATAACATATTTCTATGTCCATTATTGTTGATTTAAAAGTAAAATAAAATCAAAAGTAAGGCTGACAGACTTATAGAGTTGAATGTCAAAGAGCAAAAGAAAACATGGTAATAATAAAATTATTATAATGCAATGTGGTAGCAGCCAACATACAGGACCTTTCAAAGGTACCTCATTTTCAGAATCAATCTCTTCAACAGCCTTTCTCTTCAGTCACATGAAATCAATCTGATTACTTCTAACAAAGTTATATATATATAAAAATCCTATCATGTATTACAACATAAGGCATTTCTCATCAGGCAGGGAGACACAGCAGGAATCACACAAAGACATCTATTTCTAGTCCTGAAGATTTCCATGTATTAAACAACCACCTGTGTCTAATTCTGTAGGGAGGAGGAATTGATTTTAATAATATTTTCCAAACTATTACAATTACTTAAAAAGAAACAATCTGTCATTTCTGAAATATGAGAACATGGGATGTTTCTCAGTGAAGTCCTAAAAATACTCCAGCTTTTAGAGTAAAACATGTAATTCCAACCTTAGAGAATATCATTCATAAGGCCTCTCACTATTATTTTTCAAAGGTGAATATTTTTCACCTTTTTTCCAAGCCAACATATTGCAGGCAAGGAAAAGTACATCCCTCTCTGCTGCCTGAATCTACATGGCATCTGCATCAGTAGTTCTGGAAGCAGAGTTTTGGAACACAGGAAGCTGATGATCATGGGAGCATGAAAAATACACTTTTTCACTTGACTGAAATTTATTGAAATGTGCAGCACCACTTAGTGTACCACCAGCATCCCAGATGTAGAATTTGCATATGGAGGCAGCAGTGAGCATGCCCACCTGGTATATTCTCTCCTAATGTCACTAAACAAACTGTTGAAACGCAATATTGTCAAAAAATAATAAATACCATTGACATGAAAACCATGAGACACCAATCAAATGGATTAAAATACTATCTTCTATAAATTAATATATAGCAATTGCAATTAAAATACAGGCCTAGAAGAGAAAATAAAGTCATTAACTGAAAAAAGATGTGTTAAGATATCTACCTATCCCAAAGGTACTGAGCAATATACAACTTCTTTTATAGTTATGCAATATCATTTTCACATAGACAACTCAGCACTCAGCAAGGACAGGTTTTGGCTCTTGCACTTTGTGGGAGGGTTTGGGTTAGTATTTTTCTGGATTTAAAAGACAGCAGATGAGGGCCAGTGAAGATGAAGAAGTCTGTTTTTTCTCCATAAGGATGGGAGTTTTTTACCATTTGTGTTTTAGGGGTTATCTATCAGGGGGTAGTATGAATGCATATCCTTTGAATTTAGGTGGGTAGCTATAGGTAGTGACAGGTCACCTGCCTGTCTGTTGGTTTTATTTTTTCTCATTTCACCACAGATGTCAATGCTGTTAACAGACATAAACAGTGTGTGTTTATACTTAATTTTGTATGCTTGTGGTTAGAAATCTAGTTTGGTTCAAAGTCAAGGCAAACTTGGACATAAAATGTCTCACAGGAAGAGCTATTGAAAACATGCAGGTGAAAGATCAGCTATAGAAGTAAAAAGTAATAATCCAGATCTTAATGTTCTAACCTCTCATTAAAATCTTTGGAAAGAACTTCTATAGAAAGATATCTAGCAACAACTCACTTATAATATTACATTAGCATAATTTTAAACTTCCAGTGGAAAATGAAACAAATCATTCCCGTAAATAAAAGAGAAAGATGAATGACAGGGTTTTATTACCAAAGGAACCACTGGCACTCTAATTAGCAACACAAGGATTATACTTAGGGCGGATGAATCCCCTAAAGTGCGAGCAGTATTTTTACCTCCTTCTATCAGGAAAGGAAAAGTTTAGGTCATCTGAGGGAAATCAAGGAAGTGGAGAAAAATACAATTATACGTCCTTTTCTCCTCCTCTAAAGACAAGCTGGACATTCCCAGGCTGGGCGTTGGTCTCAGCACGTGCCGGGAGGTGTGAGTGCCCGTGCACCGCACCGTGCTGGGAGGACGGCGAACGCCCCTCTCCCCCAACAATCACTCTCTGTTAATATTTGATAGACAGCCAAAGCGCTTCTGTGAAGAAAACGAGTGAACCACCTATGAAAAAATAAACTGCTTTTCAAGAACATCCATCACTGGAAAGGGCTGATTTTCTTGTCCTCAAACAACCTTGTTCCTAAGGCTCCTGGGCTGCCTCTGAGTTGTAGGAAAGAACATATTGGGGGTTCGCTATATGGTGTGATCTCTTTTGTTACTCACTCACTCGTTCATTTTCTCTTTCCTGCACCGGCACAGGGTGCCTGACTGTGAAACCAAGGAGCCACTAAACTGACCCATATTGCTGTTGTGACACTAGTAAACTACACATATTAATACCAAGGCATCTAGCATGGCACTAATAGTTGGATTATTAGTGGCTGAACAAGCAGGCTTAGGCAGCCTTTATTAGGCTAATGAACAGATTTTTCCAACCAATGTCCCTAATCACCGTGCCTGCCTGCAGTAAAATAGCATGAATAACTGTTAAACCAGATACAATTAAGGTCCTCACTGGGATTAGAGCTACGGAGCGGCTGTTCCCAGGCACCTAGATCCCTGTTTCCTAATTCTAGTTAATAGGAGACCTTCTGCCTGCTTTCTGCCTTAAGCCAGTAAAGGAGAAGGGGAGGGAGGGGAGGGAAAAACCCTTTGCAGAATATCAGATCCTCTCTCCTAACCTTTCCTGGATGAATAGAGACGGATTGTGAATCGTGCAAACCTAACATCTTCTAGAACAATGAGGCCCTTCAGCGATAACAATAGTACTAATCATAATAGTAGGCAGCTCCAGCCCCTTTCTATCATGTGCAAACAGTTGGGGCAGAATATGAAATTGCTTTAGAAATAGATACTGACTTTCCCCCCCCCTCCCTTTCACTTGCCTACTAAGAATAGCCTAATTTATTCATGCTTTTATTTGGCAACAGAAACTAGGCTGACCTGCCTCCCTTTTTATTCACACAGATAAAAGGGCTTTGGCAAAAAGGCAGAGGACACTCTCTGCATTTAAAGGTGTCTAGTGTTGCTCTCCAAAGGAATGACAGAATGGTTACTGCTTCTTTCATTGGTCCTCCTCTGCTCTCTGGCCTTCATCTCTTTTCTCTCCGACTTTCTTTGGGGCTGTTCATGCCATAAAAACTAGGTTAAATCTGGGGCGGAGGGGAGGGGAGAGAGTAAAAGAAACTCAAGTGCCTTCAGCATCTCGTTCAGAATAGTGTGGCACTGTGCAGCTACAGAGGTCCTATGTGTAACTCACAGTCTTGGAGCTCCGGGAAGAGAGCATGATTTAGAGATTTTGCTGAGAGCGTGTGTGTTTGGCAAGGGGGGAAAGAAGGGGGACTGAAAAGGGCTTGCGTTAACCCTTCTCCTATCTTTGTGTAACAAAGGTTGCTACTCAGAAAAGGCGAGTCACTTCAGAGACACCTTGCATACCAAACCCGATCCGTATGAGACAGCCTGGCTGCATAGATCGCGCTGACGTCCCCGGCTGTGCTCACGGCAGAGCCCTCCCGAGCAGCACACGCGGCCGAGCCGTCACGCTGCAGACAGATAACAGCAGAGTTAATTGCTGAGTACAAACACAGGCATCTTTCAAGCTGGACAAAACCCCTACGTATCCAAACACAGCTTCAGCGGCTGCCTGCGCATCCACTTGGTGAGCAAAGAGCTGGGTTATCTGGCGCTGGATAGAGGCAAGAGGGCTTCTGTCTGGGTGAGGAAAGTTCAGCTGCTCCCTGCTCGATTAGCAAAACCTCAGTCTAAATAATAATTTTTAACAACGTATCAGAGGTGGTTGGTTATGTGTTTTGGCACTCCTGACGGTGCTGCAAAAGAGCAGGAGCACTGCCCGGCTGTGGTGCCAGGGACCGTCTGCACAAGATAGCCACGACCAGTCACCCACAAAGCAGGGTCTTCTCCAGGCTACTGGTGCCTCGCCTTCTCCATAAGTTCCTTTCAGGGGTTTCAGGTGGTTTTCCCCATAATTCCACTTTTCTCTTGAGCTTATCTCATTGCATGCGAAATATTTTTATAAAAGATGATCTAGAAAGTCACATAAAGAGGAGTCTGAAAAAACAAACACTGAGGATGTTGGTGTAAAAGACCAGCTTAATAGTATCTCCTGCCCTTTTAAATTCAACCACACGCACCACAGACTAATACTTGCCCTGCTCAACATCCGACTCCTGGTCTATATTTGTGATTTATCACCCAAATGACTGATTTTCTTCCTTCTGCACCTTTTGGACTACCTCATTTTCTCAGCTATGCCAAAATAAATATGAATTCAACAGATATATTATGGCTTACTCCACTGCAACTGAGAGCAGAATGTGACTTGTCTTCTCAGATGCATTATTAAAGAACCTAGCAAGAGCACAGATTTTCCTGCTATGTTATCACATGATAAGGTCAAGTTGATCTGCAAAGTGAAACCTTTCAGAATTTTATTTGGCAGTTTGCTTTAAAACATCAAGTGGTAAATGGTTTCTGCTCTATTTCAGTTCTCATGAACACAGTTCTTTTACGACTGAACCCTTCAACAGGTTAGCAAACATTGTCTCTCTGCCAAGACATGCCATTTCTTTTTTTGTAGAATACTTCTTTTCTTCATTCCTCTGCCAACCCTTTTCTCTTCTCCACACACTGCTTTCAGATTGCCAAGACATGATCGTGTGCTTTAAAGTTGATTTCGGAATTACTTGGCATATCTTCTTAGCTTTCATCTATTTTCCTATCTGGAAACACAATAGAAAGCTTTGACTTTCAAGAATTATTTTTTTTAAGCGTCTCTTTCGAGAAGCTATCAAAGTGCTAGCTACCACTGATTTTGTGTAAGAAACTAGACCATCAGGATTAATATTCTTTTCATATACAGTTGAGAAAGGTTGAAACTTCAAAGCTAAAATCCAGATATAACCTCCCTGCAAAGCTCAGGTATTGGCATCTTCTTATCAATCTTAAAAATGAGATGTAAAAAGTCTTATGCAAGAGTACATATCCTAATCACCTCCAGCACTGTCCAAGAAGGATTCAGACACCATGTAACCATATAAAATGCACCAGATTGGGCATCCAGAGGGTTGTGTCCGTAAGAAGTCTATTAGTAGAGTTAAAGCCACAAATAGTAGTTGTGGGCATCTCATCTGTTGTTCTGTTACACTGGCAACAAAACATCACTCTCGCTTCTCCCACTGATCAAAAGATCTTTCCAAGTCCTCAACTCATTCTGGTAGCTCTGTCCTAAATGCTGTTTCTATTTTTTCCACACACTCTGTGAAGTTGAGGCTCAGTCACCCCGGAGTTGTCTCCCTATCTTCCTACTCCTTACACAGCCAATAACCATACTTGCCATTTTAAGAGGAAGCCTCTATTTGGTAGTCCAGAATTACCTGGGTTTCTGTCGTTACCCCAATCCCCTTTTCATGTCACTGCATTGATGGACATGATCTCCACCTTTGAAGTGTGACCTACATTGTCTGTCCATAGATGTAGGATTTTGCATTCAGCTGCATTATTTCAGACTGTTTATTTCTGCAGCCATTACATCTCTCCCTTAACTCTTCAGGGTGAAACCTTTTTGGGCAGTCACTATACCTGGCAATGTGTTGATGTGGTGCCAGATCTTCGTGTTCAATGAACTTTACTGGCCTTCTCCTCTCCACATACCATTCACACAGCCGTCTTTATGTTGGGCTCCTTCTCAATGCCTCTAAGTATTCAGATGCAAAGATATCACATGAGCCACCACATGTCTGTTTACTGCCTCTCTTCCATTGCCTTGAGTTCAACACAAAAATATGCTTATTTACATAACCTCTTGTCAGACATGCATACTTAAAGGCTAACCTGGCCACACAGCACAAAATCATGAGCTTGCTTGCCAAGACCTTGCACTCCTACTCTTCATAATAGGTTTCAGAAGCATCTACGAAAGTCAGAAATACCTTTTCTGTCAATAGAGCACAGAAAGGCCAAACTCAGGACAGTCTTTGAGCTGCATACATCACATGTATTTATAGACCAAAGATCAATACATATTTCAGATGTATCTATATTTAATAGGTGGGACTTAAAAGACACAATCCAGAACAGAGGTATTCTCCTCAACTAGTTCTTGCCATACACACTGGCAATCAATCTATCCTATGGAGAAATGACTCTCAAACGAGGCTTTGTGGGGTGTCAGTTGCAATCTATCAGCCAGAACAGTTTAGGCTTCCCTGTGTAAATGAGGATCCAGGATTTTTAGAGTGAGAATCTGTTTTAATGCTTTTTTGGCCTTTCCATGGGCTGATGCTACAGGTTTGATGGGATCAGTGAAGGGCTCAATGCATGACAACAAAACAGTAAAATCTCTGCAGGTTCAGAAACTATTCTTAGCAGTAGGGAGTCTATATTTTCTTGAAAATATTCCAGAAGAATAATTCCCAGTGCACAATATGGAGAGAACCAAGCTACTCAAATAATACAAAAATGTCTTAGTAAAATGTGACTTTGTTAATTTTTCCCAGGAGAAACATATAAATCACCTGTTGTATTTTGCCAATTAAAGGACAGTGATTTTAAAATTCATCTCTGCAAGTTTTTCAAAATTCCTCAGTATTTCATCCCTCAAACATTTAATTGCTTCTGACTGCCTTCAGGAGTTGTACTGGAATAAAAGCCGTTGTGCAAGGCAGCTGGGAGATCTCAAGCAGTTCCAACTTTTCCCAGTTAATTCTATAGCCTGAAAGCAAGCCAAAATCTTGGATTAACACTAGAAGGGCGAGGATTGTGGCTTCAGAGTTTGTTGCAAACAAAAGCACATTGTCAGTGTATAGCATCCAATGGTACTTCAGTGAACTATCCCTGATACCCTGAGTGCTTGGGTGAAAGCATACCATGATTGCCATTTATTTTGGGGCATCAGCAAACTCTGATGTTGTTGCAAGCCCATAGGGAGCAGGCATTTGTAGTTTAGCAAAAACCCCAAACAAACTCAACCCTCTCCTTCACCCAAAAAACCACCTCCAAACCTAAATTCCTGACTGCAAATGAAACAAACAAAAAGTTACCTTGCATGCGTAGATTTCAGGACCTTGCATGCAGGACCATAATTAGACTCATAGAGATTTTAGTCAAATTAAGGAATTGTATTTTATAAGCTTGTTGTATATCTCGTTATATATTATGCCTATCTCAGACTTTAATAATCATTCCCCCAGCTGCTTTTTGCTTAAGATGGCAAGTTAGCAGTCTACCTACTTTTCCCCCTGACTCCCAGAAGTCTTAACAATGTGTAAATTCAATGCGGGCCATATGCAGTTTATTTAACCTCTCCAGGTGCTCTGGGAAAGGACTTTTAGCCTGTTGCTGATCTAATTTCATCTTCTGTCTTCACCTTTTCCTTAAAACCACAGCAAAACTAATAACTTAGCCTCAAAGCAAGTCTTCAAAGCAGCTTGTCAATTTTCCTTAAAGAAAAACTGAAGGATCAACCACCTTTTTTTCCCCATTTTTGTATAAACAACCTGAAATGGGGATCTAAAAAGAGCGTGGTATTAAATTTCTGTTTTATTTCATGCTCAAAGTACATGCAGTATGTTTTATGGTAATGAATGCACGATCAGAGATTAAGAGTACATCAGCTGAGGAGTTGAACACAGCTCCCATGAGGACAGGAAAAAAAAAAGAATAATCAGCCTGTGAATACAGCCTTTATTACAATACTACAGCTCTAGAACACCTTATTTATGACTTGAGTGGAAAGATTTATGTACTATTAGTTCCAGATTTCATTACACTTATGAACAGTTATGATAAGGATGTGCACATCTCTGGAAGCTTGTCAAAATGTCTATGAAAATTCTGCATGGTGAATTCCCCTGGTCACAGACCACATGTCTTACATGATGGCTTCTCAGGCAGACCATGTTCTTCTCCTAGTTTGTTCTCAGAAAGCAAACTCAGCAGGTAAAGCTGTTTTTCTGCTCTGTCTGTATAAACCCCAGCACAGTGAGATTCTTCTAAACTGGGATTTTAGAGTGTTAGGATAATGCAGATACTAAAAATCAAAACAACAACAGTATGAAACAACTCAGGAAACCAAATTCAGCTCTGTACAACATATACAGCTTGCAAGAAACCTGACCCAACTCAAATCTGACGTTTGCTCTACAACTTCCCCTGTAAAGTCTTGAAAATGCATTATTTCGGAGATGGGACTGCGTCAAAAAACTCCTTTTTTAAAAAAAAAATTCTTCATTGTGTAGGGCGGTTTTTTTACATGGGAATACAGAAAATTTGACTATCTACCTTCAGGGTTCAGCTTTGGGGCCAAGAGCTCTTGGCCCTCAACACGCTGTGTGAAGTCCTCAGACAGGTCAAGTATTTCTGAGGTAAGTACCAGCAAATTTCCTTGTCGTCACATGCCTTGGAGTTCCCTGTGGGTCTGGGGCTATCTCTGTGTGATCTGCTCCCCGGATCAGCCCGTTTACACTGGGGGTTTCCCAAACCTGGGCAGCCATGCCACGCATTTAATCCTCCGTGGAACACACACAGCCCGCCTGCAGCGCAGGCACTCACAGAAGGATCAGGGAGGGAGACATTGCAGATCCTGCTGTACCGCCAGAGATGAGGGGGTTTAGCTGCAGTTGTCTTAAGCTGAGAGGGAAGGAGCATAGCCCACAGGAGAAAAGAGTGTGGAGGAGTCAGCTTGCTCCTGGATTTACTGGAAGTTAGTTAAGTAATCGTATACAGAGGATATAACTAGTAATCAGGTCATGAATCTCTGCATACAGTTATTTTTGTAAGAAGCCAAACACATTTGGCAAGCCTGGCATTGTCTCATATTATTAGCTGGCAAATAGTGTACAAAGTCTTTCAGTCCAGTGAGAGCAACAGCAAAGAAGAGATCGCAGTTGACAGGAAGACAATAAAAACATCTCTGAGCACAGAACAAAGAAGGGACTTGGAACAACAGGAGCACTGAATTCCAAGCCTTGTATAAGCATGGAAAGAAGAATTCAGTCCATGACCAAGCAGATCATGGGTATTCAAAATAAGAAAATTAAGGAAATCATTTAAAAGTGAATACTTTGATGTCCTACTAACTTGAAACACAAACAATAAAAGAATAAGATCCAATTATCTAAAATATTGGGTGAATAGACAAAAAATACATTTGATAAATAGTGACTGAGAATGGAGAATAACATTACAGTTCCAGGAATAAGTGAAGGAAATCAATCCTTGCTTAAAATGTATTGCTCAGAGCCTTGGTATCCATGTCTACATTTAGAGATCTGAAAGGTTCACTAAACACAGGCAGGATCATTCATGGGATGAATAATTTAGGTGATCCCAACATAAAGGACTGACCACTGAGAGAAGCAGCCCAAACCCAACAAGTGTTTCTGAACAGAAAGCACTGAGTTGCTGAAAACATACATCAAAACTAGATGAACTGAGAGTGAAGAGCAAGTCTAACAGAGGCTAGAGCTAAAGGAATCCAGGTGAGACAGGCATAAACTTGTCAAATACATAGGTACCATGGCATCAAAATTAAGATGAAAGATAAGAATGGAGCACACCTCCATGCACCTGAAAGTACTCATAAAAAAACCCAAATAAAAAAGCATTTAGCCTGTCACTGTAACCACAGAAAGCACGGAAAAGCCACCTCAGGACACCAGGGTAGGCAGTCAGTCCTCTGCAGCAGAGAGGGCAAGGACTGGAGGCTCCTTTAGGAGAGTCCACCTCAATCTGGCTCTCAAAATTGCCCAGAGTGACCCTAAACATGGGAGTCACTGGCAGAGCAGGGGCAGAGGCAAGGACAGGGCTGGAGAAAAGCTTAAGAGAGAGATCACACAGAAGCCACAGCAGCAGCAGGGTCTTGGCTGCCAGAAGCAGCCGGCCTTGCGAGAAGCCATCACTTCCCACCCCCAGGCAGGCTGCAAGGGACCCCCCAGCCTCTCCACACAATTCCCAAACTTGAAGGCAGAAGGGCACAGGGCACGTCCCAGGAGGCACCAGTGAAAAGCCCTGGATTTATACACAGAGCACTGACTATCATTTTGTACAGGTTTATTTACATCAGATATCTACCAAGAAACAGGCAGTGGAGTTTTACAAGCACTCTTACCCTGCACAGAATGAAAGAGGCATGTCGGCAATAGCCAGGCTTTGAGCAGCCAGCACAACCCCATTAATTTCCCTCTCCCGAGGAGTGATTTTCCTTATCTATATCTGTGACCTGGATCTTGCTGTTACACCAATCCCACTGAAGTTTGCTTTATTGTGATGGAAAAGTCAGCAGCAGACCCATATGCCCTCAAGGGACACCCTGGTACCAGTCACTCAACCCATGGCTGTGTTATAAAACAGCAACCTTCTGCTTTGCTAATGTGCAGACATATGAGCTGTAGGCAATTTGTATGAAACATTTTAAGATACCAAGAAAAGAGCAAAAAAGCAAAGATGAGAAACAATAGCATACTGTTAAATTTTGGGTCATTTAACACAACTCCCGGTAATTTTCTTGTCTCTGTGCATCAAGTTTAAAACTGGAAAAAAAAATAATCATCATCGCTCCTTGTGTACATCTCAGCAAACCCTACCAGGATACTTCAAGTTTGTCTCAGTTGGCTTCTGTTATGTTGACTTCTGCTACAGGACGAGTGAACACACTGAGGAATAGAGCCATAATTCTGCTCCAAAATCTAATGCCAGCTGGAAACAGTGAAATTATGACATTGGACTTGTCAGTGGGGATGTCAACAGCAGTAGCATGAAAAGGTTTTATGAAATACTTGTTTTTGCAGTCCACCAGATCCTGTAAAAATGCACTGAAGTTGCCTGTTATAGCTTGATCTAAGCCTCTTTGGATTCACAGAAATCTAATAATGAGCTATAATAATCTCTGGATCAGAACCTTTAATGACAAATATGTCTAGAATAGCAATTTTTACATCCCCTAGAAGTAAATATTTTGGTTTAAGCCCCTTTTCTTCACAAACAAGACAGGAAATAGGCTGCAACTAGCTTGCCTCCTGTAGAGGTTATTTTTGATTTTGTTTGTGTATTACAGCAAATAATATAACCAGTAATCTGTAACTGTGACTGAGCTAAAATCTAGAATAAAATGACGTTATTCCTTTTGGCTACTGTTTGAGGAGGAAACTGGTTAAAGGCTGGCAGTACAAGAGTGTTTTATACTGCTGGTTTTGTACTAACATATTGAAGAAACCGCCATGGAATTAGTAGAAGTAACTAGGTTTAGTAAGGGTAATGCGAACTAAACAACTCCAGACAAAGTGTCCTATGCTTTACAAACCTTTGCACTCTGCCAGAAGAATGTGGGAAAAAAGCTAATCAATAAAAGACAAAATAGAAGCATTACCTCATCATGATGCAAACTCCCATAGCCTAAACACTGATCCAAAAGGAAAAAACTGAACTAGTCACTCCAGAGATAGGAGCAAATCTTTGGTCATATCAAACGCTCCACTCTAGTTAGAGAAATACTTGGCTCCCAGCAAAGTAGCAATCTGTTTTTATCCCTCAAAAATGAAGATAGAGATAAAAAGCAAATAACGAAAATGAATTGTTTTTAAAATAGAGTGCGATATCTTTAGGCCAGACTATGCTTTACAAATTATTTGTAGATAGCTGATTGCAGAGAAGCATCTGTCATAGTTTTGACCTCTGTGTGTTGCCATGCCCTAAGGTAGCAATAACACGTGCCCTTTACTAAATAGTAGCAAATCATGTAGCAGTATGCCAATATATTAGCCACAAAGCATATATGTAGGTATGAAAGAAGAAAGTATTTAAAGAAGAAAGAAGAAATTACTTTAAAGCTATGCTCTCTCCCTGGAATGAGATTCTTTGTCTGAATGACACTCTGGACTCGAAAGCTCAGTGTGCACCAGGGGGACTTCTCTGAAGTTTCTTGGTTCCCTTTGACATGGCCCAGACGTTTGTCAGCTGTGCAGCTATGAGGCACAGACACTGCCAGTACAAGTTCAGTATTTTGTCCTGTCAGTCATGTCTACTTTGAGCAGCACTGTCAAGATTTGGTCCTTCCTACCATCAGAAGCGTCTGGAGGAATGAAAACAATCAACGAAACTTTTTGCAGATAAAAAAAAACACTGCACAAACATCCTCATTTTTTAACTAAAACTGAATTTCTCAAACTTTCTATATGCTTAGCACAAATTATGGTTCAATTCAGACTTTAGGCAAAGGCAAACAACAACCCCAGAGCGGGCAACTCCACGCACAATGCTCATCCACTTACAGCAGCTTGATCATTTGAGTGTGCTACAGCTTGCCTGTCGTTTGCTTCATGCTGCTTTTGGAGCTGTTTTTTCCATTTGTTTGTGTTGAAGGCTGCATTTGTTTTCTTTCCTTGTACTGAAAAAACTGGAGTACTGTTGACAGTAAAATTATTAGGCCCTTTACCCTAAAGTTGTCAACCAGTCTTGGCTGTTAACAGATCTAACAATTAGGTAATTAAAAGTATGATTGACAGGCAAACAGCGAAAGAAACCAAACCTGTTATTGCACCCCTTCAGTGCAACAAATAAACCCTCTGTACGTTTTCAGTATTCACTGGCTTCAACAGGCCTAATTATCCCTGGTTGATGAGTATGTGCATAGCATTCAGAAAGTGTAAGGTTTTCATGTCACTTGTTTTTTTTCTGAGGTTTTTTTTTTTTCAGCTAGAGTCCTTTTTCTGATACGTGTGTGCATTTTGAATATAATGCTAAAATACTGGATGTCACCCCGACTGCTGGAAATAAGCCAACATATAATAATATCCTATCAGGAATGCTTAGGAAAAATAAATCACTCCAGATCCTTGGAGTCAGTGATACAACTGCTATTCCCTTGTCAGAAGCAGGCAAGCGCATATGTTTAGTGCTGCACTGCAAGGTAGGCAGTCAGAGCTGCTCTGCCGTACGGGACCAGCCTGGATGACTGACAGTAACAGAGCTGTCACCGTGTGTTTCCCATTTTCTGCAGCGTGTGGCTCTGCACCCTGCTGTGTACCTCTTCAGTGGCCACTGATTTGATATGATGCATTCTGAGAGGCAGAACACCTGACGACGTATTTTAAAATTAAACCAAAACCGTGCTGCTCTTTTCCAATTTAGACATCTAGGGAGAATTCTGCGCTGTATGGGATCCTTTAATTTTTTATTCTCCCTCTTTCAAATCACATTCTCTGCCTTTCTCACACACAGACCAGGCAATAAATCTGTGTGTGCTTCGTTTTTGGTGGGCATCATTCAAAGGCTGATTTGTTAGGTGTAATTACATTCACAGCAGTTTGAAAGAATTGAGCTAAGCCGCCTGCCCTTCAGCTGCAAGTCTTGGTTTACAGTGCACCCTATTAATATGCAACTGGGCAGACAGATGAAATGCCCTCAACAGGTCTTAGATGTCTTTAGCATCTTAGTCCCCTAACTCTGTAAACATTGGTTAGCTCTGGGAGCAGGGACTGCTGTGCTGCACAGGCAGTGCCACTCTGGGGGAAGGGATCCTTCCAAGAGCCTGAAAGCCACCTGAATGGCTTTAGGGACTTCTCAGATATTTACCCTTTCCTGTGGCTAACAATCTGAGCTTGCAACTGCCTCTTCTGGCCAAGCAGAATTCACCACACACAGCCAGGCTGAGAGAAGAGGGGAGAAAAATCCTCTGAAAAACCACCCCAGCAACCTCGCTCAGCAGGGCCAGGACCTCTAGGTCTTCAAACTAAATGACATCAGAGCAGGTGACTACACACGGGGGGTTTTTTGGAACAATAATCAAGACAGATGACAATACAGCTACGCTGCTGTCTCTCTCCTCCCACTATATTTCCTCCTCTTCCTACACACTATCATATCTCTTTCATGTCATATTCAAAGCAGCATTTCAAACCAAGAGCCGGAGCTAGAAATGGCTTGTTGGAGGGAGGCTGTTCTCTCCAGCAGGATATAAAAATTGAGATGGTGCTATAGAGGAGATTACATTTTTTTTACACATGTATTTTAAAAGAACTTGGCCAACCCTGTCACTAGGACGAGATGCAGTACAACTGTTAATGCAATACCTTCAGTCTCTTAGCTTTGCTACTTCCTAATTAATGAAAAAATAACTTCACAGGCTTTCCAGAGCTATGGTGACCTCACCACCAATGCTGACACACAGACCAGGAACACGGAGAGGTTGTTCTGGAGCGGTGGATTTGCTCACTCCCATTTTCTGATGAATTTGATCCCAGATCAGAACCTCTTTCCACACTCAGTCCTTCCTCCCCTCTTGCATATCCCTGCACCTCCACCTTGCTGCTAAACACCTCTGTGTCCCACCACTGACTTGAAATAGCACATCAGCTCCTGTGGGAGCTGGACAAGAGGAAACACACACAACAGCAAAAGCAAAGCAGGTGGTCTGCTGGCAGACACCCCACGTCTTTGAGACTAGAAACATTCCTCTTGCCTTGCGTTAAACACAGCTAAAAATGGTTCACAGGCTACTAGGGATAAGGAAAGGTTGGGTGTGCAGCCATATCCCTGACCTTTCCTCATGCATCCAAATTAAAATAATAATAAAATATATATATATATGCACCTTAACTGAAATTTGAGGAGGAAACTGTGTCTTTTTAACATGGCAAAACTATGAATATATAGAATATGTAGAAAACCTCAAAGGTCAATTACAAGGAATTAGTGGGCCAAAAGCTGTGTAGAAACAGATTTACATCCGTACAGCAGAGAGAATGGATTAGTTAGCAGGGCAGGGTTTGACCTAAGGGGAATTAAACCAACCAAACAAAACAAACCCCTAAAGATCAAGTCTCAGGCTCTCTATAAGATTTAAGGATGTGAAAATTTCCCAAGTAACAAGCTATTTTTATACCATCTATTTTAAACCTTTCTATTCATGAGATGATTCTTCTTTTATTCATGCTCCTTCAATCTATTATATAGACCATACTTGCTAGCTACTACATTTTAGGACCATGCAAACTTTAACTATTGGTTTGTCCTAAAAACAGGTCTGAGGATTTAGCATTTGCATCCAGACAAAATCTTTTCAAAGTTCATAGGTGTTTTGATTCAGACCCACTTGAAGGCCTTGATTCTGCAAGATGCAAAGCGTTTTGAGCTCCCTCCAAAGTCCAAGGCAGTTGAAAGTGCTCTGTACTTTGAAGGGCTGGGCACATAATTTAAAAATCTCTGTTAGGAAAGAAACCAAACAACCAACAACACTCTCCTCAATGATCCATTATTTAAGAGGCATGAATTTAATTACTTACTGTAACTAAGCTCAAGAAAGCTAGTCTTCTCACTTGGAAGGATACCAAATTTCCATGTCTGCATATAGGCACAATCACATACAGTGTGACCTTAACAAGATTTATGGTGTGGTTTATTAATTCTCTAAATTGGTTCCATAAATCTACACTAGCCCTCACTATTTAGCTGACTAAACGGTCTTTGATCTCTGCAGAGAGAAGAAACATACAAATCAGATTTCTTTCATAAAGGTACTGGGCCAGACCCTGCCCTTGGAGGTATGGCCAGCAGCTCCTCATCCCTCTCTCCATGGCAGGAATTCACAGCAAAAATTTGTCTGCCATATGCAAATCACATCCTCAATTAAAACAGTTTGGATTTCTAGATGATGGGCATTTTATCTGCGCAGTGCTGCTCATTTTGCAGCAACTAACAAGTCCTGGGGAATTTGGGAGATATTTTCACATGGGGAAAAAGCTAACTTTGCCTCAATTTATTTACACAAAGCTGTTACAAGATAACACTGTCTACAAATATTTCACTTAGAACAACACAATAATTTCGAAAAAGATAATTTTATTCAAGATCTACTTTGTAGGTTTAAGCAATGGACTGGCTGCTCATGCTCCACAGTGGACCAGGCTCAGCTCTCTGGGTTTGCAGAGCTCCATGCTGGGATACTCTATGTATTATCTCACAGACAGTTTTCACACAGCAGTTTTTCTTCTTGCCTATAGAAATCCATACTGGGCCTAGATGTGGCTTCATTCTGGCAGCCTGCTACAACAGTTCACATTGCTGCTGCTGCCCTCCCAAGATAAATCTCAACCAGTTCCAGTGAGCCTCTGAAAAATTTTGATAACAACCGAAGTCAAACATTCTTTTAGAGCATGGCAAATCTTGACTGAACTCAAGAAACCTGTACCACGTCAAGATACCTCAATTTTGTTTCATGCTGATCAGGAAAAGGAGGGGAAAATTAGAGCATACTTTACTTTTATTAGCATTTTGAATTTTTTCTTTAACAGTCAAATTAAGCCATGATGTGTTATTAAGTAACAGCGTGTTTGCAAACTCATAAAAACTGAAAAGTATTCCACTGAGTTAAAATCAAAATGTGACACAACACATCTTTTGCATTTGCACCACACTGAGCTTAGAAAGCAGCATCATGTTTACTACAATGTCTGGGGAAAACTGAACAAATGCTATTGCTCTTCAGTTCAGACTTGTCCTCCTTTATGTTCTTCACCTCCTCATAAAATTCAGATTTGAGGTTTGGTTAGGTTCATTTTTAGTCTCAGTCCAAAAACATTTTCAAATAGAAACTGAATTATCCCATAGGCTTATGCGTATATTAATATAGCTCTTTCCTGTTCTTTCTAGTTTAACTTTGAGATGAAACCTTTTGTGTAGAAAATACAAAGAAACCGACCTGGTCTGCCTCTTTTTTAGTTACAAAGGGGGGAAAGTGCATTCTTATCAAACTGGATGTGAAGAACTAATTTTAATAGCTGTATTATTCTTTAATTATTTCTTTAACTTTATAATTTCATCAGTTAACACAGTGCACAAGAGGCAGTATTTGGCTCCATAGGTGTGCACCTCACAGAGGTGAAATTTTTGCAGGCACCATCTGGAACCAGACAACTGAGGACAAAGTATTATGTTCAAGTCTCTGCCAAATATGACAAAAACTGAGGAGATGAACATTAAAAGAATAGATTTAGAAAATACCTAAAATAATCAGTTCCACTAGAAGACTTCTCTCCAGGAGGTTGGTCACACATCTACTGCTTCTGATAACTCCTGAGCAAGAATTCATGAACTCTAAATGTACTCCTAAATTTTACTGAAAAAAGTGAAGATACAACACATCTCTGTCATGGTGGGAGTTGGATCTGAAGACTTCACCAGACAAAAGGCTAATTCAAGGGCTAAAATATAATGCAGATAATGCTTTATCTCTGGAGCTGGGAGACATTATACTGAATCTGCAGGAGCTACTTGAGTGTTGAAGGAGAAAAGTTTTTGCTAGGTATATCCACACAAGCTGCTGTCTAACAAGCTGTACAGGAGCCAAAAGCCCAGGATCTGTTGTTTAGGTGGATATCAATTCCCTCTTTGTCCTAATAATAAAATTTTTAAAAAGTGGAAAAAAAAAACCCCAAACAAAAAACCAAACAAAAAAAATCCCCACCGCTCTAGAAGAATTCTAGATGATACCATGATAACATGTTCTTGTCTTTGTTAGACCAGCATTTTATCTAGAGGTTAAATCATCCTTGTTTTTCTCCCATGGACTCAATCCAATGAAACCACTTCTTTGTTCAAAGGTAGTGCCTCAACCTGAACACAACATGTGGCTGAAGCTGCATTAACTCAAAATACAGCTAAAAGTGTCCTTTGTGTGTTTGTGTGTATACTGATTAAAGTAAATATTTTTGCTATTAAAATGAGATCCAGCACATTGAGACTTCTCCATGTACCCTGATTTCCAGTGTCTCTGAACCAGAGACAATTTCTTTAACTAAAGGCACTCCAAATCCAAAATGTGGCTTTACTCTCTGTAAACGAAATTTGCCATATCTGTGGTAATTTTATTCCTGTGTGCATTATACTTGTTTCCCCATCTACATTTTCCTTTTCTTCTATTGACAGTAAATTTCATCTGCCACTCTAGCATGCTGTCACTCACTCCTGTGAGATTCTTCTGCAACTCTTCACGATGAAGTTTGATTTCCAGAATAATTTTCTATCACCAAATGCTCTCATTATTCAATTTAATATCTAAGTTCATTTATGAATATGTTGAACAGCACAGCTACCAGCTGGATACTACTAAATTCCCTTTACCAAGCAAGCTGACCGTTTATTCCCACTTATTTTTCCCCCATCTTTTAGCTAGTTATTAACCCCTGAAAGGATTGTCCCTCTTGTTTTATGATAGCTGTTTCTTTCTTACCAGGTGTCTGGTGCAAACGCAACCCAGCAGAACGGAACAGCCTGGGAGGTTCCTGGAGTGTGTGGTGGGCACCCAGGGGAGGGACCCTGCTGCCTCTTGCTAATGAACAGAGAAGGCCTGGTGTGTGATGTGATGGCTGGAGGCTGTCTTGGGCACAGCAGCCACAAAATGATACCGTTTTTGGATTCTCAGAGAAGTCAAGACTAGGCTCAGCAGAAATTGCAAGCTTGGACTTCTGGAGGGCAGACTTCGGATGTGGCACCAAAGGACGTGGTTTAGTAGTGGACTCGGCAGTGCTGGGTGAATGGTTGGACTCAGTCTTAAAGGTCTTTTCCAACTTAACAATTCTATATTCTATGAAAAGCCATCAAGCAGAAATTGTTTAGAGAAACTTTCTGGAAATTCAGAATATACCCTTATCAGCTCCACTGCAGAGGTTTTCATTTGTCTGTATTTAATTCCTTTACACAAGCCTCCAACAAATCTATGAGATAAAATCCCTCTATAAATGCCATCTTGTGTTTTCACAATAAATCATATTTATCCATATTTCTACTTTATTATTAGCATGGGCTCTGCCCAATACAGAGGTCAGATTCATTCCTGCTCAGACATTCAACATTTGTCTTTTTTCTTCTTGGACCAAGGAGGGGTTCTTTAGTACCATATTATTGTCCTATATTCCATTTTTCATCCACAAATACAATATTTTTCTGTTAAACTGCTGTCTAACTAAGTTCCCCATCCTGTGTTTGGCTAAATGCTTGTTACACCTCTGCCTGAGGTGGCTGGTTTCTCCCTGGTTTGGATCTGACAAGACAAAAAGCAATTTTAGCTGAAAAAATTCCTTCCTAAGGGGACCCTTTACCCACCTGATCCCTTCCCAATCTGTTGGTAGTGACACCTGATAGTGGAAGTAGGAACTCATCCTTATTTATCAGTCCCCTCTGGCAATTAGTTGGGTCTGCTCTCTCTCTGGTATGCTGTGCAGGAACAGGCTGTGTACTTGAGCTGCATAAAGATAGTTTAGGTATATCTATGTTTTTGCATTGATGGGACACGGGGAAGATGATGAGTGCGTTTGTGTATCTGAGCAGGGTGTGGGTTGTTGCTGGGTGATTAAAACACAAAGCATGTTATGGTGAGATAGATTATTTGAAGAATGTACAGCAAGCAAAACCACCAGAGGGAAGAAGGCAAAAAATGACTTGATTCTAATACTCAACAGTATGCAAAAGGTTAGAGAAGAAGACAGTCAAAATATAATTTCAGAGCCTGATTCAAATCCCACTGAAGTAAATGAAAAATTCCCTTTGGTTTCAATAGAGTCTGAACTTGGTCATTAATAGCTTACATTCTGAGACTGCACTCACACTTCAAATGTGTTTTAAATTTAACCCAAAAAAAAATTAGACAGGTAAAGCAGCATGTGAATTGTAGAATTTGATTAATATATGGGAAAATCAATTTATTGAGTCCTATCCTACTTCCTTTGGAATCGATGAGAGCTTTACCATTGATTTCAGCTGTAGAAAAACCTCACTGCTTCCTAGAGGGAGCTTTCCATCTGAGTCTCCAACAAGGAAATGCTCATTCACAAGCCGTGTGATCTAATCCATGGCAGCTTTAGCAGAACACACTGACATCCCTAGAGAGCAGGATGAAGTCAGATCAGGGCTGTAAGATGAACCAAGGCCACGTAAAGCCTTGCTTAAGTCAACATAAGGATATTATAGTCGAGATTTCACCACGGCCTTTCCATTGCAGTGGGAACTTGAAGCAAAGAGGGTTGAGCGAGAGTTGACGCGGGGAGACCCGGTGATGCAGGGTTACGTAATAATCCAGCCTGCTAATCACAAAAGCATGGATAAGCATTTCAGCCTACATCGCACAGGCAAGCATCTAATCTTGGAGATGCTTTCTGGTGGGGTGTTTTATCTTCCTTTCTCTTTCTTTCATTTTTTTCCTTTCCCCCCCCCCCCTAGTTGTCACACAGCCTGAGGTGAGAGGAAAGAAAAGAAGCCCCCCCTGCAGATAAACCATAGCAATCAGGATAACGATTGCAAAGGATCATCAGTCTTCAGGACATGACCTGAGCATCACCGAGGGCTAGAAGAGCATTTTTCATCTCTCCCTTCCTTCCCTCCCTCCCAGTTTGTCACTGCAGAAATGTAGGGTAGCAGGTAAGCAGAGATGGTGTTTCTGATTCTTAGGCAAGACACAAGATAAAATGTACAGGTCAGCCCTCTTGGGTCAAAACCAAAGGAAAAAGAGAAAAGAATCCCTGAGAAAAGGATTAAGCAGGAATCCTCCAAATCCCTGCCTTGATTCACTTCTTCCTAGAAACGAAAAGAAGCCAACGGAGCCTGCAATTGCCTTTCCCAGATGGGAGATAGGAACTTTCCAAATTCTTCATCTGTCATCAGCCAGGGATAGAAAACCCTTGTCATCATCCCAAGAAAAAGAAGAGAGTAAACATTTGTCAGGAAGATGCTCTGTATCTCATTTGTGAAGCACCTGAAGTGTAAATAATTATAGGTCAGGCCCTGCTATATGTTATTTGTTGTCCTGTTAGAGAATTACTATAAGGTAATATTTCAAAGGATTTGTTTATAGGAAAGCTGTATCCAGGTTACATAAACTCCCAAAGCAGGGTCAAACTTACTTAATATACTTTGTTGATATGTATCTTTAATTCCTAAAGGACAGCAATGAAGAAAACTGACAATGGTTGAGAGCACACTGAATTCTGTATGAAAATCGGTAAGGCAGTTTAAACTGATGATTACAAAAACATTTATCTGTTATTGTCACAAACTGCATTAATCAAGCAAATCACATATATCTGTCCCATGAGGGCACTAACTACAATTCTTCAAAGTTTTAGCACAGTTTGGATCCTACAAGATCGTACTGATACCATGGTATCTTAGAGGTCTTTTCTAACCTTAATAATTCTATGATTCTATGATGTGGTGCTACTCAAAAGGGTTTAATATTCTATTAGGAAAGGAAATGAATTCATCTGTGGGAGATGAGAAGGTGATCAGCTCAACAGGACAGAACAAATTCAGTGTACAAGTGGAGAATCACAGATTTCAAACCCTCTCTGCCCTGACTAATTTAAAACACATTTCAAGAAGGAAGATAAATGGGAGAAGGGAAACCCTCCCAATCATCAGCAGTGCCAGCTGTTCTCCAGCAGGGTTATAGGGAATACCCAGGGGACAGGAAGGGGGCACATCAAGCACCTGAACACAATATTGATCCCCTCCTAAGGGCTGGGGTATGTTACAGACCTTGCCAGGGAGTGAGTCTGCTGGAATGCAGAAAGGACAGACTCAGACTGGTGATTGACAACAAGATCCAGTCACTTTTGCCACTCCTGAACTCACATATAAGATGTATTCACAGAAAAGCAATTTACTCTGCTCATATGCTACTGAAGCCTATAGGTAAACAGAAGCTTCACTGAACAGCTCATCTGTAATGTTCCACTGGCCTTGCAAGAGGGATGAAAAAACTATGAAATAGGACGGAAGACTGAATATATTTTTTTATTATCAAACAGCTTTGCATCAGGTTATTCTTCAGAAGCATGGGAAAAAAAATCGTCTCACGTCTGAGAGTTTCCTTATTCTCCAGAAAACTGAATGACAGAGGGGAAGTAATAACAGAAAAATAAACCTCAAAAAAAAAAAAACTCAAAATGAACATGCTCTTTTCACTGCACTGAGATTCTCCCAGAGGTGAAAGCAAAACAAGGTCTTTTGGAATTTTGGATATTGACAAGTTGTTGTCAGACTGCATATAAATTCATTACATCACACTTGGATTCTTCAGTGCACACTTTACTTGGCTGGTAATGTTTTCAAAATACATGGACCTCTGAAATTATTGTACAAGGCTCTTTCAGAGAAGCTAAAATGCTTCACTGCACCTAAAAATATGCAGCGACAGCACAGCAAACTGAGGCATAGTTGCCACAGGTATCAGAAATACCTGCAAAGGGAAGATTTAAAGGATGAAATATGCTAAACCCCATTCCTCTACTTAAATGACTACAAAAACCCCCATGATTTATGGTAATTCATTGCAAGTTCTCCAGCACCATCACATCAGAGCACCTCTCAACCTTCATGTACTAACCTTAGAAATTTACCTAAGGTGAGGTCGTATTCCTATTTCTGCTCTAGCAACGATCAGTGTTGAACAGATGAAAACTCAGGAAAGAGAAAAAGCTAATTTCCTAACTGCCACTGTGTCACCTCTTTTCCAGATGAAGTCTTTTATTCATCTTGACCTCCGTGTCATGCTCAAGATCACCTTCAGATCAACATTTCCTGTCATGTAAAATTCAATATGCCAGTATAGGAGAATAAATGGATGTGAAGAGGATTGAAAAGAATAAAGCGAAGTACTCTTACAGAAACACTAGTTATAACCTATAATTAGGAAGAGATAATTTTGAAAAGTTGTAAATAAAATTACTAGATTATTTATGGGATTTATTGCACTTTCCAAAAACTAAGGTTAATATAGTTTATATAAACAAATAGATGCCTGGAAATTCTCACTTTATCACAAAACTCAGTCAAGAAATGCAAGAAAACTCAGGAGGTCACCCTGGAAAAACGCAGCTAAAAGTTAGCAGCACCTCCTTTGAAGTTGCTTACTCTAAGGGCAAAATCTGGCATTAAAAAACTCACTTTCTTGATGTGATTTTGAAGTCTGGTGCCACCAGTAAAACAATCTATGTTTTGTGCCTTATTATTTGTTATATGAATATTTTACTCTATGCCAAGTGAGAAAAAAAAAAATAAAAGCACATTTCCTACGTAGGCAATGGCAAGGAGCTTTGTGCTTCTCCCTGCCTAGAAATCACACAGCAGCAATGTCACAGGAAAGAGTGGCATCTTCAACTAACATTGGTACTCCTCCATAATAAATAATTTACACTTGATGATCCATTTAAAGCAGATCTTAATTAAGTGCAATACAGTTGCACTTATTGATCCACAGACCTATTGGATCTGTACAGATCAAATCCTTATCGATCTGGAGACATAACCTTTTTTCAAGAGGCTTAATCTAAATTAAATCAAATACCACATTAAATGCTTAGACCGTCTTTTTAGATTGGTGTGTGCTCTCCTGGCTTCAGGAACCTGCTGCTAAAAATATTCAGCTACAGAGTTTATCCAGATTTATAAATAATGTGGCTGGGGCAGCTGTTCTCCTAATGGCTGTGTGCTAAGCAGGCTTGCAAAGCCTGGCACGGCAAAAAAGGGATCCTTCAGATCCCACAGGCTACAAGAGGAAGATCTAGGAAAGTCTTGGGGCTTCACTACAACCTAAAAGGTCTCATGCTACAGTCACAGAGCTGGTGTTGGCCACACATCTCCAGTGCAGAAGCACCTACCAACCCATGGCTACAATTGATACAACAGGTTCACTGAGCTTGCCCACAATTTCTTCCAAATAACTGCTAAGTCAACACTGTCAGGGAGCAGAGGACTATAGCTACAGGCAGTTTCTCTGCCTTCACTTTCACAGAAGTGAAAGGGGGAAAAGTTAAATAGCTGTGGGAATTTTAGAAGCAATGATTCTATACTATTAGGAGGAAGAACGTATCACACATATGAAGATTTAATCCTTCAAAAAGGCAAGCTACGATTTTCTATTAATTTTGGAAATCTTTATTGTATAGGGTTTTGTGTGCAAATATGTATCTAGGAAACAAAATAATAGAGCTAAAATAGGTTGTTAGTAGTACAGGAACTACTAATAGTTTCTAGAAATTCCTTTTCTTTTTTTTGTATTTAAGCTGAACTAAAATTTTTGTATCTCAGGAAACTTCATTTCAAAGTGACATGTTTCATTATGTTCAAGGGATTTTGCAAACATGAACCAAGTCCAAATGTATAAAAAATTGATTCAATCTTAGATTCAGTGAGGATATTTTATGATATAAAATATTTCTTCACAAGAAAATCAACATTAAAATAGGGAACTTTTTGCTTGTTCCATTAAATGGTGAGATTTATTTCCCTTAAAAGGTTTAATTACTTCCTGTTCACTGATCTGCTCCAGTGTATTTGCAGAAGCTGATGTCACCTGGACCTTTGTACAAATTTACTTTTCAGCTTAGTGAGGTTGTTCATTATAAACAGGTTAAAGCAAATTCTACATAAGCTATTCGCTACCACTGCTAACACCAAGAACAAAGAAAAGAAGAGAGCAAGAAGGATACTAAGGGAAAAAAAACCAAAAACAAACCAAAACCTTCACAGTTCTGGTTTTCTTATTGAATACTGCCTGCAGCAGCTCAATTCAAATATTTAAATTATGTCAGCAATTAGACAAGCCTATTGTGCTTAAGATATTTCAGCTAGTCCTAAAAGTGTGAATAATTTTCAGTGAGGAACACTTATTTTGTTGAATTTGATGCATTTTTTTCTGAAGTATGCAAGAGGGATGGTTTGAGAGCTGCTTGCTCTGGCTCAGTACCGGGGAACTGAAGAGACTGCATTTCTCTCTGATTTTTGTGACCACTGCAGTATTGCTTGTTCACAATTTCTTTCCCAAAGACCTACTCACAGAGGTGAAAACTGAAAACCCATCCTCTATGCTGACAGGTTTACCAGCACATTAAAGGCAGTAAAATCACAAAAGCTAAGGAAGCCGAGTGTCCCATGATTTTCCTGTTGGTGGCTCTGTACCAGCCCTACAGATGCGCGTGTCCCATGTCCCCCTGGCCTCGTGCAGGGGAGCAGCTCCAGGCCAGTCCTTGCTACAGTGTGCAGGCCTGCAGCACCTTCTCCTCCAGGGTTTCCACAGCCTGATACTCTGATAAGCAAGTTCTTTTAACATGGATGTGTGACACTGGTGCTCATTGCAGCCCTGTGCATTTCTCTCACTTCGGTAATGACTACGGAAGGTGTCAAGATAATAAAAAGCCACTCTATGTCCATTGTTAACTCCTGCTTTAATTAACATTTTTCTTTCCAGTCGCCTTGGGTAGGAATTCTAGGCTTGCCTATTTTACAAAAGACAGGTTCATTTTAAAATAGCTTAAAAGAGAAGAAAATGCCAATAATCCAACCCCAGAAAAAAACACTCACCCATTTTTCACTTACTGTATAACACGGTATGTAAGACTTCTGCAAATGTTCACCAAAATTTGGATTCATTGCTTTATAAAATGAAGTCATGCAAAAAAGGTGCATTTGTAACGTGTTATTTGCTCTCTCAGATGAATGCTCTTGAAAAACATTCTAAAGAAACAGATAAGTATTTTTCACAGTGAAGTACAGGCAAGGCTTGCCTGTATTATCTATACCAGTTGTGATGAAATTTAACAAACTTGAGTGGCATAGGTAAAAAGATTCTCTTATATTTTGCAAAACTAAATGAAGTCACCAGAGTAGTGCCATTAAAAGCAACCAAGACATGGAGTCATTTAAACGGCTTCCCCTAGATGGCTAGGTTAAGCTCTGTTAAAATTAATCCTTTTTCATGCTGGCAGGTGTAACAAAGAAAACCTTTTTGTATGGAGTGCAAAGAGGGTATTTTACCCTCTCAAAGGAAAGCTGCTTGATATTTCCATGGAGAAAACAGCACAAGTGATTAACAATTTAGATTTCCCGTTCCTAAGCTTTGTTTATATAAATATATGGGGGATCATTTCTGAATCTGTAAGAGGATTTTCTACAGTCCAATGTAAAGAACTTAAAACTGCCATAAATGAGATGTTAAAAAAAATAAACAGATTGCCTTGATAAATGCCAGTTATTGCAGACTGAGCTCCACTGTAGTAACACACAGAGCAGCTGACATTTAAAAGGAACCTGACTAGAATGCTAGCTCCCTAGGTAGAATTTTTTCTTCTCTAAAATAATCTCAAGTCTTTGTATGGTTCCCACAAGACAGGATCTCTGTAGTGGTGCTCAGCCCTTCCCGACTCACGGTTATGACCTACTTCAGGACAGCCTTTTACACACACACAGGTAGCAAATGAGCATCTTCCTGAGCTGGGTCCAACCATGGGCATGTCATTGCTGGGACAGAAGGGACTCCAGAGACCAGGTCTTTGACATAAACACAGAGACCAAAATGAGCTTCGGTCTCCTCCACTTCCCTGCTAACTTTCATCCCTCTTCTCTTCAGGATTAATTCTTCCTCAGTTTTTCCTGAATAGTATTTCCTACCCCCGACTTGATTTCCATAAAGGACTGAACCCACTTTCCTTGAGAAACAGTGCTGGGTTTTTTCCAAATGCAGAGACGGATGAAAATAACAAACAACAGTAGATCCCACTTTTATGCTGCTTTCTTGCTCCCTGGGGCTTTCCCCTCAGCACAGAGGAGAGGATCAATAGGCTTTGTGCTGAAGCTCTTGGCTGGTGGGAATTGCTTTGCTGACCTGCTTCTTGCCTGCTCCTCACAGGTCTCTCCCAGCAGTTTTAAAGAGCAAGACCCCAGTCTCTGACTGTCAGAAGGGCTGCCCCCATTTACAGAGCCTTGGTGCAAGCTTGACTGCAAGCTTTTGGGGGGGTTTTTTAATCTTTTTTTTTTTTTTCGCTTTGTCTGAATAAACAAATCCCTCCAACTCCCATAACTCTCCTTCCTTGTTAATTAGCAAACCTTGAACTGCCTCAGCTACTCCTGCTAAGCACTGAATGTATCATGCATGTTAGTACAGAATTCACATAACTGACCCCTCTCAGTTCAGCATAAAATCTATTTCTTACTTGATGATCAGTACGCTTGTTAATATAATTTCTCTCTGGCCCAAAGGAGGCAAGTCAAAGAATAGGCAATAGAGCATTTAAAGAACAGAAGAAATAGCCAGGTTTGTGACTCAGAAAGGACCAATTCCTTGCTCAGAAAAACCCCAAACGAGTGCTATAGGATAGCTATGCACTAACCCTCTACCCCCTTCCACACTGAAAGCCAAGTATGAAAGTGCAGGGAAGCACATGCCTACAAAGCCAACCTTCACTGCCACGTCCTTGCCACGACAAGTCATCTGCAGCAGCCGTGCAAGATGTGCAGGGTGACTTCACCAGCAGAAACAGATTAGCTTCCGACTTCCACCCCTACTGCTGACCAAAGGTTTTCCACATTCTGATCCCCTTGACAGCAGAGGGATACATGCTGGGCATGGTCATAACTTCTGAAAACTGTGATGAAAGAAAATACAAACTGTCTCTGAACAGCCCCTGGGACTCTCCTCAGTGCACCTGAGAGTGTCAGGACCACCATTGCATAAAACCCACAAATATAAGTAGCCAAAATATCTCTGTTCTATTCATATCTGTTGAATTCAGAACAAGTTTAAAACTTTGAATTAAATTTCTAGACTTTGGAAAGTTTACCCTTTACAGAGAGATGAAGAACTAATAAAGCTGGAAGGAAACAATACATTTTTAAAGCTGACTGAGACTAAGAACATCGGGTAAGGACTGTTAAAAATGCGCTCACTGCCACATCATTTTGACAGTACAGCAGTGTCTCAGCAGGTTGTAATGCAACTCCTTGGTATTTCTAAGTGCACTGGGCCTCTAGGATCACTCTCTGGGAAGAGACGTCAAGGTTGTTATTAGAAAGTTGTTTACATTTAATTAAAACGCTCAACTTATCTGAGCTTCCATAAGGTTAATAAACCCATCAAATTTCTAGAGGGATTATAATCAGAACATATATGTTCCGGTAACTTTCCTCTGTTTCCGCAAGATTTCTATAAAATATTTAAGTCCATCAAATATTGAACGTGCACACTTAATGATCTAAACTTTTATTTTAGAATGAGGTTTTTGAGTTTGAAAAGTTATCTGTAAATACTTAAAAGAAAACTCGGCAGAAGCATTCTTTAGCTAGAGGAGCTTGTGAAAATCTGATGACCTTTCATTCAGCCTGACCACTTTACAAAGAAACTCTGCAGCCTTTACAGGTTTAACCTCTTAATACTTTCGGGTTTTTGAATCCTGCACTTTCATTGCCTGGAGGTGTACTTCTTTGTGCTCCTGCCCAATTTCTAGGTGATTTATTAGCCTCTATTCCAGTAAGGACAGCAGTGATATTTCTACACTCGTGGGCCATCTCCTCTGCTGTAGTCATTGTGGACCCACTACCCAGTGCCCACCTTTGTTCATTAGGATGCTTTTCTGAAATGCTGCCTATACTGACAAGCCAAACATGCTGTCCAGGCACATCCTTCCTCCTTACTCAAGGTTTGGCATGGAGGTGCCCTGATCCCGCAGCTGGGAGCTGCTGTGAGAAGGACACACAGGTAAACAAGCTGGAGTGGGGCTGGGAGCAGCCAGACTCCAAGTGGATCAGGTCCCCGGGGCACGGCAGGGAGTGCACCGCCTTCTTGGCCCCGAGACAACCTGTGCTATTTTCCACCAAGTAGCACTTGCTGATGATATCGGCAAGGCAAGGCCCACAGCCAACTCATGCATTATGTTGCTGATGTTACAGAATCAAATTTTATAGGAGAAGGCAGCTGGAAGAGGCCTCCAGAGAAATCTAGCTCACCTCTGTCCAAAAACAAGATCAGCAATGCTTGCGTCATTTTGACAGATGCTCACCCAACTCGTTTGTAAAGTCTTCCAATACCAAAGGCTCCCTAATCTTCCCAGCAAGTCTTGACTATTCCTAACATTATAAAGTCAGGGTTTTTCTAATGACTAACCTCTCTTTACAATCTGAGTGCGTTATTTTGTCTTATGCAAGATAAACAGTTTATTTGCTCCCTTTTATGTATTTAAAGATTACTTTGCTTTCCCTCAATCCTGTCTTCCACAGGCAAAACTTTCATTCATTCTTCTCTTCCATACCGAGGCTTCTGTATCTGTGACCATTCTGCCTGGTCTCCTCTGGTCCCTCCAATCTGCAGTTACAGTTTTCCAGTCAAAGTGGCACCCTGTTCACAGTGGTTTCATCAGAAATACACTTCTCTAGTTTACTTATAAAAAACCACTGTGAAACAGCATCAAACCCCCAAGTAAACAGACACAATGAATATAATTTTCCTCCTGTTAAAAAGGTGTATTGTTCTGTTACAGAAGGAAGTTGGACATATTTGATATTATTTGTTATTGATAAGTCTATGGCCTTTGCTTGCTTCCATTATCTCCTTAATTTCTTGTTCCAGTATTTTCTGAAGAAGTTAAGATGCACTGTCTCAATTATCTTTTTCCTTTAAATGTATACACTAGGTTTCTAGTCTAGTACTTTTCCCACCATCTGTAAATTAACAAAAATATCCATAAGCAGTCCCTTTTTAAATATTCTCCAGATTTTATTTATTGAAAGATGAGGTCCTGCCCTTGTGTCACTGGATTACTTATGGCAACATGGACCAAGTTGGCACTTTTAGTGAAGATGTGGCTTTCTGCCAGACAGCAGTAAGCACTGTAATCTTTGCAACTTCATCTGCTAATAATTTGCCTCTGTTATGTAACAGGACAGCAATTTTTGGCCATCTTCTAACTGTTCTGGTCATCTGAGGTCCATTAGGTCACTTTTACTGTTCATCATGGGAAGCCTTCCATTTTTTAATCTTTGCATGTAATGTTTTTTTTTTTTCTTACCTTGTATTTAAGAACTGTTCCCCTGCATTTTCCACTATGCTTACTGTCTGGGCCTGATACCTCAGATTCAGAAATTGCCCAAAATGCCTCCTTACAAATCAAAAATCTTAAATAAAAAAATCAACTTAATTTGTCCTTTTTTTTTTCTTCTGAATACCTTCATAATTGTGGCCCTTGGGTTGAAAAATATGGGATTAGATTTGGTTGTCAGGATTCATATATTAAAACCAGAATCTTTGTAAAGAGAAACTGTATTTCTGCTCCTGCTCAGCAATGGCAATATATCAGATAAACTGAGTGTTCAATAAGATATGTATACCAGTTGCATCTGGCCACTTCACATGCGTTTCAGTGCTGTTTTCTGAGATATATAGAAATCCAACAAAAACAAGGAATAGCATGTCTCACTGGCTTTCCATGTGGGACACGGGACTTGCCCTACCACAGAGGACAGCCAGTAGCATAAAAGTCACAGCCCTGCAGAGCCTGCCCATTTCTGCAGCAATCCTCGTAGGACACTGGGGGCGTGGACCCTACTGTTGTGTGGGCCACACAGCAGGTACAGGTAGGAGACTCTTGAGGTCAGAGACCTCTCAGCTGGAATTCCCTTTACCCTGCATTTTGGGGTATCAGAAAACCTCTGTGACATTTGTTGAAAATATCTCCTGCATAAGTCTTCTAAGTCTCTGAAATTTTATCTTTAAGTTTTCTTCTTTCCATGCATTAAGTAGATGTTAAAGGCATTTTTTTTTCCCTCCTCAGTATATTTTCAGGCCACGCTGAAGGATAAACCTATCATGTTTCTGACCCACTAGAAAAGCTGCTTTAGTGTTGCAGGAAATGTAATCTGTATGACCGACATGAAAGTGTTATAAGATGTGAGCTGCAGAGATTTTGGAAGGTTGTGTCTGAGCCACAACATCCATTCTTCATTGCTAGGCTTTGCAAGCTAATATCCTCTTAGCCTAATTTAAAATCATTAATTAAAACTGAGTTGAAACTGATGTGTAATGTAATAAGGACAAGAGATCCCATGCCAAAAAAGAGGAGGAAGTTTTAAGAGATGTCCATGTATTTATATTTGCTCTGCTTTTCTTGAATCAGAATTTACTGTACAACATGACCCTAATTTAGTAATGTCCTCAGATTCGTGAAGTTTACACACACATTTTGATGAAAAATTAGTAATTACTATGATGAAACTAGGAACCAGGCAGGCGGCTAGCAGGTTTTTTTTGAGGAAATTATAAACACAATCCCTCTACTTCTTGGTCCTCCAAGGCACTGGGTATATCACATCAACGCAGTAAGGAAAATCTGTTGAAATCAGTTGGAAATCCTGACTAGCACAATATGAGCTGTTGCTGCAGTGTAAGAAGTTCTTCATCTCAGCAAGTGATATGCTACAACAGGTTTTGTGAAGCGAATTCATTTTCTCTCCCGTGCGTGCTGGGGTGGAGGCGGGGAGGAGGATGGGGAGCGGGAAGTAGAAAAGATGGTAGAATGGCAGGGTAAAGAAGTTAACTTTTTTTTTTATTAAACCTTTTCTAGCTTTCAGTGGGTGTAAAAAATAGTTAAATTCCGTAATTAAATTATAATTCCAATCTTAAACAATAAAAAGAAATCCTGTAATAATCTATGTGCAGTGCCTGACAGCTGGGCCGTCTGATCCTTGCAGTCTGCTTACAAATTGGTATTAGTGGCACTAATAAAGCTGATTAATGTTGTGACTAGAGACCCACTAACCTGACACTGCCAGCTGGGCGCACAAAGGCTGTCAATCTACATGGCAGCTGTTAAACTATGAGCGCCGTAGCCTTTAATTTACATTTCAGCAACCTCCTCACTGTAATGCATTTTAATGGGCACGAATAAAAACCGCTGGTGACGTGCAGGAATTTCACAGGATATCGGTGTGTACACATTATATTAGTAAAATACCACTTATCAAAAGACCAGAGATAAAGCCAATTCTTTCCTCAGTTACTTTTCTTGAGACCTGTAGCAACTCTGTCATAAGCAATGCACTTACTGCAAATTGCCACTGGTATGGCTGAGGGCACATTTGCAGCCAGTTTACCCATCCTGAAGAATTATGATAGCTCCCTGATTTCCATGATACAAATAGCCAGGAAGGTACTATCTGCATCTTAATGGCATTTTCCCACAGCTGCTTTGCTTACAAGTACTTTGGAGGGGTCCCAGAACAGGTCCTGTCCATCATTCAGTGATCTTTAGCAAATCACCCTTCTGACACTTTTTGGAGAGCCCATGGCTGGACTAGGAACCCAAGCAACTCATTCCCTTCACCACGTTATTTTCTGGTGAGAGGATTGCTGCACTGCCTGTGCTCTAACGGTACTGTGTGTAAACTATATGTAAACAGACGTTTATAAGCTTTTAAGACTATCAACCAAGGACCTTCCACAAATATTCAGTCCAACTGATCCACTTACTACTTAAATGCAAAGAATTTACAGCAATGATACATGAGTTGCCATATTAAAACAAAAAAGGGAAGATGCACAAATGTTCCAAGGCTACTCCACAGGAAACATGGTCTACTTTCCTTTCTATTATTGACCCTAATAAAAGCATGGTTTATTATGGTAAATGCTTTCCTGCTTTGTAAACTGCATCACATATGCAGAAATTCTGGTCAACATTTTCTTAAGGCAGGTATCCTGGTAGATATTTTGTAGGTTTTTTTAAAATATTATTATCATTAATTCTTTAATCTTTGACTGTTTTGTTGCCAAAATGCCCTAGAAATGTCCTTTGGTTGTTCCATTGTGTTGTCCTGGCAATATCCAAGAGCTAGACATTTTTCAAATTTTTTTTTGGAGGGAGAGAGTTTTATAGGAAGTAAGTGTCAGAGGAGAATATGATGTGAAAAAAGAAAAGAATACAGCCCCACAGTGTTTATGTTACTCATTCTAAAAAACATATATAAATCTGAGAACATCACAAATCCTCAAACATATATTAAAATCTGAAATAGGCTATAAACTGTCTGAGAAATCCAATCTATTGTTACTGATTCTTTGCTATCAAAAATAGATTTCCTTCTCTCCCAGTTCCAGAGAACAGGTGAGCATGTACATATTTCTGAAAAAAAAATCAGAATTAAGCAAAAAAAAAAACCCACGCCACAATTCATTGAGTGAGCTAATATTTAAACCCAAGTCTATTTGCTCTTGTTCCTGTTTTTTTTTTTTATAACTTGACAAATCTTCTGTTCTCAATGAAGCACAGTATTATTTTTTTTTTAATGCAGCCTTTTGAGGACAGGGATAAAGAGCAGAGAATTAAGGACATGGTGAGAGTTGGGTTAACATTTGTCTGCATAGCCCAGGTCATGCATCTTGGTTTGCTGTTACTTCCGACTCACACAGTATCAAGTTCAAAGGCAAGTAAAGAGGCCATGAAAGGAACAGTGTTTGTACACTACTCTGAGTACAAAAATGAAGGTACCCTCTCGTCACATCACCAGTCAGCTCTTGTGCCTTTTGTCTTTTCTTTTGACATTTCACAGAAAACATTGTGGAGGGGGAATCTGATGACTTCCTAACCCTGGAATCTTGCTGATTTAAAAATACTTTCTTACCTAGTATAATATTAATAACAACTTGGGAGAAAAAAGGTACCAGAAACTGTACTGTAGAGTCAGCAGAATAAGGTAAATTGTACCCAACTAGCAGGGTGAGCTTCATTAATATACAAGTTGCAAGGTCTTGTAGCTTATTTGGCTGTCCATCATCGGGGAATCTACTGCACCTCATGTTCTCAGGCATCATCTTCTCAATGATTTTGGCCAAAAGGTTGAAATACGGAGCTGCCCTCAGCTGCCTCCCCACAGGGCTAACAGACCTCCCTCCACAAGCCAAAGAATCCTTTCGTCATGAGACTCTCATTAAAACCAAGGCAGAACTCTGTGCTCTGGACAGATGTAAGGTGTGATGCATTTGCAGTACTGGTTCATTGTCACTGCTCAGTATCATGAAACCATTTCAACCCCAGGAATGATCAAACCTTTCTGTCAGTCCAAATCTGATTCCCAGGACAGTATCATGTGGAAAAGCACAGCAAGTGTCTAAGTCCAAGAATCCCCTCTCCCTTTTCCTTCTGCAAACTTAAACAGGAGTAAGATGACAAATAACATATGTTATAACTATCCCAGTGTCAATAAGTCCCATGATGTTTTACATCCGCTGAGGAGGGAGGAGGGAGGACATAGACAATAAAATCCGTTAACACAGTTGAAATGCAAGGCCAGAAGAAGAAAATCCAATCCTAACATCTCAAACAGGATCTATTAGAAGTGGAGAGAACCATGAAATCACCCACTTATTTTTCTAACTTCCACCAGATAACAGGATTCAAAGGATTGTATAAATGCCAAGATAGATTAGATACAATAGATAGAACCAATTGTTTGTTCAGGCCATGCTACAAATATGCCAGTCAAATGCATATGTAGTCTTATAGGACTACATGCAGAGATGCAAATGTTTAACTTGAATAGATTGGGGCTGATGACATCCTTAGCCTGCAATCTTTACATGACATTTCCTTTCCCTATTTCATAACATAAGTTAGAATTAGTAAGGAACAATCTCTCTCTGGATTTTTTTAGTATAGCAAGAACAAAAGTAAAGTTCTGCTTTTTAATACAAAACTAAATGGAGTTACTTTTCATCATCTCTAACAATTAATAGAAGCATTAACTATTAAAATGAATAGCTGCAATTTGGTCTAGAAAACTTCTTTAACAAGTGTCTTCTGCAGGTGAAAGGAAACTTTTAAGTGAGGACTGACTCTTGCAGTAGAAGTTAAAGCAGTGAGCTTCACCTTATCAAATCAAACTGTGCTCTGCTTTTAATGGAAACAACTTGTCTTCACATACCCACTCAAAGGTTTCACTGAGAGAAGAGCTTACATACAATATTTCTCCTTCCCCAGTTTAATTTTCATGAGTTCCTACTGATAGGGGTCAAGTGAAATAACATTTCATAAGCAGAAGTTTATGACTAGGTTTTCTTGCCAGAACAGAATGGCATCTGTTCCCATGCATGTTTAATTTAAATATTTTTCATGAATGTGGGATGATGGTATAAATATTTGAAATCATCAATATAGTAGACTGCACTATAGCATGGAAAGGCTGCTGCACAGCTGCTGTTAAATTATAGATTTCTTATGCAATGAATACATTTAACTTGTCTTTTGAAGAATTAAAAAATTATGTCTTCTGTCTAAAATACTTTGTCAGATCTTTAAGAGATGTTCTTCATATGACCTACAGCTTACAGACAACTGAAAGCATAACTCTGTGACCCCATCATGAGTGACACTTACATAGGCTGAACTGATGGAGCCAGGGCAAGAGCACACTGCTCATGGGGAATGAGTGAGTTTCTTCTCTTTGTCATCTTTAATCTCCCCTTCTTCCACTCATGAACCTGTTCTCAGTAAAAATAGCTCCCAGGTCCCATGCCTTGGTCTGTGGTCTGATTCTCCAGTTTACATTCTAGAGAACACTCATCTCCCCAATGCTGACTTGAAAAAAAACTATAAAACCAAACACCACTACAACAAAAAACTATTTTTGCCTTTGTCTCCATCCCAGGAACATGATGATGTGCCAGTTTACATCATCTGTAAAAATTCTGACAACCAAGTCTCAGAGGCAGATGAGGCTCTCCCTTATGTACAAGTCACTTAAAACAGCCTGGAGAAGTTTTTGTTAAAGGCAACCAAATTCAGAATGTGAGGGAAAGGAGGTACTGGAATGTTTCATGGCATTGTTTATGCTGATATCTGGAACCCAGGATGATTTATAGTGAAACAAACATTGGCAATTTTCACAACTTAACAGACAGAAAAATGACCATTTTGTTATGGTCCAACTCAACAGCTACACCTTTGTAAAAAGAAAAAAATGACCTTATGTTTAAAACATTTCTTGCAGAAAAACTCTTCTCATTGCAGGGTATGTTTACATTGTGTTACTGTGATCTAAAAATGAATTTCTTGACAGAATAGTATCTTTTGAGTCTTGGCATTACAAAGTCTGCTTTTAGACCTTTTAATTGTTAAAGCTAATTACGAGTTATATAATTTTGCTGTGCTATTCATTTTGGTGATTATCTGTAAACACAAACCACATAAGTGCCATAGAAATGGAGAAGGCAAGACATGTAGTGAAATATTATATGTGTAGTGGCATAAAGCTTTATTGGCATGAGCTAGGAATGGATGCATTACTCATGAATGGTGAAGCCAGCAGTAAATTAAGAAGGTGGCCCCAAGTGAGTATTAGTCACCTAAATACAACCATATGCCACCAGATTTTGCGTTACGTTTTCACAGAAATGTTATTTCTAAGATTTGCAGAGAATTTCTAAATGGACTCCAACTTCAAAGCCTCACAAATGAAGACCTAAGAACCAACATGTGTGCAACCCACCTCACCCCTTCCAAACTTTAAATCATTAATGAACTCACCAATAAATCAAGATGTTTATCGCAAATGGGGCTGTTTTACCAACCATTTCTGGGGAGTAGAAACAGCCTGCATTGAATGTCATGAAGTCACCCTGCTTGCTTCTCTTTGCAAAGCTCAGATCACAAACCGCTTCCCACCTACTGAGGGGAGGCTTGTGTGGCAGCAGCATCTAAAAAACTGCTGATCTTGATACAGTGCATCATGCCTGCAAACTAAACGCTACGTCTTTGACAAAGTTGCAGAATTCAGGGAGTAACTATGAATATTACCCATCTTGCAAAAGATAAGCTTGTAAGAGGCTGTTATGGCCCATATATAGCATGATATAGGAGCTGTCAGTTACTACCGTTTGCTCAGAGCAGCTTTTGAGCCACAACAGCAATGCAGAACGAGCTCTATGTTGTCTTAGCTGTCTTATTTTAACAGTAATTCAATTTGCTGGGTACATCGGGTCACATTTTGGTTGCTCGGGAGTGATCTGCGGAGCAAGCAAACACACAGGCACCGTCAGGGCAAGGGCTGTACACGGGGGGTGTGCAGAGCACAGCCAGAGGCAGCGAGGGCTGCGCTGGGCACTCTGCTGCTGCTCTGGCTGCCTGCTGCCGTATCTCATGCTGCCATGGCTTAACCCATAGCTCGGTGGGAATTTTCGCATTCACTGACAGTTTCTATAGTCCTTCATGTGAAAAGGGGATTGCCATACAGGTCCTGAGCATGCAGCCACACGTCTCTGAGCTGTCTTGTGCCCAGAGGGCAGGAAGCTTGAAGGCAGTGCAAGGAAGCTGGAAACAACTGGGCAAAGCAGGTACTTACTGCACAGCCTGGGAGAGCCTAAGAAACAACATAAGCTAAGAGCTGAGCAAGGTTTGGTGTATTTTACACTTCACATGTGCAGATCTTATAAATTGTAAAGCTATTAATTACATCCATGTTTGGCTAATACACACACACACAGAATAAGAACTGTTTACAGACCAAAAGAAAACAACAGATTACTTTCCAATAGGGTTATTTTTTCAACTAAAATAGAAGAGGATTGCAAGCCAGCTCTTCCTTCTTCATGGCTATTTCTATACATACTTCAACAATTCCAAACTAAACCATTCTCAAACAGGAAAAAAAAAAAAAAAAGGGGAAAAGAAAGAAAGGATGGAGCCCTCAGAAAACTGGCAAAGAGCTATTTTGTAAGGAGGGAACCAACGAAAACATTGGCATAAGGCACAGTTGGAGGGTGTCAAATCCGATGTGGCAGCCCTTTCTTGTGCTGCTATGTGGAATTTGCTTCAAAAGATCAGCAAAATGAAACTCTTCATACCTGAACTAATACAGATCCATGTAAATTTGAGCTCTGATCTCATGGAGCCAGTCACATCGCTAGAGGCTCAAAAGGACTTGTCTTTGTTTGTTTTTGAAGTCTATGTGAAACCGGATTTCACATACTAATATCTTGATCCAAACAATATAATAGAATCTTTTTCTGTTCTCCACACCCTCTCAATAGAGCTTTCCTCCAGCTAGGTTCCATTTCTGTCTCCTTCCAAAGAAAGGCGAAAGGGGTGAAAATAGTTCTCCTTTTGGTGAAATGTTTGCCTCCACAAAACACTCAGGAGTGAGACAGAGTGTGGTGTAGGAATAAATAAATAAATATTTAAGGTTTGTATTAAAGGTCTCTTGCTGTATTGCAGAACTGCAAATTAGGCATTGCAAATAGTGGTAGGATCTGTATCGCTGCAAACCAAAGCAGCAAAACTCTTAAACATGCAAGACCACAGGTAATACGAATAACAAGTTAAGGGCTCAACTTCTTTCACATCATTTATTGAAAATGAATCTATTTGTCTTTCAGAGGACACAGAAATCCATCCTGTACACTGACTTTTAATTGTTTTGCCACATGTAATCTAAGGCAATAACCGCTCTGGGAAGAGGACACAAATTCCACTTGTTAACTCTTTCCTATCTGATTCTCCAATGAAATATACTCAGGTAATGCTCTACTGTTCAAATTAGCCAAATGCATTGATTTTCCTTAAATTTAGTTAAGGCACTTAACTGATTCCAGAATTAGGGAGTTTTGTGTATTTTGTGCACATTGTTCATATGAAAATACAACTGGAACAGATTTGCAGCTTCATCATAACCCTGGAAGTCTCCAGTCAGCCAACAGATTTTGTAAGTTTAATAAAATTAAATCCAAATTCCAAAGCTTTAGGTAATTATTCACCAAGACCTAGAATTATTTACATTTTTTAAAAAAAATATTTCTTTTTTTATGACAGAATAAATCAAATCAATTTGTTAGGAGGATTTCCTGTGAAACTCTTATCAATTTCAGCTGAATTTATGAATCAACTCCCATTCATAATAAAGCTGCATTAAACCATTTCTTTCTGTTATTGTGCTAACAGGATCAAACACACAAAAGGACAATCCAAAAAGACAAAACTATTCTGTTCAACACAATAGTTAAGGTTAAACCATGTGTTTTTTACAAACCTGACCAGCAGCAAAATCCACCTATAACTGCCTTGTAAAATAAACAGCTATGACTACAACTGAACTTTTGTTGCATTTAAGCAAGTAAGAGTTTAAGGGCACTAAAATCTTTGTAAGGATAGCTATAAAAGCAATTATCCTTAGATCACTTCTACTGTAAAGTTTGACTTGAGCAGACCTTTATATGCACCATACTGTTATCATCCTCATAAATCAGTGCTCACCCCATACACCAGCACTTGGTAGGTGCTCACCCCCATTATTGGTAAAGTTTCCAGCGTGTTCAAGAATGCAGGATCTGAAGGTTTGTATGGCCCTAAAATGCTACATTTGCATCCACAGTACTGGCAAAGAGGAAAGAGGCTGAAGATCAACAAACGGGGTGGAACCCAGCCAAGGATATGAGCTGACCCCTTGGTGAATCAGTTTCCCACCGTGTGACTGCAGAGGTCATCAGACACGGCACCGCCTGAGGTTCAGGCTGCCTCCTCCCAGGCACCGCTCCGCCGCGCTCAGGCAGACGCTCAGTCCACCTCTCCGTATCAGGCCTCCAGCCAAAATCTTGTGAAGTCAGCTGGAGAATTTCCACGTTCCATGAGTGATATTGGAAAAGACCCAGTTGAATATAAGTAATGATGTTTGAAATATACAGTGCTACAGGAAGTGGAAAGATTAAGTGTTTGTTCTAGTTCAGATTTGAGCTTTTTTGTTGTTCGGTTGGTTTTGGTTTTTTAGGACTTTTTTTCCTTCTCTTTATTAATCAATTTAAAGCCAGCAAGAAAAATGGTCTATCACCATGTCTTATAGGTTTGCCCTAAGATATGCAAAAATTCACCACCCTAAACGGCTCAGGTAGCATACATGGGAATAATACTTGCCTTTGTCTGGAGAAAACTGGAACTTGGCACATTTATTTCAAATTTTTTTTTTTTT